>OX637850.1:14325694-14520694 GCA_951802695.1 Nomada ruficornis
GAGTAAGCTAAAGTCGTTCGCGTCGATTGGGAATTCTCGTTCCTGTACTACGCGGGTCACGCTTCCGCTATCGCTCGATGAATCGGTGTCAAAACTAAAGTGCGGTGCGCGTAATTGCCTCCGGGTCGTATGCACTGGGTCGGAAGAAGGTGTATTGATATTTGCGTTTCTCGTAAAAGTAAGAAAGTTGTCAAATATGGATTCAAAGGATCTAGAATTGACTCGACTGTTAGGCAGTCGGAAACGGTTTATATCCCCACCTTCTTGCGACATACAAGACGCTGGTTTACAATGGTATCAAAATAAAAAATTTTCTTGACTTACAGTTGCTGGCGCATTTTCGCTTGCCTGTAGTAGCTTCGTTGATGTGTCTCGTTGATCCGCTCCTTGTCCAGCTGCCGGTCCTCGAACTGCAGCAGGCTGGTCACTCGAACTCCGTTTGCTCCTAGCGTCGGCTGCGAAGGATAGCCTGGGGTAGTCGGTCTCCTCGGATGATCGGCTTCCAGGACCCTTCCTTCGGTCGGTCGCTTCAGTCGCGTGGTCCACACGGGTCGCTTCTTAACTGGTCGTTGGGACTGATCGTCGTTTCCTCAGAATACGATCTGAATCAGTCCTTGATGCCACCTCGATGACTGACGGCAACTTTTTAAGTTGTTACCGTCGACGAACCAGAGCTTCTCGGTGATCGATGGTAGAATTGCGTTTTGATGTTGCAACTCTACCTTGTCCACGCACTGTTTCCAACGAGAGTATCCCACCGCTGCCACCAAAATTGTTGTGCCGGATGACACTTGTCGAATGTTGGAGGATGTCGTAGGTGCGAGAGCGTCAAAGAATTGGTATTCACCGGCGTTCGAGTAATAAAGGAGTAAATTTATTGAGACTTAGTCAATACACAGTGCTCAGGAGTAATGGTAGAGCTTGGTGGAGAGCTGCACTGAGACTGACGTGGCGGGTAGTATGTTTAAGATAGCGCGACGGCGGTCGTGCTATCGGGGTTTTATACAGTGCCGATGCAGGAATGTGCTGTGTCTTTTCGGTGGTGGGCAGTCTCCTTGGCGTGCCCTTAGCCAGGCGCAAGTTGTTGGATCGACAGTAAATGGATACGCTGCTTCCTGCGCGTATCCGTCCGCTATTCCTCGAACACGGCCTTGGCTGCCACGTGCTGCTGAGTCGCGCTTATCGTGGTTAGCTTGGGGAACGTTTAGGGCACAACACTTTTCTTTTGGTCCTAACGCAATTTGCGCAGGCAGGCTTATCTTTATTTTTGCATTTTATCCTTATGTGGTTTTCTTCTCTGCAGATTTCGCATTTTTGCTCCTTCTGTTGGCAAAACTTGGCTATATGCCGGTATCCGTAACATTTAAAGCATTTGGTTGCACTAATGTACTCTCTTATTCTATACCTATGTGTATGTCTAAGTACCTCATTTTCGATAATTAACTTATGCAATTTTCCCTCTAACTTTGCCCATTTGTCTAATATGAAGCGTATGAACGGTTTGCTAATTTTACTGTTTTCATTGAAGAGGAATTCTTCCAGGTTAGCTCTCTTTTTTACTATCTCTTGCATTACCCCGCTCGCTTCTTGCGATTCATCTAGTAATTCTTTCTCTTTTCCTTTCTCCTTGTCTTCCGATCTTTTTCTGCGTTTCCGTACGCGTTCCGTATTCACGGGTTCTGCCTCTGAGGTTGAGGAGAACGAGGCCGTTCTGTTTATCATATCCTGACTCGTTGTACCAAAAGTTGTCGTGCCCGTGGTCGTCATATCCATATTTTCGTTAGTTATTGTTTTGTTTAAGTTTAAGTTTAAGTTATTTTCCATGTCGATGCCACGAGTTCGTTCGGAAAGAAGGGGTGTTCCGTGACAGAGCCGCCTTGCCACGGTAAGCCTAGAATACTCCGGGGGGTCGGCAGGTACCCCGGAGGGATCGTTTACGACTGCACTTTTTTATTTCCTTGCAGCCATACAGGCCTGGGCACGATGCCTCCCACCGTACCTTCGGATTTATTTTCCTTATACTCTAGATTTCTTTAAAATTCGTAAAAAAAGAAAGCATCTGTATTTTATTTCTGTTTTATTGTCTAGTAATAGCAATTTTATTATTGTTCTTGGGAATAGTTCTTTATTTGAGTTTTGTTCGTCTTCTGTATTTATGTTCATGTTAATTTATTTAGGTTCGTCTTGCAAATTAGGAACGTGTATGTTTGTTTTGTAGATTGTCTTTGTTGTCTTATGTCGTTGTTATATAATCTTTTATTTGAAGGGGCTTCTCATTATTTTTATTATTTTTTATTCAGTTCAAAATATAATTCTTATGTAGGTAAGTATATGTCTTATACTATCTTATATATATCTTAACTTATTTCTATTTTATATCATTGTAGCATATTGTTCATTTATTACGTATTGTGTTTGTTATTTGTGTATTGTCTTTGTCGTGTCTCTATTTTGTGTTCTTTATTCGTAGATTGTTTTCTTATTGTATTTTGTTCGGTTCAAGTGTAGACCTTGTGTAGGTAAGTATTTACGTATATAAGATATCTTAGGCTACCTTAAAATTATTCTTATATGTTATTTTCTGTTTCTAGGTTTATTGAGATATCATAAGTCCCTTTCTGAGATGGTGCGGAGAGGATGTTCTTTCTTCTTCTCTTCCTTCTTGGGTAGGTGCCCACGTTCCTATCTGCTTGGTTGCTGCTACTTACTTGATTTTTTTTTTCCCCCTATGGTGCCTCATGATGTTCCTCGTTGTCCCACGACGTCCCACGACGCCTTTATCCGTATCCATTATCCTTTATCCATTATTCATTATCCGTTTCTCCGTTCTCTTTTCCTTTCTCATTCATCCTTTCCATTTCTTTCTTTTGTTCTTCGCCATATTTTGGCACCCTAACACCCTACCACCATTAATGCCGCTTCTGCTCACGACCCTGGGCTAATCCCAGAGCCCCCGCAGACCGCTGATTCCCACTCAGCTATTCTGAGTGCCTGAGACAGATGTGACGCCCCATCACACACCTGCCGGCACAGAAGCAAATTTCCACATGAAGGAGAAGTTTTCTTGTGAGTGGCTGGCACCGTAGTTTCCAGGCCACGTGGTGGTCTGCACCTAGGGGTCCCATAAGATCTGCATCGCCCACCCCAGCCTTTTTTTTTTTTTTGTTCGAGGAGGGGAAAATGCCTTTATGCATACCCGCCCACGCTGGGTTATGTGGGACTCTGCTGCCTAAGATGTTGTGTGGCAACTACTCACTAAAAACCCCTCCTCTATCGCACCATCGCATAGGATACGCACCCTGCCCCTCGGCCCCATAATTCGTACTACTACGAGGGGGGGGGGGGGGCTCCGATACGGAGTATCCTAATTGCGGCTCCTTCCGTGTTGGGAATAGTCAACCAACAACAGGTTGCCGGCATCAGATGGTTTGAGTTGTAACTGGACACCCTGGTTGCAGGGCGAAGCCTGTTGATCTTCGGGGTTCCGTTAGAAGTCTGGTGAAAGGGCGGCGCCTTCTCCTCCTGGGAGGGTATGTGGGGTCGCCACTTTTTTCTCTCTCTCGCTCCTGGGACTCTCTGCTTTTCATCACCTTGGTCGCGAATCTCTGGAAAGCTTTCCAGGCTTCTTGCGGCGAGGTGATCTGAGTGACCAGGTTCCACGAAATGACGTGGTCTGCGTTATCCACCGGATGTCCGCAGTCCCAGCAGTCCTCGTTGGTCGTTCTTCCTATTCTCTTTCTGAAGCTGCCAAACGAGCCATGCCCTGTTAAGAGCTGCATCGAATGGAAGTCCTCGAAGGTTTGGACCGAGCTGACCAGCTTCCGGGTCCAGTTGGTTGGGTCGAAGCTGTCCCATCTGGCCTGCCACTGGACGGTTGTTTCTTCCCAAATCCTCTTATATATTTGGAGGTGGCAGGGTCCTCCTGCGGGATCCTCCTGTTCGCCGTCGGTAGGCTGGTGATTCGTCTTCTCCATATGAATTCTCCAGAGAGCATCGGCCTTGATGTGTATTGGCATTCTCCCTGCCAGCAGACAAAGTGCATCATGAATCAGAGCCGCTCTCTGGCTTCTACGTAGGGCAGTTGCGTTGAATTTTCGGGAGCTCGCTGCCTGCACCCATATCGGGGACGCATACAGGACCACCCATTCCCACACATTGTCATACAATGTCCTACATTTCCTAGCTGGGCCCTTGGTATTTGGAAGGAGCCCTGCTAGGGCACCCATCATCTTTTCCGCTCCTGCGCAGGTTTTGGCGATATGGTGCCTGTAGTTGCGCTGGTGGTCGAGTTCCACTCCGAGGCAATTCGCAGTGCTCTGCGTCCTCAATGAGGACTCGTCCCAGTCTAGGTCGATTATCCTGTGGATTCTTTTCCCCGCAAGTATCAGAATCTCGGTCTTTTCGGGGGCGATCTCGAGGTTCATATGAGTGAAACACTTTCGGATCGGCCTCAAATCGACGTCTATCCGGAACTGGAGTTCTTCCACGTTCCTTGCCGAGATCGTGAGTGTCAGGTCGTCCGCATACGCGAAGGCTGCTGTATTCCAGAGACCATTCGCGAGCGTCAAGACACCATCGTATACCAAGTTCCACAGCATCGGTGCAAGCACTGCGCCTTGTGGAACTCCAGCATAGATCGGCCGACTCACCGTTCTTTCCGGGGTATGGACCACCGCTCGCCGATCCTCGGAGTAGTTCCGTATGACCCTTATCAGGTCTCCGGAGACTCCTCTCCGAGCAAGTTCGGCCAGGGTGTGTCTCCATTCTAAGCGGTTGAATGCATTTCTAATATCCGTAGTTACGAGCGCACATAGTGTGCCCGTACTTTGGCATGCATCCGCGAACCGCGTGACCTCCCTGATTGCGTCCACTGTTCCTACGCCCTTTCTAAAGCCGTATTGACGGCAGTGGAAGGGATCGCGTCCAATCTGCGCCTCTAGGGCGTCCTTCATTACGTATTCCCAGAGCTTCGATAGCGCTGGTAATATGCTAATGGTCTGTACGCCGCTGGAGTCGTCGGGTCCTTTCCGGCTTTCGGACGGAGAATCACCCGCGCTGTCTTCCATGTGCGCGGGAGGGTTCCCTCGAACAGCGCCATACGACACATCGTCGCGAGGTCAGCCGGCCATTTCTCGGCAATCAGCTTGACCACTTCCGTGGGTACAGCGTCTATCCCTTGTGCTTTCCCGAACTTAAGCGCTTTTGCCGCTTTCGTCACCATCTCCTGCGTGACTACGGTCGTGCACAGGGTTTCATGTGCTGGGGCGAAATCTGGGCATGGGGTTACCTCCTCTGGTGGTGGTGAAGTGGGCATCGAGCACCTCCTCTACCTTTCCCGTCGGGAGGGTTACCATATCTCTCGCTTTCCTCAGTCTTGACATCACTGCCCTGTAGGGTCGTGCCCACGGATTCTGGTCGAGAATCGCGCAGAATTCAGACCACGATTGTTCTTTGCTCTTATAGATTTCGGCCTGCAAACACTTCCTTGTTGACCTGTACTGGTCAAGGAGGTTTGGGGTATCTGGATGGTCCTTCTTTTTGGCCCTTTGGTACCTTCTTCGGGCTCGGAACGTCGCCATTCTAAGATTGGCGATTTCATCGTTCCACCAGAAGTTTGGCTTCCTCGTGCCTTTCGGAAACATCTTTCTTCGCAGGGTTCTCTCACACACCTTTTCGAGTCTGGATTGCATCATTTCCTGGGAGCAATCCGGGTCTCTGTCAGGTGGGGGGCCCTGCGAAGGGGGGCTCTTTGCTTTCTGAATCGAGGACTCTCTGCTCAGCACGTCGTATGCCTCGAGGATTTCCTCTGGCTTCGTGTTTTTGAGAGAGAATGGTCTCCAGACCACCCGGGGTTGGCTATGCCTCGATTCTTCGAAAGTGTGAAGAACATATCGGTGGTCTGAGGCCGAGTAGGTGCCCAGAACCTCACTCTTCTGCAGGCCTCTCAGGGTCATCCTGTCTACAGACATGATGTCGGGGAAGGATGTCCCACCATTCCTGTAGAAGGTGAACATCCCCCGAGGTCGGGCAGGGACGAGTTGCGCTCTAATGGTTATAGCCAGTAGAAAAGCGCCTCTCCGTTCATTCTTGCGTTCTCCCCAAGCCGGGGATTTGGCTTTAAAGTCGCTCGCAAGTATTAATCTGCTGCCCCATGAGGTGGAGTTTCCCAGAGTCTCCTGAAGGTCGTCTAGGTATTCCTCCACCTCTGGCTGCGTGATATTTGGAGAGCAGTAGCCGCTTATGAGGGTCGTATCCTCGAGCAATCTTACTGCTATCCCGGGAAGTGGCGTATAGCTAACGGGGCGCGCCATGTGACCGTTAAAGCCTGTTATCCACACGGCTGCGTCCTCGGTGGAGTCATTGCACCACTCCCTCCTTTGTCTGTATGGCTCTGAGATGATCACCGCGTCAGCGTTCACGTCTGATGCTTGTTGCACCAGGATTTCTTGCGCGAGGCGGGATCTATTCAGATTGATTTGCAGAATTATCATTGACCTAGGCATTGCGCGTCGATGGTCCGCGTCGGGCCTGAGCGGCCTTTTGGTATTGTGGGCAGCCTAGTGAGGCGGCCACATGTCGCAATCTGTTTCCATGTAGGCCTTGCGCCTCGCATAGTGTGCATTTAGGCTCATTGGTGCACTCCTTAATGGAGTTCTCCATTGAGCCGCACTTCCTGCATCTCTCCTTCCCTTGGGGGAGAGCTTTGCAGGCCATGCTTCCGTGTCCCAGGGCGTGGCACCTAAAGCACCTGACAACCCTCGGGGGTACCTTCGCCGTGACCATTGTAAATCCAATTCTGAACCTCCGGGTTCCAAGGTCCTTTGGAACGGCCTCGGATGGCACATCGAGGATGATCGTCTGTGTCCCCGCCGGTGTCATCCTTTGAGTTCTCATGCGAAGTTCCTTGGGGTCCACGCCCAGGGTTTGGGCTGTTCCTTTCAGGACTTCGGCTGACTCTGCCGTAGGATCGAAATTCCGAATTTCCAGTGTCGATCTGGCCTGGAGAGGGGCAATCGAGGTGGCTTCCCCGAGCGCTTCGCTAAGCGTATCGGCTACCCTCTGTGCCTTGGCGTTTTGGGACAACTCAATCAGAACATGTCGTTCGCGGGTCCTTCTTACCCCGCTCGATTCCGCGAGGCAGGCTTTCCCTTTTTTAAGGACCTCTTTCGCGGTCTCCATGTACGAGGAGCCTACTTTCACCCTAATGAGGAGGGCCACCGGTTTGGCCTTCGCAGGCCATCTCCGAGGTCTCCGTGAGGGTTTTGTGGGCGCCTGCCCTCGTTTGGGTTCCCCATTGGGTTCACCGGAGGGTTTGGGCCTCAGACGTCTCTCCGCGGGGAGCGGTTTTTGAGGGCGCTGTACAGTCCTTCCTGCTGGCGGAGGGGGTGTTTCGCCCTTCCTCCTTCTGTTCCTCCTTCTGGGCCGAACATCCGTAAACTCGGAGTCGGGCTGATTTCCCACCCATGTGGGTGGGTCCTCGTGGCATATGTCTGTGCCATCCCCGGCCGTGGTTTTTTCGAGATTCCCTCCTCCTGGGGGGATCTCGTTTTTCTTTTCGGTTGTGGCTGGGGCACTCCATTGCACGAGTGGTCGGCTTCCTGGACGTGGAGGGCTGGGGGCTCCTGGCTGCGGAGGGTGCCCCGCTTCTTCCTTCCTCCAGCGGTCCCGTTTGGGTCCCGACACTCGTCACCTTTTTCCGTTCCATTCCCCGCGTGGTTAGGGGGGGGGTGCTTCTAGCACGGGTTTGATTCGAGAGGGGGGTGTGCTAACTGGAGCTCTTTTCCCCTCCAGAATCTTTCCCTTCATTTTTGAGAGTACAGCCACGGTTCGGGCACACTCTCTTCTCATTTGTGCCTTGACATTTTTGTTTGAGAGTGCATATTCGAGGAACGTATTGGCCGAGGATTCGGCCTGGTTCCTCAGCGCCTCTAGATCCGCCAGTAGCTCCCGCTGGGAAATTGTGGCATCCCCTACCGGTTGTCCACCCCCCCTTGTTTTTTCTGCCGTCTGAGGGCTCCGGGGGCTTCCCTTCGACGTGCGGGGTGACGAAATGGGGCGCTCCTTGTGTGCCTCTTCTTCTACCTCTCCCCCAGTTCGTTCTTCCTCCCTTGGATGTTGGATGGGATGCTGCCGAGCGGGGGCCGCCGCTGCTGAACCCGGCGGGCTCGTGAACAATTTGGTCCGCGGTAGGAACGGGCTGGGCCGCACCGTACCTTCCTGTCGGACTGGCGTTGGTTTGGTCAGCTCGATTTTCCACGCCGTTTCCTGGGTAGGTCCCGTCCCAAGCGTCATTGCGCCGCCTGAGGAACCTTTCAAAAGCGTTGATTTGTATTGGGCGGGGGTTTTCTCCGCTGGAGTGTGAAAGGTTTCCTCTGATCCCTTTCTCACTATTCCGCAGAGGGAGGAGATGACCGCGTGGGATGCCCTGCGACGGAGAGCGGTCTCCTCCTCCTCGGTGTCAGTGCCCGAGAGCGTTGACATGTCCCCGTATCGAGAGGAGAGAGAGACAACCGAATATGTCGTCGATTTCTCATCCGTCTCGGAGTCCATGGCTGCCATTGGGTGCGGTGAGGGGAGCGTGGTGGGTTCCATCGCTCTTCCGCCTTTCCCCCTTCATATCGGGGTCCTTCCACGTGGTTCTTCCATCCTGTTCTTTCCCTTTCGTATTTTTGGTGTTACGGTCGTCAGTTAACGATCCAGGGGGGGGGGCCGCTTGCCCACCACCCCTCGGACCGGTACTGGGGTAACCATCCCCTGCACCGTAAACTTTTTTGTCTGTTTTTGACATTCCATTTAGTATGGGATTCTCGTTGTCCGTGTCCAATTGCCGTTGTCGTATATAAAAAATCCGTTCCAGTTTATTCCCATGATAGTAGGTATGAGGAGATTATGGGTCCACCCAGACAGGGCCTCTTGTCCGGGTAAGGGGACTAAATACTGCAGTGGTGGCCCCAGGTGCCCTGCAGGGAACGTTTGCGACCGGATAAATTTGAGTCACTGCGGCCATTCAACCCTCGGCACGTTACCTTACACCTTGGTTTGTGACTGTGATCTATTATGGCTAGTATATCTCGCCTCTCGCATCTGGTGGAAAAACTGCTGTCGCGAATGTGGGGTTGCCCCTGCGAGCTGATAACCCGCCTTGCGTTTCTGTTGTCTCATCGAGTCCCGCTTCTCGTCGGGTTTAGTTCGTGGGCATATCCCCATTCGAGTTGCCTTCCTTGGTCTGGCCAATCCATGGCAGACGCTCGCAGTTATTCCACTTGCCTCCATTCTCCCATACAACCGACACTTATTAGTCGTTAAAAAGGACGTTTGGAGCCGTGTCCGGTTATTTGTTAGAATGGAAGATATCAGAAGAGTTGAAAGTGCGTCGGGTTTGAGTTGTGTTGAAATCTCGTCCCTCTGCACTTATTAATATTGTCGTGTGGGGTTAGGGTTGTAGTAACCTCCGTTTCTATCTGTTTCCTGTTATACTCGTACAGTACAGTGGTCGTTAACTCAGTGTTTAATTGAAGTAGATTCTGCTCTTCCTGTCTGTAGATTATGTACTGAATTGCTTCTCTTAAGGCGGTCTCAGCTGTTATCAAGAAAACTCCAGAAACTCATGCTGCGTGGATGGCATTGGGAGCCCCCGTGAGCATGCGAGGCATGTCCGTCCTAGGGGCAGAGGACACGAGGTGTCAACCCCCCTCGGACTGGGATGCAGCTGATCACTGCTATCCCTCTGCCCCGGGGGCGGGTACAATTCGACCTTCATCTCTGGCGAGATGACGTGACCTTTATTTTCCGGGGGGTCACCCTAGAGGGCAGGGGGCCCACCAGTCAGTCTGTGTTTGTGGAGCGGCGGCCAGAGTTCGTTCCACCCGGGTACACGGCGGAACCTGTACAGACCTTTGTTTTTTTGGGGGGTTTTTTTGTGCCCATATTGGGCTACCCTACAGCGGCTGTGGCTGCGGACGGCACATTGCCCGTCTAGGGTGTTATGTCGACGGGTAACCGGGAGAAGCGCCGAAGCGCCACCCCGCCCCCTCATCCCACACCGACACGGTGGAGCCCCTCCCGCATGCCTATATCGGTCATCTTGTTCCACCGCACCCAATTCGTATGACTCCCTTGGATGATTCTTGTGGTAATACCACAGAGTAGCCTTCTGGGGAGGCCCGGACCTAGGAGGTGGCCAGGGGATCTGGACGACCACAGGCGTCTCCAAAAGAATGTGCACGTGGTGAGGGAGACCCTAGGTGGAGGACCCGTTGTGTCCTCCATTAGTTTATGGAAGATATCGGGGTTCTCCGCGTAGTATCTCCTCGTCCTCTCGTGTTGATCGTCCAAAGCTGTAACTCCGCTGACCACCTGCGCATCGATCACGCTTATGTGACCGCTCCTTTTAGTGACCAAGTCAGGATTCCTAAGCCCCAGTGAGGTATGGAACCGAGGCTCTACGGCGACAGTCCACTCGGCATCCCGGAGACCAGAGGCTATAACCTTACACACGGCGTCATGTCGCTTGACGCGACCGCCGTGTGTTTGATGGTAGGCCTGTATAATGTGGGCGGCTGTCTCGGTGACACTACCGCCGCCTCGGCACTGCAACTCCCTGGTCTCACGACTCATGTCACGCGATGGACGAATTCGCGTGGGTAGACTGTTTACCAGGACGTGGTGGTATTGGACATAGTCCCGTCCAGGTACGCCATAGGAACCCGCATCGACCCACCCGGTGGATATGTTGGACCCTCCACACTCACGCAGTTCGAAGCCATCCACCGCCCGGTATAATTTTTGTGCCCACCATCCTCCCTCCGCTCTGCGGACGACAATAAGACGCCGTCCTTTGTGTGAGCGCGCTCCGCCCAACTGAGTCCTTTCTGGACCCAGTCGGTCTCGGCGATCGCTCTCACAGCGGGGGAGGAAGAGGTTGCCAACTTTTGTAGGCGGGTGAGTATCATACCGAGAACGGTGGTGTCGAAGGATGGGATACCCATCCCTCCCAACCTGCATGAGGTGTGGAAGTATCCAACGGTGGTGTAGTGCGAGAGTTGCAGCCATTTGCGGATAGCCCAACGCACTTGCCTGTTAAGTGCCCTGAGTTTCCCCAGGGTTGTTCCGGACAGGACAAGTGCGTGGTAGAATCGCGGGATGAGGAACGATCTCAAAATTGTAAGATGGGATTTGATGAGCGACCGGATCAGAAGCAGGGTAATGAAACAATTGGCGAACCGCTAATTATATTTATTATAAACTTAATGAAGTACACGTCTCGGTTATAACTTAGCTCTCTCACGTCTGAGGTCGGCTAATACGTCTCTATTTCAACTCTCTCTCTCTAATCTATTCTCTTCAAACCCAAATCTCTTCTGCCTCTACTTCGATTCTGCCTCGCGCACGCATCAGCCATTCAATATATTCGTTCACTCTTTGCTTTTATCTCATTTTATCTTTCATTCGCTCTCACTCATTTAGGACTCACACCGACACACACCCTTGCCACGTGTCGCAGTTCGACCACGGGTCACCATGCACTCAAGCCTCCACGTGCATTCTTAGAAATCGTTGGCTCCTTCCAAGATATAAACATCCTCTCGATCCGCATTCGACATTTCCGCTAACACTTGTCATTCACACCTCGCGGTTCATTCGATACTTCTTATCACACGGTTCATACGAAACTCTAACATACGCCTTCCATACGTCTTCCATGAATTCCACAATCCCACAAAATCTTGAGCCGCTGTTGCGGCTTCAAGGGGGCTCTCGTTAACCTTCTTGTTTTTTGTTTTTTTTTCGCGAGTTGGAAATCTTCGAAAGACGCCTCCTGCCCTGATTACCTTTACCCCGGATGACCCCGGTTACCTTTCCTGGGCGCTTGCAGGGAAGGCCCCGTGACCTCCGAAGACAACTTCCGGTGCCTCCCCACGCCCTGCCATTGCGGCCCCATGCTCGGAAGGGTCAGAAGGACCCTCCGAAAAAACTCCGCTGTATTGCACCTGGCTGCGCCAGGGGTAACACCCAGCGCGACCTATCTTCTCCAGACCGTGATAAGGGTGACGCGGGCCCCCACCCGAGTCGCCCACGGTTCTCCGACGGCCCTGCGGGAATTGGGAGGATTGTTCCTCCCGGCAGGGCCGCTCGCATTAGGACATTGACGACGGTCGTCCAACAGGGGTCTGAGGGGAAAGACCTCTACGCCCCTCGGGCCCGTCAACCGTTCAAAACCACGGGAGGGGGCATCTCGCCAGAGGAAACGGCCAGCGGGCCTACCCCTCCTTTATTTTCGACGCCGTTTCCGGCTGTCGGGCAGCCCTGCGGGATACCGGAAGAACATAATCCTCCCACAGCAGGGCTGCCCGTCCACTGAGACAGCGGTGTGAGTCATCCGAGAGGTGGGAGGGGGGTCACAACCAATCGCCGCTCGGACCGTCACCGCTTTTACACCACGGGTGGAGGGGACCTCGCCAGCCTGCGCGAACGCAGCCGGCGAGCCCTGACCCTCCGACTTTCGCGTCGGACGGGATCGTTCACCTCCCGATCCCGCTCCGATGCCTCCTTCCTGCGAAGAACATCCTCGCAGAAGGAGGCCACCGCTACCCAGGCCCTCTCGCAGCCCAGCATCATACTAACGACGCCTGGCAGTGGGAGCATCGTCAGCAGGATGCTGGGCGGCGGGAGGTCCTGCAAAGCGATGGCCTCCTTCTGCGAACAAGTGCTTCGCAGGAAGGAGGCGGCGGAGTGAGATCGGGAAGCGTCCGATCCCGCCCGTAGGGAGAGAAGGAGAGGCAGAAATCGCCGGCCACGACCGCTAGCGAGATCCCCCCACCCGTGGCGTAAGTGCGTGGCGGTCCGAGAGGTGACCGGTGGTGTTCCCCCTCCCCTTTCGGGTGCTCGCCATAGCGACCATGAATCCGGGCGGCCCTGCTGTGGGAGGACGATGTCCTCCTGGTATCCCGCAGGGCTGCCCAACAGCCGATACCGGCGATGTGTGTGGCGGAGGGGCGAGCTTGTCAGCCACTACCGCTGACCGGACTCCGCCCCTCGCGAGGTGGGATAGCGGCGGTGGGCCGAGGGGCGCAAAGGTGTTCCCCCTCACCCCTTTCGGTCACCACCGCCGCTTACTGGAAGACTGGCGGCCCCGCTGGGGAGGATCATGACCTCCCGGTAACCCGCGGGGCCGTCGGAGTGTCGCGGACGGCTCGGGTGGGAGCCCGAGTCGCCCTAATCGCGGCCTGGGATAGGAGGGCCGTACTGGGTATCGCCCCGTTACGGCCGTGCACGAAGGTGGCCCGGAGGGTCCCTCCGACCCTCCCGAGGATAGGGCCGAATTGGCATGGGCGCGGGGTGACACCGGACGATATCTTTGAGGTCCCGGAGCCTCCCATTATGCGCCGGAGGTAGGCGACCGGGGTGGTTTTAGCCGGTGACAATCCGGCACTACCTCCTGCCCTCCCCCAGGGCAGGAGGTGTCTTGCGAAGATTACCACCTCGAAAAAAAAAAAATGCCTGGCAGCGAGTGGTCCGCCCCCACTTGCGCCCTCAACACCCGGCGCTCGCCGCCCATTCCAGGCACTCCTCCAATGTGTGCTGCCCTGTGTCCAGCGCAGCCCCACACTCATGGCACTCCGTCGTCGCCTCCACCTGTATCCGGCGGTACCGGCGGTCCAAAGGTACTCACCGAAGCATCCATGCCCAATGAGCACCTGCGTGACTCGTTAAGTGAGCCTCCCTCTGCCGTGGTCCAGCTATTCGTCCAGGCTGGGGAGAACCGCCCCGACTGCTCGCTGCGCGACTCGTCGATTGAGGAGCTCCATCCTCCATTTGTTTCACGCAGCCAGTCGGGCCTGGCATCTCACTTCCACTTCTTCTTCAGCGGACACCATCGCGCCCCCCCGGCGGAGTTCTCGGAGACGCTCATAAATCGAAGCGTCTCCCTCCGGCAGGAGATCGAAGGGCACGGTTCCCGCCAAGATCAGTGCCGCCTCGTGGGATATCGTGCGGTATCCCCTGACTACCATGATGGCCTCCTTTGCACGCGGCGCAGCGATGTTCTGTTGCGCCGCGCGACCATCAGCCCGCCGTCATCCAGGGAGAACAGGGTAACTACCACCCTGTCCAGGAACTAGGGGTCCAAGGTCTCCGTCGCGGGGGGCGCCCATGGGCGAATCTTGCCCATTACCATTTTGTACGGGCGCCCCCAGGGCTCACGGCTCTTCAAGGAGCTCTGACCACGCCCCGGCCTTTGCCCTCTTGATGGCCAGCTGGAGGGCTACCACCTGCTCCTGGTAGCCCTCGTAGAGCTGATGCTCCCTCGCCAAGTCGCTACGCCGTCTTCATCGGGCTCTCTGGAACAGTCGCCGGGCGCGAGGGCAAACATAGCGCATCCGCGCAATCTCCAGCGACCACCAGTACCTTTCCCGTCGATCCGGGGCGCGGGACCAGGGCATGGCAGCATCACAGATCGCTACCATACCCCCTTGGAACTGCGCCGCTTCCTCTTCGACGTCCACGACCGGCCCAGCCGGAAGTCCAAGCCAGGCCACGACGAAGGAGGCGGCCATCAGCACGTCCTCGTCCAGGCGCTTCAGCGCCCACCTCTTCTTCGTGGCAGGGGGAATGAAAGGGGACCCATACCCCCCGCCCCTACCAAGCCTCCCCGGCGGGGCTCTGGTTAACCTGTCCATCTCGGCGTTAAGTACACTGCCGGCTAGCTTAAGTCCTACAGGCCTTAAATCGGCCCCCAAGTACCGCCACTCTTCCGACGTGCGCCAGCTGTTTGACTGGATAGCCGTCGGCGAGGGCGTACTGGGGGTCGACCAGCACCTTGTATTTCTTTTGCTTGCCGGCAGGTACGATGGACAGGCTTACGTTTTTTCGCGCGTTATATGGGAGCTGTTCCTCAGCCCGCGACTCGACTCTCCGCAAGGCTGCGGTCATGCCTGGCTTGGTCAACGAGATCAGGACGATGTCGTTCGGCTACGCAAACGCGTTTATGCGATACGCCCCGATCTCGTAAACGACGTCGCGAGGTACAGCTCTAAGTGCCTCATCCACAACGAGACAAAACAGAAGGGATGACAGGGGATCACCCTGTCTCACCCCTCTGCGTACGGGGAAGGGCTCCGACCGAGCACCCTCGGCCTCCAACATCGTGCTTCTATTCGCATATAGCATGCGGACATAGTTGACTAGTCCCTCTGGCAGACCGGTTCGCCCCAAGGCGGCGGCAACGGCGAAGTGCCTCACCGCATCGAAGGCTCTCGCGACGCGTAGGGAGACAAAATGGATCTCCCTGAGACGTCGACGAGAGTCATCGAGCAGCAAGGCCACCACCGAGATATTCTCCGCGCACCCATCATCCAGGCATCGTTTCCTCATATCCACAAGGTCTGCATCGCGCAAGCGCTTGGTTAAAACCTTGTGGAGGTGTCGCACGATTATCGAGTCGATGTTGATGGGCGGAACTCGCTCGGCTCCGTCGCACCGTCTCTCTTGGGGACGAAAACGGTCCGGCTTACATGCATACCCGCAGGGAAGCCGCCAGATGCGAGCACGATGTTGAAGAGGAGGGTTTTGACGCTCGGTGGAACTGCTTTCCACTGTCTCCTTGTGACACCATCAGCTCCTGGTGCCGAGGAAACGGCTAATGTGACGTTCATGACTTTTACGACGTTTACTCCAGGGAGGGCAAAGGCGGTGGGACAGGGGATGATTCCTGAGACACGAATGGACCCCAGTATGCATAAATCGATAGTGATTTAACGTGCTGTGCCTGGCGCGAAGCCCTAACCAACACGGCCCCCATGGGCGAGGGATTGAGATACGCTCAATCAGCGCGCACCTAGGGAAAACCTCCGCGGGTACTACCTATTAATCCTGGGTTGCAAGCCCCATGGATACCCAAGGTAGGGTCGAGAGCTTTCTATATCTCTACCTTACTCTGGAGGACTGTGCCTGAACTGTTTTGGCGCAGCTCTCCGCCGAGGGGTCATCCCCTCTAGCCTGCGACATAGGTTATACCACTGCACCCGCGAGTCCAACCCAATTGATCGACAACGGAGGGGCAACCACCCCTCCGTGGGCACACAGTCACCCCCCGCGGTACCAGTGTTTGAGCCATACTGGTCATACTCTTCGTGACACCTATGTGCCACTACCCAAGAGGTCCATGCCGACCTCGGCCTGGGGGGGCCAGCTCAGGATCGTGGAGTCGCCACTCTCCTGAGGACCACAGCAATCAGCCCAGGCCTTTTTAACCTGTTGTTTCCCCCCTTGCGACCTCAAGACACACATCATTCCTTCAGTCGCAATTCGTACACGCCTTCTCTTAAACACTATTACTGCATAATGGTGCAGTAATAAACACGCATACTTAACCTTACTCTCTAACAGACCACTCACGTCTATCATACCATTCTCGCTCAAACACACACCACATTCACTTAGGGCTCGGATAGCATCATATATCACACATTCAGTCAACACATGCTTCCAGTCCACACACGCCGTGCCACACATGCACATCTCAGTATCGCTCAGTCCGCGTGTATACAAAAATCCATTCATACTGCCGTGACCAGTCAGTAAATATGACACACTCATACTAGGTTCAAACATGTCATTTCGTTCAGCAAATCTCACATTCCTAATATATTCATAGGTCACACGACCATCCCCTGCTAGGAGCCGCCACCTTGTCGTGGTGCAGGGGCTTGAGTAGCTGCAATGAGGCCCAAGACCATGCCGGCGGGAGATGCATTCCCGGCAGGTACAACCATGCCGGACGGGCTTGGGCTGAGCGGTGAAAACTAAGTAGCGGATCACGGAACACCGTAAACCAGTGGTCATGTTTCGCTGGAACGGGGGTCTTGCCTTAACTGGCCGCACCGCGAGGATGACAACCTCTATAAAAAATCCCTAACCCCAAGCTACCGGGGTAAGGCGGCTCTGCCCCGGTGGACCACACCTTCCGACCTAAGCGTGGGAACAAGTATGGACTTAAACAAATCAAAACAAAAAACAGAAGAAGCAAGGAGGGTCACTCTGGTCGTGAACTTAACGGATTGCGCGAAGGAGAAGGCTGCCCCAGGAACAACGGGGGACAGCGAGCTGCGGAGGGAGGCTGCTCCTGGAACATCGAAGAGCAGCGAGACGAGGAGGCGGGCGACGGCGACGACGGCGGTGAGTAGCGCATCTTATGTCAAAATAAGCGATACGGATTCGGACTCCAGTGTGCAAGCCGCCGCGCACAGGAAGAAGAGGCCCCGATCCTCTGGTGAGTCCGGCCAGGGGCGGGCCTCTACTAAGGGGAAGAGGCGAATGGGGAGCTCGGGGGACGAGTCGTCGCCGGCCATGCGCGTCAAGGGCATGCCGACGGAGAGTGAACTCGCGTATGACCTTAGACCGCAGCCCACCGCCAACCTGGGTGCGCACATACTGGCCCAGATGGGCGTAGTGAGGAAGGTGGCCGGGAGGAGCGCCAACCTCAAAGGGACATACGTGAGGGAGCTCAACAAGGCGGCCCTCACGGTGCATGTGTCCGTCACGGAGCTGGCGAAGAGGTCGGCGAAGAACAGTGCTCAGCGGGCCGAGGAGGAGAACCTCCTGCTGCGCAACGAGGTGGCTGACCTCAAGCTGGCGCTCAAGGCGGCCAAAGCGGTCCCGGTGAGGTCCAGGGAGAAGAAGGCGAAGGACAAAACGGAAAGGGCCAAGGCCCGCACGTCCCACTCTTCCTCCTCCTCCAAGCGAAAATCGGGGCCCGTCAGCGAGGAGCGTCTGGAGGCCCTCTTCGAAGCCTTTATGGGGAGGGTGGAGAAGAAAATCGTCACCATGCGGAAGTAGCTCTCCGAGGAGTGGGCGAGGGCAGCACCCCCGCAGAAGGCGACGAGGGACGAGACGCCGGGGGAGGTGCGTGTCAGAGAGTTACAGGCGCAAGTGGTGACGGCCTGTCGTCAAGGGGATTCATCCATGGCGACCCAGCAGCCGGAGACGCCCTCCCCTTCTCCCCAGGCGTCGTGCCCCCTCCCCCACCGACGCAGCAGGGAGCCAACATGTGGGCCACGGTGGCCGGGAGGAGGAGCAAAAAGGCGGGGGCGGCGACCCAGGCCCAGGGACGCCTGGCCCCGTCTCTGGCCTCTCCCGCGGCTGCCAAGAAGCTGCGGGCGAGGCCGCAGAGGGAGCAGCGGCCTCAGAAGAAGAAGCAGCAGCAGCTACAACAACAACAGCAGCAGCGGAAGAAGGAGGGAGGGGCTAAAGCGGCCCCCAAAACTGCCGAGCGCAGACCCCCGCGTGCAGCGGCGATCGCCCTAACCATCAAAGATAGGGCGAGGATGTCGTATGCGGAGGCCATGAGCTCCGCCAGCCAAATCAACTTGGCGGAGCTTAAATTCACGGAGAGCCGTGAGCCGAAGAGAGCCGTGACGGGGAGTCTCCTTCTGGAGATTCCCGGGCCGGAGGGGGCTGCTAAGGCGGACGCCCTTGCCGCAAAGATGCGGGAGGTGCTCGGCGGGGAGGAGGGCGTGACCGTGGCCCGCCCGACAAAAATGGCGGAGATGCGGGTGAGGGACCTGATGGCGGCCAGCACCACCAGCGACGTAACCGCGGCCACCACCACCAGCGACGTGACCGCGGCCATCGCAGCTGTCGGAGGGTGTACGCCAGAGGAGGTGAGGACCGGAGAAATCCGGTCGTCTCCGCTGGGACTTGGCACCCTCTGGGTAAAGTGCCCATTGGCAGCTGCCAGGAAGGTGGTCGCGGCGAAGAGGATCCGCGTCGGCTGGACCACTGCCCGGGTGAAGGCGCTGGCGGACCGCCCGCTGCAGTGTTTCCGCTGCTTGGAGACGGGCCATGTAAGGCAGCGGTGCACCAGCACCGTGGACCGCAGCGGGCGATGCCACAACTGCGGCAATGCGGAGCACATGGTGGCGGAGTGCCGGAGCGCTCCCCGGTGCCCCCTGTGCGCCGACCTGGGGAAACCCTCCGGTCATCGAATGGGGACAAAAGGGTGCGTGCCCCCAAAGGAAGGAGGAACCAGGGTGCCAAGGGGGCCCAGCAGACGCAGTTGGCCCCCAAGCTGGCTGCCCTGAGCCTGGACGGACTGGAGAAAGTGGCGGTGGCAGCTGCACCGGTTGGCCCTGGTCCTGTGGCGAAGAAGGCCGAAGAGGGAGGAGGGGCGCAAGAAACAGCTCCTCCCGCAACGTTGGAGACGAGGCCTGTGGAGGAAGGGACCATGGATCTGGAGCAGTGAAGGGGCTATGGCCCTGCTGCTTCAGGCCAACCTTAACCACTCGGCCAGGGCGCAGGACATGCTTGTCCAGTCCATGGCTGAGTGGGGTGTGGGGTTGGCGATTGCTGCCGATCCGTACAGGATCCCGGACCACCCGAATTGGGTGGGAAACCCGGGCGGCTCGGTAGCGATCATCCTTGGAGGGGCTTCGATGCCCTTGCCGTTCTCCCTTCTGGAGAGCGACGAGGGCTACGCCGCGGTCCAATGGGGGTACGTGGTAGTGATAGGGGTCTATGCGCCGCCTCGGTGGAACCTGAGATCCTTTGAGGAGTTCCTGGACGGGGTCGCAAGATGTATCTCGCGATGTCGGCCCCGTCCGGTTATTGTCCTGGGGGACTTTAGCTCCAAGTCTCAGACTTGGGGTTCCCCCAGGACGGACCCCAGGGACATGGCGGTGCTGGACTGGGCCGGCTCCGACCTTCGATTGCTTAATCGGGGGTCAGCCAGCACCTGCGTCCGCTACCAGGGGGAGTCCATTGGCGACTTGACGTGGGCCTCCTCCTGGGTGGTGGATCGTGTAAGGGGCTGGAGGGTGGCGCAAGAGGTGGGAACGCTGAGTGACCACCTCTATATCCTGTTGAACGTGGGCGCCACCCGGGGCCGGAAACCGCTGGGGAGGGCTGGTAGGGGCGGAGGGTATGGGTCCCCTTACATTCCCCCTTCTTCGAAGAAGAGGTGGGCGCTATAGCGCCTGGACGAAGACGTGCTGATGGCCGCCTCCCTCGTCGTGGCCTGGCCTGGACTTCCGGCTGGGCCGGTCGTGGACGTCGAAGAGGAAGCGGCGTGGTTCCAGGGGGGTATGGTAGCGGTCTGCAATGCTGCCATGCCCTGGTCTCGCGCCCCGGATCGACGGGCAACGTATTGGTGGTCGTCGGAGATGGCGCGGATGCGCTACGTTTGCGTTCGCGCCCGGCGACTGTTCCAGAGAGCCCGTCGAAGACGGCGTCGCGACCTGGCGAGGGAACATCAACTGTACGAGGGCTACCGGGAGCAGGTAGTCATCTCCAGCTAGTCTTCAAGAGGGCAAAGGCGGGGGCATGGTCGGAGCTCCTCGAGCTACTCAACCGTGAACCCTGGGGGCGCCCGTACAAAATGGTAATGGGAAAACTTCGCCCATGGGCGCCCCCCGTGACGGAGAACTTGGACCCCGAGTTCCTGGACAGGGTGGTAGACAGCCTGTTCCCCCTTGACGAGGGGGGAGAACAGTCACCGGAGCTCGGGGAGTCGGACCCGAACACCTGGTCCGACGACATGGTGGTCACGGAGGAGGAGCTCTCCCGGGCCGTTAGGAAAATGGGTGCCCGCAACACGGCCCCGGGTCCTGACGGCATACCGGGCAGAGCCATGGCCCTTGTCCTGCGCGTCCTCGGGCCCCGCCTCAGGCGCCTGTTCGATGGCTGCCTGAGGTTGGGGCGCGTCCCGTCCCGCTGGAAAAGGGGACGGATGGTCCTAATTAGGAAGATCGGCACGCCCGCCGATTCTCCCTCGGCGTACCGGCCTATATGCCTCCTCGACGAGGTGAGGAAGCTTTTCGAGAGGGTGCTGGCTTCCCGCCTCTCGGGGCACCTGTCCCGGGTGAGTCCCGACCTGGCCGAGTCCCAGTTTGGTTTTAGTGGGGGACGCTCGACGATCGACGCCATTAGTCGAGTCAGGTCCCTCTCGGACTCGGCCACGTCCCAGGGAAGGGGGGGCGTTGGCGGTCCTGGCGGAGGGAGACGCCTCGATCTATGAGCGTTTCCGAGAACTCCGCCGGGGGGGGCGCGATGGTGTCCGCTGAGGAGGAAGTGGAAGTGAGACGCCAGGCCCGGCTGGCTGCGCGAGATAAATGGAGAGAGCCTGGATAGCGGTGGCCTCCTTCTGCGAGAATGTTCTTCGCAAAAAGGAGGCATTGGAGCGGGATCGGGAATTGACCGATCCCGTCCGACACGAAAGGCGGAGGGAAAGGGCTCGCCGGCTGCGCTCGCGCAGGCTGGCGAGATCCCCCCCTCCAGTGGTGTAAAAGCCGTGACGGCCCGAGGGGCGATCGGAGGTGTCCCCCTCCCGTCTCTCGGATGACTGTCACCGCTGACTCAGTGGACGGGCGGCCCTGCTGTGGGAGGGTTATGTCCTTCCGGTATCCCGCGGGGCTGCCCGACAGCCTGAAATCTGGCGTCAGATGTAAAGGAGGGGTGGACTCGCTGGCCGTTTCCGCTGGCGAGATTACCCCCCCACCCGTAGGTTGGTATGGCTGACGGGCCCGAGGGGCGTTCGTGTGTCCCCCCTCAACCCCCTGTGGACGATCGTCGCCAGCTCCCGGATGCGGGCGGCCCTGCCGGGAGGAACTATCCTCCCAATTCCCGCAGGGCCGTCGGAGAGCCGTGGGCGACTCGGGTGGGGGCCCAAGTCGTCCTTGTCACGGTCTGGTGGAGGTGGGCCGCGTCGGGTGGTACCCCTGGCGCGGCCATGTGCGATACAGCGGAGTTTTTTTCGGAGGGTCCTTCTGACCCTCGACTTTGTACACACACGCACACCGTATACACTCCAAATCCCAAGGTAGAGCCACCATCAAGACCTGAGCTCCGGCTGTAGATACCGTACGACACACATTCACACACGCAAGCAACACCATTCGCTGACAGTTATTAATCATTTGACATCCATAACCCAATCTAACCACATCACTCCAGATACTCGCACCATACATCCCACACGCAACAAACAGACCCTTATAAATGATTCTCATCGCACGTTTTCTCATACCCCATTTGTTTCGGATGCTGGTAAGCGGTTTTTTGGACCGCACTCAGGAAAGCGAATTAGAAGAGGGTCGAAAAGACTCGGTAAACGTTTGACTGTACGTTTTATATTAATATGATACAATACACTAATAATTGCTGTGCGTTCGGAATATTGTTGTCGCTCGAATGGTTTTGGAGAACTGTTCGATAATGTCTGCAGCACGTCAGATAGCGGAGAACTAACTGCCCTAACGTTCGTAACGTATCCTCGTTACAGGGCGCGCGCGGGTAGCGTGGAAGGAGGGGGCGCGTATCGGGTTTCCCGTTACATCGCCGGTTTGTTCAATCCCGAACACCACTCATTCCTCAACACTCGTCTCATTTGCCCTACCACGTTCACAACTTTCTTATATACATATTCCAGATGCATTTTAAAATTCATCCTTTCACTCATCCATACACCCAGATATTTCATTTTACATTCATACTTAATCAATTTCCCATTCATTCTTACACACGGTCTTCTTGCGTCGACCAGCTGTCCTTTTAACAACATCATGGCCGTCTTTTTCTCAAATACACTTACACCCACAGATATTCCCCAGTCATACACTATATTCATCCATTCCGTTCCCTTTCTCTCAAGGTCCACTCTGTTCTGTCCTTCCACAAGCATCAACAGATCATCCGCATACGCAACACATCTACATCCATTCTCCGACAGCCTCCACATGAGCCGATCCATCATCATATTCCATACGAATGGTCCGCAGATGGACCCCTGGGGGCAGCCGCGCTCTACATTCTTCCATATAGCTTCATTCACACCCATCATACACACCTTTCTCTCATAAAAATATGACCGCCATAGGTCAATTTCACTACATTCATTCTGAGCCAACGTCTCGAGCACTTTCACCCATTCCAAATTGTGAAACGCTCCTTGAAAATCTACAAACACACCCAAAACATACGCCATGTTACACACTTTCACATATTCTTTCACGCACGCCCACGCACTCTCGGTCGATCGGCCCCGCCTAAAGCCATGCTTGGCTTCATTCATACGTCCATTCATTGTATTCTCCATTCTTCTAACCATCATTCTTTGTAACACTTTGCCCAGCACTGGCAACAAACAAATCGGCCTATAGAATCCTGGGTCCGATCGAACCTTATCAGGAGACTTTAACAATGCAATCACTCTCGCAGTCTTCCATTCCACCGGGAAACATCCACTCTCCAGGCACACATTAAACAATCTCAACAACCACTCAGGAATCGCTCTCCAAATCTTCCTCAGCATACTAGCCTTCACACCATAAAGACGAGGTGCTCGTCCCAATTTCATTCTTATAACAGCCTCATTTATTCAAACCCTCTTGTACATATCATTCTTCCACTTACACTTTCAGCAACCATACTTGCAGCTGGGAAGAATTTCTCCAACAAAACACATACACATTCTCTCCGTGTATTATACACGCACGCATCCACTTTCATCGAACTCAATCTCTCCCTCACATTCTTTCCTCTACATAACCTGTAAACTTTTCCCTATGGATCCAGAGTTGATTCTCTAGCAGACTTTCTCCAGTTATCCTCTTTCGTTCTACACACTTTCTTCTTATGTTCACTCATTCATCTCTTATATTCATTCGCTCTGGATTCTAAATCCCCACTTCTTCTATTCCTCGCTCTCTGCTATGCTCTCCTGCTTCTTCTTACTGTCATCTTTAGAATCTGTACTCCTTCATACGTTTCTTATTCATACCCTGGATCCATTTCAACACACCCTCAAGTATCCTATTCGCGTCACATTCATTCGTTAATACCTCACCACAATCCTCTGTGCACTCAATAATATCATTCATATATTCTTCCCAGTCTACGATTCTAGCATTCCATCTTTTATACATTACTATTTCATTTTCATTCTCTACGTCATACTTCATACGCACCAAAACCATGTTATGATCACTCATCCCCCAGTCATTCTTCACCATCCATTCCATTCTACACCCGGCCGGAACTGCACCCGCCAGAGTGACATCAATGTGCCTCTCGGTCCTGAAAATGTGTACCATTCACACGGCTCATTTAACACAATCAACCCACTCTCCACGATCCATTCCTCAAGCATTCTACCACGCAACACATTCTCTCTACTGCGCCCCCCATCCTTGCTAAACCACAAAGGGGAGACAGCATTCCCATCCATTCCAATCAGCACACACTTTCCCATAGTGGCTTCACGCACTCTGCCCTTGTATGCCAGATAGGACTCAATATTGGCCACATACCGGCAATACATGGACACCACATAAATCTCGCCAAAGTCCCCCTTCAACCAGACGCATACACCCCATTCATCAGTACATTCTCGCATACACAAAACCTCCACACTCGGATCATTCACTACAACAGCTGCTTTCAAACTATCATTCACAAAGACATCCCATGTAGATGGGAGTCCACGCAGATACCCACTCGAGACGTATGGCTCCTGCACTAGCGCAACATTCACACATTTCTCATTCATAACCCTGCCCAAATCGCACATAACTACATACGCTCTCTGGCAAGTACACTGAATAACATTGACACACTTTGCAGTCATCACTTATTCTTGCTTTCTCTCTTGCCAGCATTCTTACGTAATCCGGGCATTCAGTGGACAGGACAGAGTGGCTCGCATCCGTCCCTTTCAACCTGCAATTTCTACATACACTCTCTTTCTTGCTCTTGTCACGCAAGTGCCCAGTCTCACCACATTTGTGACACAATCTCCCATTCATGCTGCATTCTGTCATCATATGCCCTCTTAAATCTCATCATATGGCATCTTAAAACATTCACAAATTTTCGCACACTACCGGCACACCATCGCACATACACTCTACCTTCATTCATCACTATATCACGCACACTCTTACTCATTTCCACAATCACATTGCCCACATTTGCATATTTCTTATTATTCCTGCTCACTATTCTCACTCTTTCCATAAACTTCTCTTTAGTCACTCCACATCCAGCATTCTTAACATTCTTTTCGTACAACTCATTCAGAAAACATTCACTCGTAACATCGTTCGGCACGTCAAACACAACAACTTTAGGCCCTATCTTTTTAGGGGACTCTACCTTTAGTCCCAACTCTGCAAACTTACTACACTCGCTGATCATTTTAACCTCTTTCTCACTCGCAGCTTCAATGGCAACACTACCACTCCTCGTCTTTCGCACAGCACGCACACGCACATTTTTCATCACATTCTCTTAGACTTGCTCGCTATTCATTTTGACACTTTCATCCATCGGCTTGACTACCACGGCATACGTTTTTCCTTCACACGCTCACTCACACCAGTACTCTTCTTTCGATCTGTCCCACTCACACTCGAACCACACACACTTGCATAGCATTTACTGACATTCACTCTCCTTCATTCCCTTTTCATATTCATCAATCCTGCCCTCTAATCTCTCATTTTTCATCATCATTCGTAGTAAGATTTTCTCATATTCACTCGCGCAATGCAGTATATACTCACTCCCGGCTTTTGAGATCTGGTTTGCTTCCGCTAACACATACTTCCTTATTTTCGACCTTACACTACTCATTTCACTTACTTCAGCCACACATACACTCGCACTCACATTCATGAACTCACTCGATCCCCCAAAACTTCCCTCCGTTTCACAACGCCTCTTTGAACCACGCAGAGGGCTTGCACTCTTGTCACGTGTCGCGGCCTTTCTCCTTGTGGAGACGTCACGCATCTCCACATTACCACCATCACTACCTCCTCTACTACTCCCAACCCCAATGTCCCCAAGTTTAATATTTTTGTCCATAACAAATCCCACGAGCTGGGACGATATACACGTCACTCCCCGGGTGGCGCCCTTTCCGGGGAGAAGGCTCTATACTCAAGAGGTCGCCCGGTGTCTTGAGGTTGGCCGCTAACGGCTGGTGTATCCACCAACCACGCCCCAGTGCCATCGACTGGGACGCCAGGCAAGACCCCCGTTCCAGCGAAACATGACCACTGGTTTTCGGTATGCAGAGAGCTCGGGTACCTTGGGTCCGCTAAAACCCATACTGTGTCTGGCCCCGGCTCGACCGGAGTCGAACAAGGAACAGACACAGCCCCTCAGAGGCCCCAGTATGCATAAGTCGTATGTGATTTAACGTGCTGTACCTGGCGCGAAGCCCTAACCAACACGGCCCCCATGGGCACGGGATTGAGATACGGTGAATCAGCGCGCACTCAGGGAAAGCCTCCCCGGGTGCTACCTATTAATCCTGGGTTGCAAGCCCCATGGATACCCAAGGTAGGGTCGAGACCTTTCTATATCTCTACCGTACTCTGGAGGACGGTGCCCGAACTGTACGGAGCTCCCCGCGCAGCTCCCCGCCGAGACGTCAGCGCCTCTAGCCTGCGACATAGGCTATACCAGTGCCCCCGCGAGTCCAATCCTTACGGTCGACGACGGAGGGGCAACCACCCCTTCGTGGGCTCACAGTCAACCCCCGCGGTACCAGTGTTTGAGCCGTACTGGTCATACTCTTCGTGACACCTTTATGTGCCACTACTCAAGAGATCCTTGCCGACCTCGGCCTGGGTTGGGCCAGCTCAGGATCGAGGAGTCGGCACTCTCCTGGGGCCCACAGGCATCAGCCCATGTCCTTTTTAACCTGTGGTTTCCCCCCCCTGCGACCCCAGGACACACTTCATTCGCTCAATCGCATTCGTTCACGCCTTCTCTTAAATAGCAATACAGCATACATACTGAACCGCTGATACTGTTCCTTGCATTCTAGCACACCACTAACATCAATCACACCATTCTCGTTCACACACACACCACATTCACTGAGGGCTCGGATATCCTCATCTAGCACACATTCAGTCAACACATGCTTCCAGTCCTCACATTCCACACCACACATACAAGCCTCAGTCACAGTCAACCCACGTTTATACAAAAATCCATTCATGATACCATGGCCAGTCATCATATACGATACACTCATTCCAGGTTCAAACATGTCATTTTTTTCAGCAAATCTTACATTCTTTATGTACTCATATGTCACTCTACCATTCATATCATTATTCTATCTACTCTGCCATTCCTCATACACTCTATCATTAATCATTTTCACACACATTTCCACCCCATGCGCACTCACATCCTCATTGTTAACTATATCATCCATACCTATACTTATTCCATGCTCAACTTTATAAATACACGCACGTCGCATACACTCCAAGTCCCAAGGTAGGGCCACCATCAAGACCTGAGCTCAGGCTGTAGATACCGTACGACACACATTCACACACGCAAGCAGCACCATACGCTGACACTTATTAATCATTCTTCGTCCATAACCCAATCTAACTATATCACTCCATACACTCGCTCCATACATACCACACGCTACAAACAATCCCTTATAAACTATTCTCACTGCACGCTTCTTCATTCCTCATTCTTTCCTCAACACACGTCTCATTTGCCCTACAGCATTCATAATTTCCTTATACACATACTCTAGATGCACCCGAAAGTGCATCCTCTCACTCATCCACACACCCAAGTACAGGGTGCGGCAGAAATAGCTCCCACATTTCAAAGGGGGATTGAAAAAAAATGGAGCGAGGTATCACCAAAAACTTTTTATTTCCCAAATGTAGATATGAAAAAGTTTTTTTACTTTAGGTTTTAAAAATTATATCGTCCAAATGGTGGCTTTGACGTCCGATACACATTTGGAGCCGTTCTTGGAAGTGCTCCATCACTCTCACTAGCATCTCTCGCGAAATTCCTTCAATTTCTTCTTGAATGGCCTCGTTTAGTTGGTCCAAGGTCCGAGGACGATGTTTGAAAACCTCGGCCTTAAGGTAACTTACCCCCACAAAAAAGTCACAGGGGCTTAAATCGGGCGAACGCGGTGGCCACGAAACTGCCTCGCGTAAAGAAACATCTCGACCCGGGAACATATCCTGCAAAATTTCGCGCGGAGGACGTGCTGTATGGGCCGTAGCTCCATCCTGTTGGAACCCGAAGTCCTCTAAGTTGTGTTCTTCCCCATACTCTTCAATTTTCGGGCGCAGAAAATTCTCCAACATGTTGCAGTATCGATTGAAATTTACAGTAACAGTCACTCCACCCTCTTCAAAAAAGTAAGGCCCAATGACGCCTATAGGCGACACAGCACACCAAACGGTCACTTTTGGGCTGTGAAGAGGTCGTTGGTGGAGTTGTTGGGGGTTTTCAGCAGCCCAGTAGCGAAAATTTTGTTTACTCACTGTGCCAGAAAGGTGGAAATGGGCTTCATCGCTACTCCACAGAATGCCAGTTGGAGGCACAGTTGCGAGGATCCCATTACAGCAATCCATACGTCTTCTCCAGTGTGCTGGATACAATTCCTGACCAAAAATAATCTTGTATGGGTGTGACTGAAGATCAGTATGCAAAATTCGCCTCACAGTTCTATCCGAAATCCAAAGAGCTAAGGCATGTTTCCGTACTGAACGCGTTGGAGACAGCTCAATCGATACCCTCACCGCAGCGATGTTTTCGGGTGTTCTAACATTTTTGGGAAGACCGGGTGGTTTTCTCTTCAGTGCAGATCCTGTTGCCCTTACTCTTTGAACCCACAGCAAAATCGTTTTCCGGTCTGGAACACTGTCATTAGTACGTAAACCCAACCACGTGCGAAACGCTCTCTGAGTCGCAGTTACAGATTCGCCATTTTTAAAAAAAGCCTCCGCTACAAAGCCTCGATGCTCACCCGACCACGGCATGGTGACAATTGAAAACTTTATTATGTTTGGTATCTAATGAAACAAAGTGACCCCTCTCAAACAGTTTTGGAACCTCACAGTGATTCTTCGAAATGTGGGAGTTATTTCTGCCGCACCCTGTATTTCATTTTGCATTCATATCTAATTAATTTCCCATTCATTCTTACACGCGGTTTCCTCGTTTCGGCCAACTGTCCTTTCAACAGCATTGTGGCCGTCTTTTCTTCTGAAACACTTACACCTACAGACATTCCCCATTCACAAACCAATTTCATCCATTCTGTACCCTTTCTCTCCAATTCCATTCTGCTCTGTCCTTCAACAATCATCAACAAATCATCCGCATACGCCACACACTTACATCCATTCCCGGACAGCCTCCACAAGAGCCCATCCATCATCACGTTCCAAATGAACGGACCACAGACGGACCCCTGGGGTCAGCCCCGCTCAACATTCTTCCATACTACATCATTCACGCCTATCATACATACCTTTCTCTCACTAAAATACGACCTCCAGAGGTCGATTTCATCGCATTCGTTCGAAGCCAGCGTCTCGAGCACTTTCAACCATTCCAAATTATCAAACGCACCTTTAAAATCTACAAACACACCTAAAACATACTTCGCACCACATTCATTCACATATCCTTTGACACACGCCCATGCACTCTCGGTTGAACGGCCCCTCCTGAATCCGTGCTGGGCCTCGTTCGTACGCTCATCCATTCTACACTCCATTCTTCTGACCATCATTCGTTCAAGCACTTTACCCAGCACTGGCAACAGACAAATCGGCCTATAAGACCCAGGGTTCGATCTAACCTTATCTGGGGACTTTAGTAATACAGTCACTCTCGCAACTTTCCACGCCACCGGGAAACATCCACTCAACAGACACGCATTAAACAACATCAACAGGCACTCGGGAATCGCTCTCCAAATCATTCTCAACATATCAGCATTCACACCATCCAAGCCGGGTGCTCGCTTCAATCTCATCCTTGCAATCGCTACATTTACTTCATCCCAGTCAAAATTCCTTATACACCCTGCCGCTATATCATTCACGCAATCACCAATCATACTCGTGGCTAGGAAGAATTTTTCAAGCATCACAACAGCACATTCCCTCCACGTATTAAACGTACATTCACCCACTTTCAGCGAGCTCATTCTCTGCCTCATATTCTTTCCTCTACACATTTTGTATACCTTACCCCACGGATCCAGGGATGATTCACTTGCATACTTCTTCCAGCTATTCTCTTTTTCTTTATACCCTTTCCTCTTATACTCATTCATGCATCTCTTATATTCATTCATTCTAGCTTCCATACACTCACTATTTCTATTTCTCGCTTTCTGCCATTTTCTCCCACTCCTCCTGACTCTTGCCTTCAGGATTTGTAGTTCACTCGTCCACCATTGAAGCTTACCATTCTTTCTTTTACCATGCATCCTCATTCGCTTATTATTCACCCCCTGGATCCATTTCATAACACATTCAAGCATCCTGTTTGCATCGCGCTCATTCATTATCTCCTCACTATGTTCAACTACACAGTCTCTCAAATCATTCACATATGCTTCCCAGTCCACATTCTTCATATTCCATCTTTTACACACAGCATTCTCTCTCCCATTTTCCACCTCATACTTTAAGCATACTAATATCACATTGTGATCAGTCGTACCCCAATCATTCTTAATCGTCCATTCTAAGTGGCACCCGGCTAGGACATCGCTTGCCAGAGTGACATCAATATCGCTCTAGCCTCTCGGTCCAGAAAACGTGTACCATTCGCGTGGTTCATTCATCACAATCATTCCGTTCACCAAAATCCATTCTTCAAGCACTCTGCCACGCATCACATTCTCTCTACTGCGACCCCCGCCCTTGCTATACCACAAGGGGGAGACAGCATTTGCATCCATCCCAAACAGCACACGCATTCCCCTCGTAGCTTCACACACTCTGTCCATGTGTGCCAGATAGGGCTCTATGTCGGCCCCATACCGGCAATACATGGACACTACATACAATTCACCAAAGTCCCCTTTCAACCAAACACACACACCCCATTCATCGGTACATTCACGCACACATACCACTTCCACATTCGGATCATTCACAATTATTGCCGCTTTCGCACTATCATTCATGAGGACGTCCCATGTAGATGGGAGCCCCCGCACACACCCACTCGAGACGTACGGCTCCTGCAATAAAGCTACACTCACCCGTTTCTCCTTCATAACTTTGCCCAAATCACTCATAACCACATACGCTCTCTGACAATTACACTGGATTACATTCATACTCTTATCAATCATCACTAATTCTAATTCTTGCTCTCATCAGCATTCTTACATATTCCGGGCACTCCACGGACAGAACAGAATGACTCGCATCCTTCCCTTTCATTCTACAGTTTCTACACACGCTTTCCTTCTTACACTTATCTTTTAAATGACCCGTCTCTCCACATTTTTGGCACAGTCTCTCAGTCATGCTACACTCTCTCATCATATGTCCAAACGCAAAACATTTATGACATCTTAAGTCATTCACAAATTCTTTCACTCTACATGCACACCATCTCACATACACTCGTCCTTCCTTTACCACTATATCACGCACACTTCGACTCATTTCTACAGTAACGTTACCCACACACGCATCCTTTTTATTGTTTCTACTAACTACTTTCACTCGCTCCATGAATTCTTCCCTCGACACTCCACAATCAACATTCTTCACATTCTTCTCATACAGTTCTTTCAAAAAGCATTCATTCGTCAGATCGTTCGGTACATCAAACACCACCACTTTCGGTCCTATCTTTTTGGGGGGCTCCACCTTGAGTCCCAGTTCCGCAAACTTGCTACACTCACTAATCATTCGCACTTCTTTCTCGCTTGCAGCCTCAATAGCTACTCCACCACTCCTAGTCTTTCTCACCGCACGCACACGCACATTTACCTCGCCACGCACATTCTTCATCACACTCTCTTTCACTTGCTCGCTACTCATTTTCGCACTTTCATCCAACGGTTTGACCACCACGGCATACGTTTTTGGTCTAACCCGTTCATGCACAACATCCACACCTTTCTGCTGTCCTTTCGCACACACATTCGATCTGGCCACACTAGCATAACTCACATTGATACCTTCTTTCACTCGTTTTTCACACTCCTCAATCCTGCCCTCTAATCTTTCATTCTTTAACATCAATCGCACTAAAATCTGTTCATACTCACTAACACACTGGAGTATGTACTCACTCCCCGCTTTGGAGATACGGTTCACTTCCGCAAAAACGTACCTCCTGAGCTTCGCACTCACATTACCCATTTCATTCACTTCATTCATACCCACACTCACACTTACATCCATACGCTCACTAGTCGACGCACCAACACTAGCCTCCATCTCAAAGCGCCTCTTGGGCCCTCTCATAGGGCTCGCGCTCTTGCCTCTCATAGATACGGGTCTTCGTGTAGAGGCATCCCGCAACTCTACACTGCCACCGCTACTGCTTTCCCCTATCCCGATATCCCCGAGTTTAATAGGTTTCGCCATAAGATTCCCACGAGTTGGGACGAAACTAAACGTCACTCCCCGGGTGACGCCCTTTCCAGGGAAAAGGCTCATACGCTCAGAATGTCGCCAGGTGTCCTGACGTCTGGCCGCTAACGGCTGGTGCACCCACCAACCACGCCCCAGTGCCCTCGACTGGGACGCCCCTCATCGCCGCGCGCCGAAGCTTGGGGTTAGGGATTTTTTATAGAGGTTGTCATCCTCGCGGTCCGGCCGGTTGAGGCAAGACCCCCGTTTCAGCGAAACATGACCACTGATTTACGGTATGCAAAGAGCTCGGGTACCTTGGGTCCGCTAAAACCCATACTGTGTCTGGCCCCGGCTCGACCGGAGTCGAACAAGGAACAGACATAGCCCCTCAGGGGCCCCAGTATGCAGTCGTGATTGCAATATCTGGGGTCCGTGCCTCGGGTCTCCCGTCCAGAACCTCCCTGGCGGCTCTAGACATATTAGTCTTGTAGAGCCGTTGTACACGGGCATATTTGCGGCGACATAGCCGCTTCCTCGGCACCCTGATCGTGGCATCCGGGTTCGGCCGACGCGGTCGCCTCGGGGGAGGAACTGGGAAAACTTCCCGGACCCACGCACAGAGCTCAGCTGCCGCATCACCCCATGCAGAAGGTTGTTGGCTATCCCCACGAGAGTGTGCGCGCTGAACCCCCGGACGCCCTCGACTATAGGGATAAACTCCCGGATAGTCGAGGGAAATCCGTTGTGCGGGGCATCACTCCCCCGCGTCGAACGAGGTGATGGCGAGTGTGTCCGTCACGTAGATGCAATAGGTTCAGACACACCTTGGCACCACTGTGGTAGATCACTGGGTTCACCAGTGGTGGAGCGAAAGGAGGAGTCGCTGTCACTATCGTCGTCCTCAGCAATCCCTGACGCCTCGAGGTCGTGTAGTGCTTGGACTACAAGTGCTTTGTAGTCCGTTCCACGCCTCGCGCTCTTAATAGCGTCAAGGGTGCGTGTTACGGGGAGTGCGTCCACAAGATGTTTTTTTATGAACCGCACTCCCCGGAGGACGGCGAGCGCCTATTCTCTCGCCATCAAGCGCAGATCTTCTGCGCTCCAACGCTTGTTAACCCATTCGACGTTGACTTCCGCGTTAGCCTGATCCGGATGCATGCGACGTCGGTGGACTCCTAACCCAATTCGGGATAGGAAGGAGCGGTCACACACCAGGCATATAATGCCCAGACGCGGACTTCGCACCTCTACGGGTCCTAGGACCTTTTTTTATATTTGGCCGTGGGAGAAATACTATTTACAGGACGGGGGGGGGGGCGCCCGGCTAACCCCGGTGGGTGGGCTTCGTCCCCAAAACTCAGCCCACCCCATCTCGCTACCAGGACACAGGTGGACCGCGGGATGTAATGCAGTTCCACCTGGTTCAATTTGTGTGACTACTCTGCAGCACGCGCGTCGTAATACCGCGCAATAACCCCGACGTCAGTCGCATACCCAGCAACCCATCACGATGATAGCGGAGATCCCTCGCATTCACGAAGCTCATAACCATCGGCACTAAAATGCAGCCGATGGTTCCACCACTTGTCCCCTAAGTGTTTGGAGGACAGCAGTCGGCCATCGCGTGTAAGAGCACGCAATGCCCACTGCAGCCTCCTCACAACCCACGGGGAGTCCGCTATCGCCCTGATAGTTGGCGATTGCGAACGTCCCCGGCTTAGCAGGCGTTGGCGGATTAAGCCTGGGACCGTAGAGGCGAGCGACGGAATACCGAGTCCTCCGCCCGCGACGGGTGCGTGCACAAAGACAGCTGGGATGTCCTTGTTCAGACTGAGCCATCGTCGCACCGCAGCACACGTGAGGAGATCCAATGCTCTAAGCTTACCAAGTGTGGCATTTGCAAGCACCAGCACGTGATAAATGCGAGGGAGCAGCTTGAGTTGCTGCTGGGGCTTCAACGGTGCTCGGGTTCTCCGGTCAAGGTAGAGTTGGAGTTCCACGTTGACCTTCCTGGGCCCTGAGGCGCAGAAGTCGACCCCGAGGTACCTCCATTCCGCAACTGGTGTTATTTGCGGAATGGAGGCCCCCGTTCCCAAGATGGAAGGTGGGTAGTGTCACAACCTTTATTTTCTTCGACTTCCCCGCCGGGACCAGTGACAACACCGAGCACTTACGGGCATTAAATTCAAGCCCGTGCTCCCTCGCCCGATCTTCTATCATCGTGCAATGATCCCCCCAGGATACTGTCTACTACAAGGCAGAACAGCCCCATGGATAGGGGATCCCCTTGTCTGACGCCGCGGCCTATCCTAGAGAGCATGGACCTCTCTCCGCGTACTTCAAACGTCGTGCTGTTGTTGTTATACAGGCGGGCGACGAACTTATCATCCAGTGCGGCACACCTGCATTTCCCAAGACCCTCTCCACGGCGAAATGACTCACCGAGCCAAAGCTCTTCGCGACATCCAAGGAGGCAACGTGTGGGTCCCGCAGTTTACTGCGGGACTCATAGATGACGGCTGCCAGAGCAGATATATTTTCTGTGCAGCCGTCATCCATGCACCGCTGCCTTAAGTCTATTACCCCGGACGCGCGAAGCCTCGAGGAGAGGATCTTGTGCAGTTGCCGCACGACCACCGACGTGATAGAGATCGGACGGTAGTCGGTCGGGACCTCAACGGATCCTCCCTTCTTAAGCACGAATACCGCCCGACTCGTTAGCAACGCCGGTGGAAACCCGCCTGCAAGCAGCACGACGTTATACAGGAGGGTCCTTATAGATGACGGAAGGGCCCTCCACACCCGCACTTCAACGCCGTCAGGACCGGGGCCGAACTGAGTGACAGGGTAGCCCCTGTCACTTCTTCGCAAGACACCGGATACCACAGGTCGGCCAATTCTGGCTTAGGCCTGAGGTTAACGCCAGGAGGGGAGCTAGTCGGCATCGTTGGCTCACCACGCCTGCTGCTGGATGGTGTTGAAGCACCAGCCGGGGAGGAGTGAGGCGCAGCGACCTCAGCATCAGTGGCAATTTCGCCGCTGAAACTGAGCGCTAACGCCTCAATATCTTGAATGGCTGCCCCGAGGAGGGCCCGATATCTCTGGCCCCGGCGGACACCCTTGATGGGTTCAAGGGTCCTACCGGGGACCAGAGTCGTGAGATGTTGGTTCACGAACCGGACCCCACTCTGGTCAGCCAATGCCCCCTCCCTAGCCATGAGGCGACGCTCTTCATCGCCCCATCGGCGCTTAGCAGCAGGCAGGTCTATCTCCTCGTTGACGTTGACCGAATGTGCTGCCCTAAGGTGGACACCCAGCCCGATCCTTGTAGCAAACACTCGATCACAGTCTTGGCATGGGAATGACGTCGGAGGTGCTGCAAGGGACACATTTTGGGGAGCGAGGTGGGGTGTCGTCGTTCTGGACGACGATTGGGCCGCAGGACCGGCGGGCCGAGGCCCCCTCCGGAGATCATATTCTCTTGTTCTTTTTGGGCCTGCGGTTACCAGGTCCGGCGGGATGGCATCCCGACGGACCGGGACAGGGGAGTTTCCTGCGCCGTCAAGTCAGAGCCCCCTTAACCACCAGCAAGCTGGTGCCAAGGTCCCACCACGAGGAGGGGGGTTGGCACATGTTGTGGCTCAGCATACACGTCGCCACAACTTTTTTTTTTCTTCATTGGCCGTGGGGGCAGCGCTATATACAATGGGTGGGGGGTGGAGGCACGGCTAACCCCGGTGGGTTAGGAAGCCGAAGTCATAGCAGCGGCATGGCAGCTTGAGGCCATAGTATATGTATATAAAACACCACTAATACGATGGCGAAACCTGTACAGACCTTTTTTTTGTGCCCATATTGGGCTACCATACAGCGGCTGTGGCTGCGGACGGCACATTGCCTGTCTAGGGTGTTATGACGACGGGTAACCCGGAGCAGTGCCGGCGCTCCACCCCGTCCCCTCATCCCGCACCGACACGCAGGTGCCACTCCCGCGTGCCTATACTGGTCATCTTATTCCACCGCAACCAATTCGCATGACTCCCTTGAAGGACTCTTGTGGTAATACCACAGACTAGTCTTCTGGTGAGCCCCGGACCTAGGAGGTGGCCAGCGGATCTGGACGACCACACGGCTCTCCCAGAGGGCGTGCACGTGGTGAAGGAGACCTTAGGTGGAGGACGCATTGTGTCCTCCATTAGTTTATGGAGGACATCGGGGTTCTCCGCGTTACTACGCGGAGAAGAAGAGGAGACTTCTCCTATTCCTCTTGTGTTGGTCGTACAAAGCTGTAACTCCGCTGACCACCTGCGCATCGATCACGCTTATGTGACCGCTCCTTTTAGCGACCAAGCCCCACTGAGGTGTGGAACCGAGGCTCTACGACGACAGTCCACCCGGCATCCCGGAGACCAGAGGCTATAACCTTACACACGGCGTCATGTCGCTTGACGCGACCGCATACATCATACTTCATACACACCAAAATCACGTTATGATCACTCGTTCCCCAGTCATTCTTCACTATCCATTCCATTCTGCACCCGGCCGGAATTCCATCCGCCAGAGTGACATCAATGTCACTCTGGCCTCTCGTTCCTGAAAACGTGTACCATTCACTCGGTTCATTAAGCACAATCATCCCACTCTCCACGATCCATTCCTCAAGCATTCTACCACGCAACACATTCTGTCTACTGCGCCCCCCACCCTTGCTGAACCACAAGGGGGAGACAGCATTCGCATCCATTCCAATAAGCACGCACCCTGCCCATGTATGCCAGATAGGGCTCAATATCGGCCCCATGCCGGCAATACATGGACACCACATACAACTCGCCAAAGTCCCCCTTCAGCCAGACGCACACACCCCATTTATTAGTACATTCTCGCACACACAAAACCTCGACACTCCGATCATTCACTACAACAGCTGCTTTCATACTATCATTCATAAAAACATCCCATGTAGATGGGAGTCCACGCACACACCCACTCGAGACGTATGGCTCCTGCACTAGCGCAATATTCACACATTTCCCATTCATAACACTGCCCAAATCACACATAACTACATACGCTCTCTGACAATTACACTGAATAACAGTTACACACCTTTCAGTCATCGCTTAACCTCGCTTTCTCTCTTGCCAACATTCTCACATACTCCGGGCATTCAGCGGACAGAACAGAATGGCTTGCATTCTTACCTTTCATCTTACAATTTCTGCATGTACTCTCTTTCTTACACTTATCTCGCAAGTGACCAGACTCACCACATTTCTCACACAACCTCTCATTCACACTACATTCTCTCATCATATGCCCAAATGCGAAGCACTTGTGGCATCTTAGAACATTCACAAACTCTCTTACTCTGCACGCACACCATCGCACATACACTCTCCCTTCCTTCATCACTACATCACGCACACTCTTACTCAATTCAACAATTACATTACCCACAGTCGCATCTTTCTTATTGTTTCTACTCACCACTCTCACTCTTTCCATAAACATCTCTTTAGTGACACCACATCCAGCTCTTTTCATATTCTTTTCATATAATTCAAAAAACACTCATTCGTTAGATCATTCGGTACATCAAACACTACAACTTCCGGCCTACCTTTTTAGGGGACTCCACCTTCAAACCAAGTTCCCCAAACTTTCTACATTCAGTAAACATTCTTACCTCTTTCTCGCTTGCTGCCTCTATAGCCACACCCCCACTTCTCTTCTTTCTCACAGCACGCACCCGTACATTCAAACCGCCACTCACGTTTTTCATCACACTCTCCTTCACTTGCTCGCTGGTCATTTTCACGCTATCATCCTTCGGCTTAACCACCACGGCATATGTTTTCTCTTTCACCCGCTCATTCACACCAGCCATGCTTTTCATTCGTTCTGTCACACTTACACTCGGACCACCCGCACTCACACCAGACACGCTCGCATAGCTCTTACTATCACTCGCTCTCTCTTTCATTCTTTTTTCGTATTCATCTATTCTTCCCTCTAATCTCTCATTTTTCAACATTAATCTCACTAACATTTTTTCATATTCACTCGCGCATTGTAGAATAAATTCACTCCCTGCCTTTGAAATCCGGTTCGTCTCTACAAACACGTACTTTCTTAATTTCGCAGTCACACTACTCATTTCGCTCACCTCATCAACACGTACACTCGCACTTACATTCATAAACTCGCACGAACCCCCTACACTTTCCTCCGTATCACAGCGTCTTTTAGAGCCCCGCATAGGGCTAGCGCTCTTTCCACGTATCGCGCTCGACCTTCTTGTCGATACGCCGCGCATCTCCACGCTTCCGCCGCTACTACCACCGCTACCCCCGACCCCTATATCCCCAAGTTTGATATTCTTATCCATAAAGTTCCCACGAGATGGGACGAATAACTGTCACTCCCCGGGTGACGCCCTTTCCGGGGAGAAGGCTCATAAACTCAAGATTTCGCCCTGTGTCTTGAGGTTGGCCGCTAACGGCCGGTGCACCCACCGACAACGCCCCAGTGCCCTCGACTGGGACGCCCCTCTTCGCCCCGCGCCATAGCTTGGGGTTAGGGATTTTTTATAGAGGTTGTCATCCTCGCGGTCCGGCCGGTTAAGGCAAGACTCCCGTTCCAGCGAAACATGACCACTGGTTTACGGTATGCTAGAGCTCGGGTACCTTGGGCCCGCTAAAACCCATACCCGACCGGAGTCGGTTCAGGAACAGACACAGCCCCTGAGGGGGGTACGACGTTATACAGGAGTGCCCTTATAGTTGACGGAAGGGCCCTCCACTGCCGCACTTAACCCCTCAACGACCGGACTCGCGGAACAAAAACTGTACTATGCGGCCCGCAGTAGGTATCTAAGTTTTCGAACTCTTTCGATGCTTTTACAAATAAAACGTGATATTCTGTCCATAATCGTATGTACATTATGTGCATACACCTTTGAATAAGAGATTGAAACTTCCTATTACGATATTGCAGTTCACATAAACAAATCAGCGGCAAACGCGATTAGCTGTATGGGTCCGTACGAGATACGGACGCGGGCGACATGTGAAAAACATTGGGTCCGTACGAGATACGTATGCGGTCGTTGAGGGGTTAAACGCCGTCAGGACCAGGGCCGAACTGAGTGACAGGTTAGCCCCTGTCACTTCCTCGCAAGACACCGGATACCACAGGTGGGCCAATTCTGGCTTAGGCCTGGTGTTAGGGCCAGGTAGCCACTTCGTGGCTCAGTGACTTAAACACTGAAATACCGAGGTCCCAAGTTCGAATCCTGATACCTAACTAGTGTTTTCATATCGGTTTTTATTCTCAATGGCCGCGAAAGAAAAGATGCGGAACAGAGGTTTTTAAAAAAAAATTTCTCTACTTCTCCCCAGACGTCGTGTCTCCCTCCCCCACCGACGCAGGAGGGCGCCAACACGTGGGCCACGGTGGCCGGGAGGAGGAACAAGAAAGCGGTGGCGGCGACCCAGGCCCAGGGACGCCTGGCCCCGTCTCCGGCCCCTCCCACGGCTGTCAAGAAGCTGCCGGCGAGGCCGCAGAAGGAGCTGTTTTTTTTTTTGCTTTTTTTTCTCTTTCTTTTCTGCAGTTTGTAAGCATCAGCTTATTACTGCCTATGTTTCTATTTTGTTTTTAATGTTTTCTATGGCTATTTCAGCTTCTTTTTGGGTCTCTTCGCCACTGAGTATCAGTCAGTGTTACCGTCCCCGCCATGTGGAGGCGGACCCTCTACTTTCTATGGTTATATTTTCTTTTATATCCTTATCTTCTTGTGTCTTTAACTTCTTGTCTTCACCATCTACTCTTCTTCTTTTTTCTTCTGCTTGTCTCTTGTCTGTTAAGTTCTTCTTTTCTTTTCAGGTTTTTATTTATTCCGTTGTTTAACATTATATAGTATAGTGGTGTCTGGTTAATGTGATGAGGTAACACACTTTTGTCTAACAGGTAAGTAATATTTATTCTTTAGCATGTATTAATGTTCTTTCTTTTCTTTTTTTCAGCTTGTCAGCAGTTGAGCTCAGCCTGTGAATTCCGAGATGAGTTTCCAGTCTCTGAAAGGTATGTTCTTCTTTCTTTAAAGACTTTTGTTGCAAATTCTACAAATAATTTATATTTTTGTTCTGAGGCAATTAGTTCTCCTCTGTCCAGTTCTGGGTGTTGAAGTAGCGCGTATCTAAGTCGGTCATAACCCCGACAGTGAAACAATACATAGTCCACGGTTTCCAGGTCTCCGCAAATCGGGCATGCAGAAAAAGTAGCCGCTCCTCGGTCGTGAAGCGTAGAGTTCAATGGTCCGTAGCTGGTGATCAGGTAAGTTGCCGCTCTAGGCGGCTTAAACCAAGGTCGAGTCTTAGAGAATTCAACATCTTTTATGTACCGGTAGGTCTCTCTCCCATGCGGGTCCGAGTTCCATCTACTCTGCCATTCCTTGCTTATCTTGTCATTTATTATATTTAGATTGGATTTTATGGTCTCTGTGTCTTCGCTGTTAGCTGGAGCGATTCTTAGCTCTTCCCAGGAAATCGGGAGTCCTCTTCTGGCTCGTCGTGTAAGTGCACTTTTGATTATTTCGAGATCAATCGGTAGTGTTCCGCTGATGGTTCGCATCGCTGCAGTGGACACGGTCCGACACGCCTTTGTCATAATTATTAGAAAAGTTCTTTGCATTGCATTTACGTGCCTTTGTATCATTCCCATTTTCAGCTTTTCATACCAGATTATGGCTCCATATGTTATGATTGGAACACAAACAGCCCCGTACCAAACATCGAGGATAGCTCTCCTTACGCCCCACTCCTCGTGGGCTTGTCTGGTAATCTTCATTGCATATTTCGTTATATTCTCTCTTAGCCTTTAACATGGGGAACAAATGTGAGTTTGTCATCCAAAGTGATACCCAGATACTTATGTTGGCTTGTAAACTTAATGCTTTTTCCGTAAATCCTGATTGTTGGCGGCCGGTTCGTGGATAGTCTTCCTTTTACTATTTTTGAGTATAATGGTGGAAATAATATTCAGGAGTGTAATATCGCTTTAACAAGTATAATACCAAAGACACAGCAGGAGCAAGGATCCGTTCGAGAAGAAGGAAGCCAGGAACAGATAGAGTGGGAGAACTCGCAAGCGCCACATTTCGGCACATACAAGTTATACAGCGCTCGTGTACAAAAGAAAAAGGACGCGAAATTCAAATATACTTTGACACTCCCACTAATTGAGTGTCCTTTTGACATCAATATATCGATACACGCAAATACATTCATATGTATATCCCTATGCCTAAATAAAGAAAGAAAATGTATGTAACTTATATTATGGAACTTAACCTAACGGGACACGTTCCCGAATCTTTGTACTACACCCAATTCGGTACGCAGTGTCCTAAACTGTTCGCAAGGAATCGCCTTTGTTAAGATATCTGCAAGCTGTTGCTTGCTGGGTACATACATTACACTTATCTCACCATTTGTACATTTCTCGCGTATATGATGATAACGAATGTCCACATGTTTTGTCCTTTTGTGATATTCGGCGTTATGCACCAACCTTATTGCACTTTGGTTGTCCATACAAATTGGTATTGGTTCTTCGAGTGGTTCTTCCATTTCATGTAATAGTTGACGTATCCATGTTGCTTCCTTCGCTGCACTGGAAGCTGCTATATATTCAGCTTCTGTAGTTGATAAAGAAATCATCGATTGTCTTTGACTGCACCAAGCTATTGGCCCATTGTTTAGCTTGAAAACATAACCAGTTGTAGATCTTCTTGTGTCAATATCATTGGCGTAATCTGAGTCTGAAAATCCTTGTACGATTCTCGGCCCCTCAGACTTTTCGTATAAAATTCCATAATCGCTAGTACTTTTTAAATATCTCATTATCCTTTTTACTGCATTCCAATGACAGTTTCCGTGATTATCCAGATATCTACTTACTACTCCCACTGCAAAAGCAATATCTGGTCTTGTGACGATTGCAGCAAATATCAAGCTACCTACTGCCTCTCTATATGGAACCTGTCGTTGCATTCCATTCTCAGTTAAACTTAGATGAGTGTGTACATCAGCAGGCGATGAAATCCCCCTTGCGTCTTGCATTTCAAATCTCCTGATGATACGATCGATATATCCTTTTTGATGAATAAATATTTTGCTTTCATTCTCGTTATATGATATCTCCATGCCTACGAAGTTCCGTACTTTCTTACAAACTGTAATTTGAAAATTCGCCTCGAGTTTTGAAATAACTGTATGAAGTTCTTCTTCGTTGTTACTCATCAGCAATCCATCGTCTACGTATAGTGCTAAAAGTATCTTTGATTTGTTAAAGTATCCATGATAAACGCATTTGTCTACATTATTTTGTTGAAATCCGACAGATTTTAGAAAATTGTCGAATCGTTCATTCCAACAACGAGACGCTTGTTTAAGGCCATATAGTGCCTTTCTTAATTTGCATACCATTCCTTTCTTGATTTCCACTCCATCCGGCGGAAGCATATATACTTCATCCTGAAGTTCGCCGTTTAGGAATGCTGTCTTCACATCAAACTGCAATATCTTGTAATTTCGTTGCACTGCCATTGCTAATAAAATTCTTATTGAATCATACCTTGCAGTTGGGGAGAAAGTGTCGGTGTAATCAATACCCTTTCTCTGTGCATACCCTCTGGCACACAACCTTGCCTTATAACGAAAAATGCTTTGATCATTATTGCCTTGTTTTACACTGAAGACCCATTTCGAATCTATTGGAATTCTTCCTTCTGGGAGAGGCATCACATCCCATGTTTTGTTTACCTTCAACGCATGAATCTCTTCTTGAATGGCTTCGCACCACTTCGTTTTATCAGTATCATTCATTGCCTCTTCATAATTTTGTGGAATATATACATCTGCAAAATGTGCCTCATACCTCAATGGTTTCTTTAATGAATCTCGAGTTCGTAACCTATATGTCCCAAATATATCGCTTGTGTTCACATCTGCATCTTGGTTCTGACAGTTGATGTTACTTCCATTTGTAACTGCATTCTCCTCGACCTCCGTATTGTCATCCAATTGTTCATCAGTACAATCGTTTATATCCATGTTAGGAAACGCAAATGAAATATTCTCTCTCATTTGATCTTCAACTACTTCTTCATTAAATGTGACATTTCTTGAGATCTTTATTTTTTTGGTCTCTATATCAAACAGACGATAATTGGAGGAGTTACCTTCATAGCCTACAAATATCAGCTTCTTGCTCTTCGCAGCAAGTTTGTTACGCAGTTCCTTGGGTACGTGCATGAAAGCATCACACCCGAATGTTTTTATGTGATCCAACGCAGCAGTCTTTCCGGTCCACATCTTGAACGGTGTCGAATTAGGAGTCTGTCTCGTTGGCGTTCTATTCAAAAGGTATACGGCCGTATTTACAGCTTCGGCCCACAAATATAATGGAAGGTCCTTTGCATATAGCATTGAACGAGCACTCTCAACAATCGTTCTCATATTACGCTCAGCTCTTCCATTCTGTTCGGGCGTATACGGGGCTGTTGTTTCTAACTCTATTCCGTTTTGAGAAAGAAACCTCTTAAACTTTTCATTGCAATATTCACGCCCGTTATCGGTGTGTAAAACCTTCACAGGATTTCCAAACTTATTTCTCACAAGTCTACAAAATTCCTTAAAACATTCTAGAGTGTCATCCTTGTGCCTTATAAAGAAAACTACTCTATATCCCGATAAATCATCCTTAAACAGTACAAAATACCGTGCACCCCGAACAGATGGAATAGACATCGGCCCGCAAAGATCACTATGTATAAATTCTCCAAGTTTCGCTTTAATATGTTTTGACGGAGCAAATGATAATTTATGTTGCTTGCCATACATGCATGCTTCACAAAAGAAATTCTTAGAATCTAATAACTCTACACCCTTGATTAAATTCTTGGAAATCATTTCCTTAATATATTTTACATTTATATGGCCTAGCCTTTCATGCCATTTACGTAGACCTTCTTTTGCTATAACATTTACTTGCTCTGGCAAAACTGTTCTGAATTGCATGTAGTACAAATTGTTTTTTCTACGTTTAGCCCTAGCAATAAGCTTTTCATCTTTATAAATATTAGCGCTTGTATCTTTCTTAACAATTTTCATACCCTTATTAGTTAACATACCTTCAGAAAACAAATTCTTGTTTAAATTCGGAACATACAATACCTCGGTAATTATAGAATCATACCATTCGCCATTTAACAATTTTTCAATTTTTACATTGCCTTTACCTTTTACAATTAGTTCTTGTCCATTACCCAGAACTACAATCGCATCATTATCCAATACTTGGAAATTAATAAGAAAATCGCGACGGTGTGTCATGTGTGACGTTGCCCCACTATCAAAAATCCATTCTTCATTATCGACTTTCGACAATATGTTATTATTTGCATATACATTAAATGCAGAATAATTACCATGATGCTGACTTTGTTGTTTCTTATTTATAAATTTTTTTTCACCTCGACATTCGTTTGCGAAATGTCCTTTCTTTTGACACCTATAACATGTTACCTTTGACTTATCGTGTTTTGGGCGTTGTTTTTGTTCTTCCCGATGAGGCGCTTTGCTTGTGTGCGATGATGTAATTAGAGCCTTCTCGAAATCGTCAGACGCGGTCAGGCTGGTATCCTCGTCTATCAAACGCGATGTGAGATTTCTAATCGTTTGCTTTGTTTCGTCTAATGACAACCAGGCTTGACGAAAACTTCTAAATTTCGAAGGCAGGCTTCCTAAAATTTTTGTTATTATTGCGATGTCGCTTACCGTTTCACCTGTGTCCTTCAGTTGTTGCGCAAGATTTTCTACTTTGGCGATATGTTGCGCAATCGAGTCACTCGATTCCATTTTATACTGAGAAAATCTTTCATGTGCTAACATTCTATTAATTTCGGTCTTTTGTTCATAAATTGCATCCAATTTCTCCAAGATTTCCTTTGACGACTGGCAATTCTCGATGAGCGTTATTTGAGAGTAGTCCATGGCGGACGTTAGTAAAAACATTGCACACGCATCATCCTTCATCCACTTTTTATAGATTGCAACTTCCGCTGCCGTCGATGTCGTGGCTACAATTGGTTTTGCTTCTATGCCTTTCGTTATTTCAAAAAGGCCTTTTGCGCGTAAAGCACAGCACAATTGAAATTTCCACTGATGGTAATTTTTTCCATCAAACTTAATAATCGATGTCGCATCGATTTTGCTTTCCGACATTTCTATGCTTTAAATAGCAGTTCACTACGTACGACGCTAAACCTTAATGCGCTCGCACTTAGGTTATGATTAGACACGTGGCGAAAAATTTGCCTATTACAATTTGTCTATTTGATACTTCACGTACCTTTCCTTAGATTACTTGAACACTCCTGGGCGTATAATCTGGGCCCATAACCTTTTGAGTATAATGGTGGAAATAATATTCAGGAGTGTAATATCGCTTTAACAAGTATAATACCAAAGACACAGCAGGAGCAAGGATCCGTTCGAGAAGAAGGAAGCCAGGAACAGATAGAGTGGGAGAACTCGCAAGCGCCACATTTCGGCACATACAAGTTATACAGCGCTCGTGTACAAAAGAAAAAGGACGCGAAATTCAAATATACTTTGACAACTATCATAGCTCTGGTCATTTTCTCTGAAATCTTTAGCTTACAGTTGTTGCACCATTGTATAAAGCCTGTTAAGATTCTTTCTGCTCTTGTTTCTAGCTCAGCTCGAGATTGACCTTTGACAAGAAAAACCACGTCGTCTGCGTATGCAAGGGCAGAGCAAACGTCCGCATCTACTGATGTCTCAAATTCTTTTAGGTACTTGTCCATGCACCAATTCCAAGCGGCCGGTCCGAAGATCGATCCCTGTGGGCAACCTCTCTCAACCTGGTACGTCTCTTCTTGATAGTTGTTTCTTATTTTTCTTTTTCTTTTGTTAAAATAACTTTGAACAAGCTTTATAATCGTGGAACTACATTCTGCGTCAACTAGTCGGCTGACTATTGCCGGCCACCAGATGTGATCAATAGCTCGTAGGATATCAATAAAAATAACTATTGCGTATTTTTGCTCAGTAAGCTGGATTTCTGTAATTAAATCGAGAAGGGGGTCCTCAGTGCCCACTTTTCTTCTAAAGCCATATTGTTTCTAACTAAGCAATTCTTTGTTTCTATATTGGTCTTCTATTCTATTGACGATTATTCTTTCAAAAACCTTTGCCACCACCGGAAGCAGCGCAATGGGTCTATATGCGCTGACATCCGTCAGACAGCAGTCAGATCGTTTTGGCACCACAATCACTTCGGCCATTTTCCTCTTTTTGGGGAATTTTCCCTCCCTCAAGCTTTTATTGTATATTGTTATCAAGGCATCGCCACCGCCACGTCAAAGTCTTATTATCGCCTCTGGGGGAAAGCCATCTAAGCCAGGGACTTTGCGCGTCTTGGTCCTCTTCAAGGCCCTTGATAATTCGTCTTCCGTAATGTCCGGCTCCAAATTATGGTTCCTGTAGCTACTAATGCGTCTTCTAATTTCTTTTCGTTCATCGTTTTCTTCTATTCTTGCTTCCTCGGGAAAGAATTTCCTGCATAGAAGCAATATCGACTCACTCCACGAGGTAGTCATTTCACCGTTGTGGTCCTTCAAGAATCCTATTGTGTATTTTAATCTTATTTTATTCCTATTTATTTTATGTAACAAACCCCATGGGTCTCTGTTGCCTTCAGATGTTATAAAGTTTTTCCATGATTCTGCCTTTGCCTTACGAATCATCGCTGTGTATCTATTTCTGGTAGAGCTATACACTGCTTTAGAGTATATAATTTGTGGCCCCGATCTTAATTTACGGGCTTTTCTAAGATGCCGGGCACACTTACCCACTTCTTTTTTAAGTTTTTTAATTTCATCCGTCCACCATGGGACACACTGCGTCGTCTGGCCTCTGACTGGAATCGTCTTATTGCATATATTTGTCATTTCCTTGTTGAAGAGTTCTGTACACTGGTCTATATTTATAGCTTTCGCTTTAGCTTCAAAGTCATTTAAGACACTTTGTTCAACAAGGGAATCGAACTTCTCCCAGTTTGCACGTTTGGGATTATATCCAACTCTTTTCTTCTTCATGGGTGCTTGTCTTTTGTTAGTTTTAATAGTTAGTGTGATCAAGTTGTGATCGGAGGTTGTTTCCGAATCTGTGACTCTCCAGTTAGTAACCAGGTCACTCAGACCAGCAGTGCACAAAGTTAAGTCTATATTAGACTCTCCATGGACGCTAAAGTACGTGTGGATTTCTGAAAATTGATTTATGATACGCAAGTCTTGGGCCAGTACAATTTCTTGAAGTCGGCTGCCGTTATCATCTGTATAGCTCGAGAACCAGCACTGCGATTTGGCATTGGCATCCATAGTGATAAGGACTCTTTGCCCTTGGACTAGGGCTAGTATTTGTTCCAATTCTATCATAAAATTCTCGTAAGGAAGCGAGTATTGGCAATACATATTAACAATGTAGAATTTTAGTTCTTCGTATTGAACTTGAAGGACCATCGAGTGTACGCTACTAGAGTATCCGGTTAGGAAGCAGTCAATTTCTCTCCTGGCCACCACAGTGACCCATGGTGTCGAGCCCGCAGGGCTGAAGACGTTCACAGCCGCAGAGTTCAATCCACACACCTTGCCATTGAAGGTGTATGGCTCCTGGACGCATATAATATCGAGCCTTCCCCTGGCAAAGATTTCCCTAATCTCTGAAGCGACGTTGCTTGACCTCATGGCGTTTATTTGGCCTACCTTTAGCTCCATTTAATCTTTTTGTAATAAAGCTCCAGCTGCCTGTCTTTCAGACTGTGTTTAAGGTCCTTCCTTTTAAATCTTTGACAGATCAGGCACAACGGGTTGTTTTTGTTTGGGCAATTATCTACGGCATGATCATCCTTACCGCATGACCATCCTTACCGCATGACTCGCATATTTGTTTTGGCGCCGTACAGTACTTCGCTACGTGTCCATAGACGTGGCACTTGTAGCAGCGGACTATATTTATATACTCTTTGGTTCTGTACGCCGTCCAGAGCATAAAGGCTCTATTGTTGTCGATGGCTATTTTGAAAAGTTTGGCAGGTAGTTGAACTATCCAGTTAACTCTCTCCGGATTTTTGGCCTTAAAAGCATGTTTGAAATTTATTTCTGTTATAAGTGCTTCCATTTCTTCGCTTTGGATCTCGTCAAAGTTCTTGGTAATGAAGTCTTCTTTTAATTCCTCGGCCTTTATATCCTTTTCTACGTCATATATGACCAAACAGGGGTTCGCCTGCTTGGGCTCGGTAGCGTTTAGCCCGACCTTGCCAAAATCCGTCTTCTTGATAATCTCAATGTCATCTTTACTTTTGACTTCGATGACCATGCCTTTGTTCCTTAAGTTTCTTGTATTTTTAACCCTTAATTTTTGCCTGTTCTCCTTTAGTGCCTCCGTTATCTGTTTGCTGATTTCATCATTAGTTCTAGTGTCAGAGTCACTGTTTGGTCTAATAATGATTACTTCCGATTTTTCTTTTTTATTTTCAGGTTGGAACCTTCTTGCGACGCGTCCCTGAGGACCGCCGCCCGAAGCAGCCGCAGCCTGAGCGTAGGTATACCTTGGAGTCTGCTCCGCAGCCTTGCTTGTAATCTTTAAGAGCTCGCTGTTAACGATCTCTCCCTGAAGTCTATTCTCCAGTATAGCCCATTTATCAAGGATAAATTTAATTGCATTTCTGGTTATTTTATTACTATTGTCGAACAGAAATTCCTCCAACTTTGTCCGTTCGTTATATATTTCTCTCAGTGTTAGGTTTGTCTCTCCTTGGTTCTTTTCTAGGTCTACTTCATTGTTCTGATTGATGGTCTGGGTCCTTCGCCTTTTGGCTTTGGTTGGTGTAGACCTACCCGACGCGTCCTCCGCCATCAAATATGAAACAGAGCTACGTCGGCTATTCGCTCTGCTATGGCTCTGAGATGCTGAATCTCTCATCTCTATTTCCGTTATTTCTTGCTCCTCATTCCTCTCTTCATTCTTTGCTTTTGTTTTTTTGTTTTTATTTGTAGTTTCCATAATTGGTCCCACGAGTAAGTCGGAATAGGTGGTCCGCCGGGGCAGAGCCGCTTTACCCCGGTAAGGCTGAATGCAACTGGGTTTCGCCAGGTACCCAGAGGTTGGTCGTTAACGGCTGGTGCACCCACCAACCACATCCCAGTGCCCTCGACTGGAATGCCCCTATTCGCCGCGTACCATAGCTTTGGGGTGAGGGATTTTTTATAGAGGTTATCATCCTCGCGGCCCGGCCAATGAAGGCAGGACCCCCGTTCCCGCGAAACATGACCACGGGTCTTACGGTATTAGGGCGGTGCGTACCTACACCGCCCGTTGAGGTACCACTCACTCTTTCGCACTCACTACGCAGCATGACAGCTGTGACAGGAGTCCCAGGAGGCCCCACGAGGAGGTGAGGTGAGTGGATTTGACCGGCTTCGGCCCCCGACTTCCCCGGAATTGGCTCATTGAACCAACATCAGTTTCATCAGAGTTTTAGTCCTCGTTGCCGTGGCATTCCAGAAGTCCTTAGCTAGTCTTCGCCTCCCAGTAGATAGGGACATTTTCATTTTCATTTTATTGCTCGATATACAGGGTGTCTCTTAACTTCTGTCCTTCCCGGAAATGGAGGGTAGCTGGGGTGATTCTGAACAACTTTTTCCATGACCAATATGTGGTTTGCAGCTTCATTTTTAAGTTATTAACGAAAAACACTGGCCAATGAGAGCGCCCGCCGGCCGGCCGATGGCGCGCGCTCAGGCACGAACCTATCAGCTGTCACGATGGGGGGGCATCGAGGGTACCGACGGAAGCGTGCGGCAAATGTTACATCGTCTTAATTAAGAATAATGTGGAACAATTCGTTATTCATGAATAACAAATAAACTAATAAGTCGTTTAAGAACAGTGTCCGATACGTTCATTCATTATCCGAAAGGAATAAACTGTTTTATTACTTATGAAAAACATCTTTTATTTAACAGCACGTTTTTAGGTGGATAAATTATGTTACAAGAAAAACGATTTGCACAACTAATGTTAGAAAAAGCTAGTTAAACTTACCCATTCGTCCACGAATTAACTTGCTTAACGTGTGCGAATCCTGACCCAGGCAACGTTCAACAGCTGATGTTACGGCTGGGTTAGTATCCTTGCACGATCACTTCACTTCACGATAACTTCACTTCACGATAACTTCACTTCACAGTCACTTGCACTTGCTACTGTGAAATTTGGGTATAGTTAAAAACAATTTATTCTTCCTACGTTTAAACATTTAGTAATATTCTGCGTTCGTACGATTCACGTTTCTCGTTCGGTTAGCAGAACGACTCTGCCAGCTGAAACGTTCGCACTCGCTTCCACACGCACACGCACACACACTGTCTCCAAATTTAGTGGAATTCGGCGGCGGATGCCGATCACACAGGGCAGCATCGGCCCCTGCGTAGTGTGCGTCGCAGTGTAAGCGTCGGCCCTACAATGTTATCCACATTAAAGAACATGTGCGTGTGCGTGTGGAAGCGAGTGCGACGTTTAAGCTGGCAGAGTCGTTCTGCTAGCCGAATGGACAACATGAATCGTAAAAACGCAGACTATTACGAAATGTTTAAACGTAAGAAAAATAAATCGGTTTCCAATGTTCCCACATTTCACAGTGGCAAGTGATAGTGACCGTGAAGTGAAGTGATCTTGAAGTGAATTCACCGTAAGTGTAGTGAGTTCACCGACCCGGCCGGTGACATCAGCTGTTGAGCGTTGCCTAGGTCAGGATTCGCACAATGTTTACCAGATTAATTCGTAGACGAATGGGTAAGTTTAACCAGCTTTTTCTAACATTAGTTGTGCAAATCGTTTTTCTTGTAACATAATTTATCCACCTAAAAACGTGCTGTTAAATAAAATATGTTTTTCATAAGTAATAAAACAGTTTATTCCTTTCGGATAATGAATGAACGTATCGGACACTGTTCTTAAATGACTTATTAGTTTATTTGTTATTCATGAATAACGAATTATTCCACATTATTCTTAATTAGGACGATGTAACATTTGCCGCACGCTTCCGTCGGTACCCTCGATGCCCCCCCATCGTGACAGCTGATAGGTTCGTGCCTGAGCGCGCGCCATCGGCCGGCCGGCGGGCGCTCTCATTGGCCAGTGTTTTTCGTTAATAACTTAAAAATGAAGCTGCAAACCACATATTGGTCAAGGAAAAAGTTGTTCAGAATCACCCCAGCTACCCCCCATTTCCGGGAAGGACAGAAGTTAAGAGACACCCTGTATATGCAGTTCGAGCGCTAGCTCATTACTGCCTTGATCGTATTCTTTTAATTTTTCTTTTCTTTCAGGTTTTTAGGGAATATACATAATTTTAGGTAAATAGGTAAATTTACAAGAATTTTTAATGTTTCTTTTCTTTCTTTTCAGGTTTATAGGGTATTTTTCAAACTTTAGGTAAGTATGTGATAATTATTTATATACAGGGTGGCCCGGAACTCGCGCGGTATTTTTAAAAAAGGGGTAGCCGAGGTGATTCTGAACAACTTTTTCCTTGACCAAAATATTGTTTGAAGCTTCGTTTTTTAGTTATTAACGAAAAACACTGGCCAATGCGAGCGCCCGTATAGCGCGAGCTCAGTCACAATTGCGCGCGGCCGAGATCGGGTGCATCGAGGGGCAACGTACGGCAAATATTACAATCGTCTTACATTAAGAATAGTGTGTAATTCTTCGTTATTCATCAATAATAATTTAATTAACAAGTCGTTTAATAACTGTTCCATACTTTTATTCGTTTTCCGAAACGAATAGAGTGTTTTATTAATTATGAAAAAAGTGTTTGGATGATTAATGTTAGAAAAGGGTAGTTAAATAAACTTCTCCATTCGACCGCGAATTTACCTGCTTCGACGGTGTCTTGCCATATGGTCATTGTACCGATCCTGATCTATTTTTACAATTTAAATGCCACGTCCCGGCAATCGATACAGATCTGATTCGCACTTGTTTCCACACGCACATGACACACACATTAACTTTCGTAATGTTCGTGAGCGCGTGTCCTGTGCGTGTGGAAACAAGTGCGAATCAGATCTGTATCGATTGCCGGGACGTGGCATTTAAATTGTAAAAATAGGTCAGGATCGGTACAATGACCATATGGCAAGACACCGTCGAAGCAGGTAAATTCGCGGTCGAATGGAGAAGTTTATTTAACTACCCTTTTCTAACATTAATCATCCAAACACTTTTTTCATAATTAATAAAACACTCTATTCGTTTCGGAAAACGAATAAAAGTATGGAACAGTTATTAAACGACTTATTAATAATTAGCTCGCGCTATACGGGCGCTCGCATTGGCCAGTGTTTTTCGTTAATAACTAAAAAACGAAGCTTCAAACAATATTTTGGTCAAGGAAACAGTTGTTCAGAATCACCTCAGCTACCCCTTTTTTAAAAATACCGCGCGAGTTCCGGGCCACCCTGTATATATTGGTTTAGTCCATGACGTTTATCTTAACATTTTATTTGAAAGTTTCCGTTGTATGTTATAAATTACCTATTTATTTATATATAATTATCTGTTTGTTTAGATCACTTTGCCACTAGGATGAGGTCCCAGCGTTGCCCGTCCCAGCCATCGGGGAGGCGGATCCACTACTCTCCAGCGCTATTATAGTCTCACTTCTTTTTTCGAAGGTACGGGTGATAAAATATAAAAACTTTTCAAATCTCTCTTTTGAGCTAATTAAATGGCTTTTTTCATTTTATGTATTCAAAATTTCATTATAACGGAACTCCTGGTATCTAGGGCATCTATAGATTATATGATTGACATCTTCTTCTTCGTTTAAATTACATACTATACAGTTTTTATTGTCAATCCTATTTCTTTTGAATAGCGTGCTGTTTATCGGTCCATAACCTGTAATAATATATGTACAAAATCTGTTAGGAGTAAACCATTTATTGTTCAATTTAAATTTAACACCTTTAATGAATTCAAACGTGCTTCTTCCTCTTTCTTCTCCTTGCCATCTGGTCTGCCATTCATCATAAATTATGTTTTCTATTTTATCCATTTCTGTTTTTATTCGGTTTGGTTCATCTGCGATCCGTAAATTTTCTTTTTGTATACAGGGTGTCTCTTAACTCCTGTCCTTCCCGGAAATGGGGGGTAGCTGGGGTGATTCTGAACAACTTTTTCCTTGACCAATATGTGGTTTGCAGCTTCATTTTTAAGTTATTAACGAAACACACTGGCCAATGAGAGCGCCCGCCGGGCGGCCGATGGCGCGCGCTCAGGCACGAACCTATCAGCTGTCACGATGGGGGGGCATCGAGGGTACCGACGGAAGCGTGCGGCAAATGTTACATCGTCTTAATTAAGAATAATGTGGAATAATTCGTTTATACTTATGAAACTAATAAGTCGTTTAATAACCGTGTTCTATTACTTATGAAAAAAATATTTTTTAACAGCACGTTTTCAGGTGGATAAATTATGTTTTCAGAAAAACGATTTGCACAACTAATGTTAGAAAAAGCTAGTTAAACTTACCCATCCGTCTACGAATTAATGTGGTTAACATTGTGCGAATCCTGACCTAGGCAACGGTCAACAGCTGATGTCACCGGCCGGGTCGGTGAACTCACTACACTCACGGTGAATTCACTTCAAGATCACTTCACTGCACGGTCACTATCAGTTGCCACTGTGAAATGTGGGAATATTTGATACCGATTTATTTTTCTTACGTTTAAACATTTCGTAATAGTCTGCGTTTTTACGATTCATGTTGTCCGTTCGGCTAGCAGAACAAACGACTTATTAGTTTCATAAGTATAAACGAATTATTCCACATTATTCTTAATTAAGACGATGTAACATTTGCCGCACGCTTCCGTCGGTACCCTCGATGCCCCCCCATCGTGACAGCTGATAGGTTCGTGCCTGAGCGCGCGCCATCGGCCGCCCGGCGGGCGCTTTCATTGGCCAGTGTTTTTCGTTAATAACTTAAAAATGAAGCTGCAAACCACATATTGGTCAAGGAAAAAGTTGTTCAGAATCACCCCAGCTACCCCCCATTTCCGGGAAGGACAGGAGTTGAGAGACACCCTGTATATAAAAATGATTTCCATCTTATTGTTTTGTTATTTTTGACTCCATATATTAAAGAGCGTCTGATTATTGCCAGGTCCAACGGGAGGACTCCTGCCACAACCTGCAATGCAGCCGTGGATGAAGTTCTGCACGCCTTAGTCATCAGGAGCAACAAAGATCTCTGAGTGGCAAGTATGTGCCTCATTATGTGTACTTTTTGAGTTTCTATAAACCAAATATAGGATCCATATGTCGTAATAGGAAGGAACACAGCTTTATACATGATATCTATTATGTTATTCTTAATGCCCCAGGAGTTCCGAGCGACCCTCCTAAGCGCCATTGTAAATTTTATAATTTTACTTCTTATATATTTAACATGCTCTATAAAACTTAGTCTATTGTCTATAATTACACCTAAGTATTTAATTTTATCTACATAGTTGATTTTAATATTATTAATTTTTATTACTGGGAGTCTCTCTTTATTCAGTTTGCCTTTTAATAAGATTGCCGAAGTTTTACTAATAGAGATATTAAGTTTATGATTTTTACACCATTTACTCAGAATTTTTAAACCTTTATCAGATATTATCTCTAATTCAGATCTAGTATTGCCTTGAACTATCATTGCCAAATCGTCGGCGTAAGCAATTATTTCCGCATTTTGTTCGTTTATTTCTTTTTGAAATGAATCTAAAAAGGTGTCTATGCACCAGCACCAGGCTATTGGACCGAGTACTGACCCTTGCGGGCAACCTTTCTGCATATGCCTACTAATTTTTTCAAAATTTGACTTTACTAGCATTTCTTTATTTTTGAAATAATTTTTTAATAATTTAACTAGCGTTGTGCTACACTCAGCTTTTATGACTTTTGCAATGATAGCCGGCCACCATAGGTTATCGAATGCAGCTTGAATTTCTATAAATAGAGTAACTATATATTTTTTATCACAATTATTAATACTAGTTTTTAAAGTAGTCAAAGCGTCTTCTGTGGACTTATGCGGCCTGAAGCCAAATTGCATGTCATTCTCAAGTTCTTTATTTTTATAATATGTTTGTATTCTGTTTACAATGACGCGTTCAAAAATTTTACCTATGGCAGATAACAGGGCTATGGGCCTATATGAGTCAAGAAGAGCTCTATCTCTCATGGGATTTTTTAAGATTATTTTTAGATTAGCCTGTTTCCATAAAACCGGAAATACTCCATTCCTCATGCAGTTATTAAAAAGATTATAGATAATATACTTGTCAACATTCCAAAGTTTAGAAATTATCTCAGACTGGAAGCAGTCTAGGCCTGGAGCTTTATTTTTATTACTTTTAATTAGTGAATTAAAAATCTCTTCAAGTGAGATGTCAGGTTCTAAATTACTATTATGATATAAATTGTTATTCGCTTTTAACTCCTTCTGTTCATTTGTTTCACCTTCATCTAAATCTATTGGCATGCATTTGTTTAAAAGTACCTGTACGGTTTCACGCCAACTTGTGGTTAATTCGCCTGATGGAAGCCTAAGGGCACCCAAATTTTCATTTTTATTTATTTTATTGCCTACAATCTTGTAAATCATGCCCCACGGGTCTCTATTTCCTTCTTTAGTTGCGCAATTCCTCCATGACTGTTTTTTAGTTTTTTTTATTGTGGCAACATATTTATTTCTAATTAATTTATATTTTAACCTATAATCCGAAATTAAGTCGTAAAATTTTAATTTTAATGCTCTTTGTAATTGTTTTTTCCGCTTGCATGTATCATTTTTTAATTTCTGGAGCTCCTCGGTCCACCAAGGGACTGCGTTGTTTTTGGACCCTTTCTTGGGAATACTTTCTCTACAACATAAATTTAGGAGTTTACAAACGATCTTTACCGCATCATTTGGTTTCGAATTTTTAATTTCCTCTTTCATTTTTTTATTGAATTTTTCTTTCACAAGTGTTTCAAATTTTTCCCAATTAGCCTTCTTAATATTATACGGTCTTTCCACAAATGAGGTCCGTCTTAAGTTATCATTTTGTTTGTCTGATTCTATTTTAAAGATGATAAGGTTGTGGTCACTCGTGCCACAGTCCAAACTGACTCTCCAATCTTTTATGTACCTCCCAAAGTTGGAACTAGCAAGTGTCAAATCAATATTTGACTGACCGCGTGAAGTCATAAATGTGCAATGATTATTTGGCTTATTTAAAATTATTAAATTATTAAATAATATGAACTCCTCCATAAGCTTCCCCCTTTCATCCGTCTCATTCGAAAACCAAGATTCAGATTTAGCGTTGGAGTCTATGGTTATTATAAATTTTTTGCCTTTTAGATTTTCTAAAATATTATTAATTCGTTCTAAAAATTCGCTAATTTGTAAAGAGTACTGGCAATATACATTTAAAATATAAAAATCGCATGCATTATTAAAAACTTGGAAACAAATTATGTGCTCATCCATGTCCGGTAGTGTAAAAGTGCTTAACCTATCATGCATAAAAACCGCCGCCACCCAAGGTGTTTTGTTAAAAGGTTGTATAATTTTAACTTTTAAGGAATTGTAACCACAAACGATGTTCTTAAAACTGTACGGTTCCTGCAAACACAGGACGTCTAAATCATACTTAAAAATTAAATTTTCTAATTCAGTGGCGGCTACAGCTGAACGCTGCGCATTAATTTGGCCAAATTTTAGGTCCATTTTATTTTTAATTTATAAATTTCTAAGTATTTTATAAACTCCGGGCACAGTTTGCTTTTAACACTATGGCCTAAATCTTTGCGTTTTGCTCTTGAACAATTTATACACGTAGGCTGATCTTTTTTAGGGCATTCCTCTCTTGCATGCTCTTTCGAACCGCATGTTTCACAGAGTTGGTCCAAAGCGCTACAATATTTCGCAATATGGCCGTGACCTTGACACTTATAACACTTAACGGTGTTTAGGTATTCCCTGATTCTATATACACGCCAATGCATGTAAACTTTACCTGTTTTTAATAGTTCATTATAAATTTCACTGGGAACCTGTACCACCCAGTTAACTCTGTTCTCTTTGGTTTTAAAACTATGTCTAAATTCTATTGAATTTTTTAATGCTTGTGTGTTTTGTTCTAGATTTACGTCCAAATTTTTGTTTATAAAATTTTCCAAAGGTTCCTCCTTTTTATAATCTTTCTCCACGTCATATATTATTATGGAGGGGTCTATTTTTTTAGGTTTTTCCATTTTTATACCGATTGATTTTAGATTACTATTTTTTAATATTTCCACGTCGTTTTTATTACTGACTTGCATCACAATACCTTTTTTCTTCATTTGGCGGATGCCTCTGACTTTTAGATTTTTACTGTCTTTTAATTTTCCTATTATGTCTTTTTTTATTTCATCGTTATCGTGTTCATCGTTTTCTTTTTCTGGTTTTAGCAAAATAACCTCAAATTCTTCTTTCTTTTTTTGACTTACAGTGTTGAGGCCACTTGCAAGACGCGGGGCACCGGGCGCACGTGCGGCAACCTGCGCATAGGAACCTTTAAAGGTATATTTATTTTCTGTTTTAAGCACTTCGTTTTTTATAATTTCCGCTTGGAGTTTGTTCTCTAGGAGTGACCATTTTTCCAGAACGAATTTTATACATGCTTTAGTTACTTTATTATTCTCATTGAAGAGAAATTCTTCCAGTTTTAATCGTTCTTCATAGATCTCTTTTAATGTTTCATTAACTTCTTTTGGCTCTCCTTTTTTAACTTCTATACTAGTACTATCTATTTCACCTGTCTTTCTTCTCTTACTCGCTTTCTTAGGTGTTCCCTTATTCGAGGTCTCTTCAGAAAAAATGGACGATGTTGAACTCTTCCTGCTATGGATTCTACTTTGCGACTCAGGTAAAGTCATCTCCACTTGTTCCATTTCTATTTCTCCTTCTCCTTCATCTTTGTTTTTGTTTAGATTTAGAACTCATTACTGCGTCCCACGAGAAGGTCGGAACTAACGGTCAACCGGGGCAGAGCCGCCTTGCCCCGGCAAGGCTTAAATACAACCGGGGGCAGCCATTTCCCCGGAGGTTGGCCGCTAACGGCCGGCGCACCCACCGGCCACGCTCCGGCGCAATGTCCGGAACGCACCCCTTCGGCGCGCGCCATACCTTAGGGTGAGGGATTTTTTATAGAGGTTGTCATCCTCGCGGTCCGGCCGGTTAAGGCAAGACCCCCGTTCCAGCGAAACATGACCACTGGTTTACGGTATGCTAGAGCTCGGGTAACCCTGGGCCCGCTAAAACCCATACTGTGTCCGTCCCTGACCCAACCGGAGTCGGTTCAGGAACAGACACGGCCCCTGAGGGGAATAGATAGGGACATTTGGTCTGTGGTTTGCTTTGGAATCGCCGTAGCGACACATCGTACCTTGGCTCTTGGGCCTATATCGACGTGTTCACATAGTGAATCTTTACCTGCAAGGTGGTATGAGCATTTGGTATCTACTTAGCTGGCTTATCATGCCGGAGGGGAACGCATACGTAGGTGTCGGGTATGCGGCGTTGGAAAAACCCTGCTCTCGCTGAAAAATTTTCAGTTCATTGAACAAGTTGGACCTACCTATGAGGAAACAGCCCTCTTAGCCGACTATTGGTTTGGATATCCGCCCCAGTAGCCGTTACTAGCGGGTGCCACGAGGAGGCGGAGCTGTCAGCTTTCGCTTGGTCCCAGCAGGTCAGCCGGTTGGCTATTTTACCTGGATCATCACGGTCTTCCTTTTCAGGTGACCGCCTGCGTGTATGATCTCAGGTATGTGCCCTCTTGGGTAGAGGGGGTGCGTTCAATTTTGGTTCAAATCGTTCGAATTGCAAGTTATTGCGATTGTTGTTGCGTTCGATCTCGCCGAGTATCGCCTGATGTTCGGGCTGCTTTGGCGGTGAGCACTAGGCGTGCGAGCTTTCTGAATTCCCCGTATAGGTGTTCGTTCAATAGCAAGTCGGCTTCTCGAGGGGGCCAGGTCAGGCCCTCCTTTCTGATCGGTTGCCTCAGGGATTCGCGCACGTCCTCGTGCCTCGGGCATTCAAGTAGCACGTGTTTGGGTGTTTCCACTTCTCCACATGCACACCTGTTGTCCGGTACCAGGGTGAACTCCTTAAGTTTCGCAGGGAAGTCTCCGTGTCCGCTCAGGAATTGCACCACGTGGTGATCGATCACTGCTTTTCTCAGATTTAGGCGGTGCGATACATCGTTGAAGTACGCATGTGTAGTGCGTCCTTTTTCCGATGTCGACCTTCTGTCTTGCCACACTCTCAGGATCTCGTTTCGTACCCTCGCTTTTGCTTGGGCCGCCGATATGATCCCGGTTCCCATTTCGTTGCTGCTTACGCGGCTTCTGTCGGTGTCGATTGCGATACCTTTTCTAATTTTGTAGGCGCAAGCACTGGATACTGTCGATAGTGTCGTGGGATACTGTTCGGTACACCTTGGTTATCCTGATGAGTACCTGTCTCTGCGCTCTAGCAAGTATTGTCCTTGTCTTCGAGCCGAGCAGGTCCTCCCAGGCAGCGGCAGCGTACGCCATTATCGGAATAAAGAACCCTCTGTACAGAGTACTTAATGCTCGATGTTCCATTCCCAAGTTCTTTTGTGCCACCTTGGCTAAGGTGTTAAAAATCCGCAAGGTTTTGGCACTTGTGTATTTCGCATGTGAGAGAATGCCCAGTCTCTCGTCGAAGTGGACGCCAAGGTACCTTACGGTAGCCTTAAGCGCCACTGTTCTCCCCTCAATCTTTGTGATTGGGGGACCTTCTTTATTGAGAGAGCCCTTGAGGAGGATCATCTCTGTTTTAGCTGCTGATAGCGCTAATTTTTGGTGTGGCGCACCACTCTGTGACTTTATTGGCTATTATTTGGCCTTTATTTTGGATGGCCTTCCTCGAATTTCCGTAGATAATTACGAGGAGGTCATCCGCATATGCTATAGGCTCGCATTCGAGCTCGGTGTTTTCCAGTATTTTAAGAACCCCATCAAAGATGAGGTTCCAGCAGCTTGGTCCGAGTATTGTCCCTTGCGGGCAGCCTTTGGAGGCTTTCTTGCTTACCCTCTCGTGTCTCGAGCTTATCGAGACCTCGCGGTCAGCGAAGTAGTCTGCCATCAGCCTGTATATGTTCCTTGGGCATTTTCCCTTTTTCAGTACGTTCAATACACTGGGCCATCAGACGTTGTCGAAGGCTCCAGAAATGTCGAAAAGAAGGCCCAGTACATACTTTTCGTTCCGACCGGCCACTACTTCCCTAAACTTTACCAAAGCGTCTTCGGTAGAGCGTTGGGGGCGGAAGCCGTATTGTCGGTCTGAGCAGTAAGCTGGGTCTAGGAACAGCGCAGTTAGTCGGCGCGCTATGAGCTTTTCTAGTACGTTTCCAAGTACTGAAAGCAAACATATGGGCCGATACGATTTCGCATCCGTAGGTGTCTTATCAGGGCCTTTCAAGATCGTAATGATCGACCCTGCCTTCCACCTAGTCGGAAAATCTCCTTGTTCGAGGCAGCCATTGTAGAGTCTCAGTAAGTCTTCGTGCATCGTTTGGAACGAGCGCTTGACGACTTCGACTTCTACTTTGTCTGATCCCGGACATTTCCCGCCCTTCAGGCTCTTGATCGCAGCTTCAACCTCCTGCCGAGTGAAGGACGTTGCGTCCTCCGTCGGTGGGTCGGTTGCGACCTCCTGCCTTACTCTCACTTGCTCCGGGGTTTCTCCCTCGGACTTGTCGTCCGAAATGAGGGACTCCAGGAGCGTTAGGGCGGTGGAGTTCCAGTCCATCGTATGGCCTTCTCTCTTTTGAATGTTAGAGACTGCTGTTTCCACATTCAGTTTATTCTGTGAGGTCTTATAAACAAGACCCCATGGCTCTCTGTTCCCCTGCTCCGTCACATAGCTCTTCCAGCTGGTTGACTTTGCAGCGCGCACAGCAGCAGTGTAAGCTTTTCTCTTTTCCTGATAGTAGGCTTTCCTTACTGCTCTTTCGATCGGACATTTCTGGTTTTGGAACGCTCGTCTACTTTTGTAGAGTCGCCTCCTCTGCCTTGTCAGTTCCGGTGTCCACCATGGGTTGGCCCTCTTGTGTCTCTGTTTGACTGGCATTGATTTCTCGCACGCGCGAATCATTGCGCGTTCAGTGTCGCGGGCGAGTTCCTCAACCCCTCCTTGACAGCTAGTGTCGTGGGTCGGTGAGTTCGTATGCGTCAAGAGGATTCGTTCGAATTTTCTCCAGTTCGATTTCCGCGCATTGAACCTGCCTTTGAGGGTCTGGCTCTCGTGCGCGTCGGCGAACTGGAGGGTATACGCAATCGATCTGTGGTCGCTGGTCGTCCAGTTTGCGTGGACTTTCCAGTTTCTCACATGAGGGGCTGCGTCTCTGGTTGCGAGTGTGACGTCGATCCAGGACTCCTCGCTCGGGCTTGAGTATGTAGCCATACTCTCGGCCTCATTCAAAATTGTCAAGTCGTGTTGTGCGATGAACTCTTCGAGTAGATAGGGACATTTTTTTTTTTTTTTCATTTAATTCTTCATAAGTTTTGCGGTTGGAGCTTTCGCTCATTACCGCCTGATTCTAATTTTATTTACTATTTTAGCTAATATGATCAAGTTGGGTAAGTATATTTAATTTAACAAAGATATTCTAATTAGGTAAGTATTACTCTATAAGATAATTTAGGTCTTTAAATATAATAATATTTTCTAACAAACAAATCAAGTAAGTATTATTTAATTTTCATAAAATGTTGTCTAATTTAATCAAGAATCTATTTTAACTTTTATTTTTATTTTCAGGGAATTTTATTTTAGGTTCAGCCATGGATCACTTCGCCGCCGGAGGAGTCTCCGACGTTGCCCGTCCCTAGCCACGTGGAGGCGGATCCGGTACTTTCTAGCGTTAAGAGGTAATTTTTTCTTTTTTCAAATACTAATTTTGAAAATGTCAAAAATTTATTATATTCTCTTTTGTGCATATTAAGTTATATTTATTATCTTCTGAATTTATTAATTCTGGGTATCTATATTCTTGATACTGTGGACATTTGAATATTATGTGATCCACTGTTTCCTCTTCTTCTAAATCACATATAATACAGGTAGGGTCTTCAATTCCTCCTCTCTTGAATAATGAGCTGTTTATAGATCCATATCCGGTTAATAAATATGTACTATATCTGCTTGGTTTGAACCACTTGTTATTTTTCGCGAATCTTACATCCTTTATACAGGGTCTGTCCGGAAAGTAATGCAATTTGTTTTTTTGCGCCATTTTTCCTGGTCCTAGCGTATTGGGATTTGTTGGTTTGGATGGGGGGGACTCTTAGCTTCACAACGCCTGCAACCTCGGCCTGCTCCACGCTCTGGGAGCGTCGGAATCGTTGTTTCCGTGAACCTCTTGTTAGTGTCTGTGTCATGACGCACAATGGAGAAAACAATCAAAGAACGTTATTCGATTATAACATTCGCCGACACCAACCAAATGATTAAGGAAGCATACGGGGACTCTGCTCTTTCCTATTCTCAAGTTTCCAGGTGGTTGAATTTGTTTAAAAATGGCCGGGAAGAGGTGGAGGATATCCTCCGCTCTGGACGACCGTCAAGCAGTAAAAGTGACAAAAATGTTTCCCGTGTTCGTGAACTTTTGAATTGCGATCGTCGAATGAGTGTTCGAATGATTGCACAGACTCTCAGTGTTTCGAAAACCACTGTTGGAGCCACCCGAGCAGGTGGCACCTGCACCACGACAACGCTCCCAGCCAACCCGCTCTGCGCGTCCGGGAGTTCCTGGCCAAGCACAGCTTGGCAACGTTACCCCAGCCCCCGTACAGTCCTGACATGGCTCCGGCAGACTTGTTCTTGTTCTCGAGGATCAAGACTGCCCTCAAAGGAATCCATTTTGGAACCGTAGAAACGATCCAAACCGCCGTGACGAAAGATCTAAACGAGGTTCCCGTCGACGCCTTCCAGGATGCGTACCGTGCATGGAAAAGTCTCTGGCAAAAGTGTGTCGGTGCCCAAGGGAAGTACTTTGAAGAATTTTAAACGTTTGTAACATTAACTTAAATAAATTTTTTTTTACGAACTTAATTGCATTACTTTCCGGACAGACCCTGTATATTCAAATGTGATCCTTCCTTTGGTTTCGGCATTCCACCTCTGTTGCCATTCATTGTAAATGTACTCTTCTATCTTGTTTAGTTCCGTTTTTATTCTATTCCTTTTCTGTTCATAATCCATATTCGTATAATCTATTTCCCTGTAAACATATTCTTTCCAATTTGTCGGTATATTTCTTTTTATTCTGTTTATTAACGCTTGTTTTATTATACTTAAATCCAAAGGAAGAGTTCCTGAGATGACTTGCATTGCAACTGTAGAAACCGTTTTGCATGCTCTGGTCATAATGATCAGCATGGATCTCTGTGTTGCTAATAATTGTCTTTTAACATGTACATTTTGGACTGTTGTAAACCAGAACCTCGATCCATAGTTTGTAATTGGTAAAAACACCGCCGTGTATAATATATTAATTATGTTTGTTCTGAGTCCCCAGGTTTCCCTTGTGACTCTTCTTAATGCCATCACTAGATTTATTACTTTATTCCTTAAGTATTTTGCATGATCCAAAAAGTTCATTTTGTTGTCCATTATAATTCCCAGATATTTAAATTTATTACTGAATTTTATTTTTTTGTTATCTATTTTTAATATGGGTAGTCTATTTTCATTTAAGTTTCCTTTTGTAATCATGGCTGTTGTTTTTTCAATAGAAATTTTTAGTTTATGTCTGAAGCACCAAGTTGATAATATGTCCAGCACTTCTGAGGAACGGTTTTCGAGTTCGGCCCTTGAATTTCCCTTCACTACAGTAGCCAAATCGTCCGCATACGCTATAGCTTCGGTATATCTGTCATTTACATTATGCTCTATTTCGTCCAGCAGGGAGTCCATGCACCAGCCCCAAGCCATAAGGCCGATGATGGACCCCTGCGGGCAGCCCTTTTGCATTATCTTTTCCATGTGATCGAATTTCGAATGAATTCTAATTTTCCTTTTTGAAAAATAGCTTTTTATGATTTTTATAAGGCAAGAGCTACAATTCGCGTCTATTAGTCTTGTTATTATTGTGGGCCACCAAAGGTTGTCAAATGCTGCTTCTATATCAATGAATATTATAATTACATATTTTGTTTCCATGTCAGTTATTCCGTTCTTTAGTGTTACTAAAGCATCTTCTGTAGATCTGCCCGCTCTAAACCCAAATTGCCTTTCATTCTCCAATCCATTATTTTTATACTGTTCTTGAATTCTATTTACAATGACTCTTTCATATATTTTCCCCAGTATAGGGAGTAATGCTATGGGTCTGTATGAGTTTAGTTTAGATCTATCTCTATTATGATCTTTTAGTATTATTTTTAGTTTAGTTAACTTCCATTCACTTGGGAATATCATGCTTCTCAAACAACAATTGAATATAGTGTGTATTATATTTTTATCGGCTCTCCAGACCGCAGTTAATATTTCCAGCTGAAATTCATCAATGCCGGGAGCTTTTCTAGTTTTACATTTTTTAATTGAATTGTTAATTTCATCAATCGTTGTATCCGGCTCCAAGTTGCAATTTAAGTACTTTTCATTCCGTAGTCTAATATTTTTATGTACAATTGTTTCAGATTCCGTATTGTCATTTGGGACGCATTTATCAATCAAGATCTTCATTGTTTCCATCCATGTATTGGTTATTTCTCCCGTGGGGAGTATCAGGGAGCTCATGTACGTATCTCTTTTTATTTTGTGCTTTATGATTTTATAAACCATACTCCATGGTTCTTTATTTCCTTCCGTTGTTACATAGTTTTTCCATGTTGATTTCTTAGCTTTCTTTATATTTGCAACGTATTTATTTCTTATTGTTGTGTATTTTAGCGCGTATTGTGAAATTATGTCTGTATAATTTAGCTTTTTTGCTCGAATTAATTGTTTTTTACTCTGCCTTGCCTCTTTTCTTAGTCTATTCAAATCTTCATTCCACCATGGTACGGCACTGTTACTAGTTTTCTTCTTAGGGATAGAAGAGTCACAACATTTTGATAATGCTTTATTAAAAATGTTTATTATTTTACTTGGAGTGTTTTTCAAGTTAATTATAAAATCTTCATCGAATCTCCTCTTGATCAATTCTTCCATTTTTTCCCAATCTGCTTTCTTTATGTTATATACTTTTCCTCTTTGCCAATTGTTATTGTTATTTTTATTTTTATTTCTAGGACTAATTTTAATTTTAAACATTATCAGGTTATGATCGCTTGTTGTACAATCGTCATGAACTCTCCAGTTGCTTAGTTCCGAAATAAAATTGGGACTTACGAGTGTCAGGTCGATGTTTGAATCTCCGTTCGGTGTTATATAGTATGTCGGAATATTGTTGGGTTTATTGATGATCAAAAGATCATTGGCTATTATAAAGTCCTCCATGATTCTACCTCGTTCGTTAGTCTCCTTTGAGAACCACGTCTCAGACCAAGCATTCGTGTCCATTAGTATAAGAACTTTCTTGCCACTAAGTCTTTGTAGCAATATATTAGTTTTTTTCCAAAAACGTATTTAACGGTTTGGAGAATTGCAAGGAAATTCCAAGGATTGGTAAGTTACTTGAAAACACATAATGTGTTCTTCACTGCCCGGTAATGATAATATTTCTATTTTTTCTGAATTTACAATGGCCGCTACCCATGGATAACTATTTAAAGGTTGTATTATTTTTAAATTAGGGGATGAATATCCCCTAACCTTATTTTTAAACGCATAAGGTTCTTGCAAACATAAGATGTCCAATTTTCGTTCTTTAATTATTATTTCTAAGTTGGCAGCGGCCACTTGGGACCTTTGGGCGTTTATCTGTCCAATGATTAGCTCCACCTTATTTTGTTTTTATATATTTCTAGATATTTTAGGTACTCCGGGCAATCTCTATTTCGGACATTGTGTCCTGTTGCTTTTCTTTTTATTCGTATACAATTAATACATTTGGGGTGTTCTTTATGTTCGCATTTTTCTCTTAAGTGATCCTTAGAACCACAAAAATCGCATAGTTGATCAGGAGTGTTGCATACCTTTGCGATGTGGCCGAATCCATGGCACTTGAAGCACCTTGTAATGTTAAAATACTCATTAATTTTATAGGCCCTCCACATTATAAATATCCTTCCTTTTTCTAAAATTTCACGGTATTTATTGGACGGGACTTGAACTATCCAATTCCGTCTATTACCGTCTTTTGTCTTAAAATTATGTACAAAATTTACTTTTTCCTTTAATTCATTTATTTCTTTTTCAGAATCTGTTACAAAATTTTTATTTATAAAGTGATCTTTTAATTCTTCAGACTTATAGTCTTTTTCGATATCATAGATAATTATAGTTGGGTTCAGCATTTTTGGCTTTTCAATGTTTAGCCCTGCTTTTTCCAGATCACATTTTTTTATTAAGTCTATGTCTTTTTGACTTTGAACCTCTAAAACTACACCTTTCTTCTTCATCTGCCTAAAGCTTTTAACTTTTAATTTGTTTTCTACATTCTTTAGTCTCTTTATTACATCATTTTTGATTTCATCATTGTTTCTACCTTGGCACTGAGGCTTGATCAACAGAACTTCACTGTCTTCTCTTCGCTTAGAACTTCTTGGAGCAGGAGCAGCACCCACACCGGAAAAGCCTGTCGAACGTGATGCGGCTTGTGCGTATGTGGTATGCTGGGTCCTGCTAAGTGTTTCTTTTGTTTTCAATATTTCATTTTGTAGTATTAGTATTGTAATGTATGTTAATGTGTGTTATGTTAGTGTGTTCCTTTGGATATTGATTAATTGTATGTTTTTTTGTTATGTTGTGAAGTTAGTTTATTTATCAGTATCATAGTTACGCAGTTGAAACAGCAAGGCTCAGATTGCTAAAAGACATTAAAGGAGTAGGACGTATAAATTTACGGACATTAATAAAAGTTATTTTTTACAAATTGCCTACAATTTTCTAATATTTTCTCTTGAAGTTTGTTTTCTAATATGGACCATTTGTCCAGGATGAACTTAATACATGTCTTGGTAACTTTGTTATTTTCATTAAAGAGAAATTCTTCGAGTTTTATTCGTTCATCAAAAACCTCATTTAAAGTTCCACTTTTTTGTTTTCCTTTTCCTTTTTCTTTATTTTGCATTTCTTGGGCATTAATTTTCTCAATTTCTAGTTCTCCTGTTTATCTTCTTTTGGGTCCTAGTGTCACTCCACTCTGCATGTCATCGGAAACAAAGGACGAAGCAGAGCTTCGCCTGCTGTGTCCCCTCATCTGGGCTTCAGTTAGCATCTCAACCTCTACACTGCACTCCTCTCCTCCTTCTCCCCTATCCCTCCCCGTTTGTTTTTTTGTTTCATTTAAATCCATAACTACGTCCCACGAGAAGGTCGGAAAGAGTGGTCCACCGGGGCAGAGCCGCCTTACCCCGGTAAGGCTAAATACAACCGGGAGTCGCCAGGTACCCAGAAGTTGGTCGTTAATGGCTGATGCGCCCACCAACCACATCCCAGTGCCCTCGACTGGAATGCCCCCATTCGCCACGTACCATAGCTTTGGGGTGAGGGATTTTTTTATAGAGGTTATCATCATCGCGGCCCGGCCGGTGTTGGCAAGACCCCCGTTCCCGCGAAACATGACCACGGGCTTACGGTATTCGGATGGTGCATATCTGCACCACCTCTTGAGGTAGCGCTCACTTCCCCGCTCCCATTGCCCGACCAAGTGTCGTGACAGGAGTCCGGGGGGGGGGGCCTCTTTTCTCTATTCTTCTTTCTCTCTTCTCCTATCTTCTCCTTCTCTTCACCATTTTGGTACCCTAACGCCCTACCACCAGGAATACCGCTTCTGCTCCCGACCTCTAGGCTAATTCCGGAGGCCCCCACAGAGCGTTGATTCCCACTCAGCTGTTCTGAGTGCCTGAGACAGGTGTGCTGCCCTCTTCACACACCTGCCGGTACAGGAGCGAATTTCCACGTGAGGAGGAGCTTTCTAGTGAGCGGCTGGTACCGTGGTTTCCAGGCCACGTGGTGACCCCCTGCACCTAGGGGTCCCATAAGATCTGCATCGCCCACCCCCGCCTAGACGTCGTAACGCTAGGACGGGAATGCGCCCCCTTCGTTCGAAACGGTAGTTCCAGGAACCGAGATCTCTCCCTGATCCCGGCCGCCCCGAATATAGACATCTCTGCCTAGTAAGCCTTGGGTTTATCTCCCAGAAGCAATGCAGTCCTTGTAAGCCGCAGAGTCCGAAGACTCACACCAACTCCAATTTACTTACTACCTCAACACGCTTCCACCCACTGCATACACGTGGAATCCATTTGGTCCGAGGGGAACAAGTCCCCCCCGTAAGCCCCTGTGCCACGTCAAGGCAGATTCCAATGACAGGGGAGTAGATAGGGACAGAGGGAATCTCGTTAATCCATTCATGCGCGTCACTAATTAGATGACGAGGCATTTGGCTATTTTCTTAGGCGGACACACACACCCAGGTGACCCGCAGGTGATCCGCGTCAACCACACCGGGGGCTTCCCCTTACACAGCTGGAGAGGCTAAAAGCGTACCCGTCCAACCCCAGCTGCCGGTAGTCTCGAAGACGGTGGAGGCGTCCAGATCACAAGGGGGACAAAGTCGCCCTGGGGGGTGTCGGAATTGTGCACAATACCCGGTGCAGACGGGACCCGAGGGAGGCAGCGAGGGCAGCTTAGCAAAAGAGCGTCAGCGTCTCCCTCTACCGCCGACATCCCTCCGGGCGGGATTCGGCCTTGTCCCTTAGCCTTACCACCTTATACCTCCTCTATCTAAGCCACAACAACCGCGTCAGTGTTATAGTACGCAAAGACTGGACGCGCTAATTTCGTCCCAGGTTAGTTGTGGCTAAGTCTTGTACGATAGTCGATTGACTACGTATAATTCCGCGCGAAGTTTAGCACCAGCACGTTAGGTGCATCTATAATTAGTTAACAATAACAAGGAATAAGATAAATAATTGCGGGCCTACTTTCTAGTGTCCACTGCCATGGGATCTGCCCGCGGTTCATGGAAAAATTAGGAACGGGGATCCTTTCGGGAGGCGAACTTAGCCGCACCGAAGTGCGTTGTCGTGGAAAGCCGCGCGAAGGCGTCGCCCCGGGCTCTCCATGCTTGGAGCCCGCCCCGCGCCCTACTATACAATGTATAGCAGGACTCGCACCGCTTGGTATAAAGGCCAAGACGGGCTAATATTTATTTTCCGCTGGCAGCTGCTTCGTCAATGTTTAAAGTTGTTTCATCTGGCTTGCGCCTCGTCAGCGGTAAAATTCTGTAGAGTCTTTCCAGCAGTCCCACATTGAGACATACTGCTCTGTTCGTCCGACCTTCTTTAAAAGGAAGGCAGAGTTCCAGAGCAGCGCTGTACGGACTCAGTCACCTGAAAATAAAATATAAGTTAGTCTTATGCGGCTTCCGCCTTGTCTTATTAAAATACTTTAGTAGCTTTCAGGCAGTCCCAATCTGAGACATACTGCCCTGTTCATCCAACCTCCCTTAAAAGGAAGGTGGATTTCCAGAGCAGCGCCATTCAGCTACAGTCATAGGATAAGAAAATAAATAAATAAATAAGACGTTCACATAATAAGTTAACATATATCATAGATATACTGATCACCTTGTGTGATCATAGTCCATAAATTCATTGATCATTTCGATTGTCGATCGGAGGGCAATTAATGAAGCCGTCAGGCATTCCTTCTTGCCGAGCCCCAGAACTTTCATGTTGTTTATAGTATACTGGGGCATCGCTCCCCTGCATCCCACAACTATTGGAATAACTTCTGCCCTTACACTGTTTGTTCTTATTCTTTATTATTCTGCGGTGTCCATGTATTTTCTTTCCTTCTCCCGGTACGCTTGCCTTAGATTTTCTTTATCCTCGTACCGGACCGTCACGTCAACGATGTATACTTTCCCTTGGTCTTTGATAACCAAATCGGGTTTCCGTATATCACCGATGACGTTTATCGACGGCTCCATGAACACCGCACATCTGCTTGATACTTTGCTTTTAATTAACTCGCAGATTTCATTGTGTCTCTTAATTCTTTTGGGCTTTGTGTGGGTTCAATTGCCCGTAATATGTCCCAGGGTCTCTGCCTGGACGCCACATCGCCTGCAATTCACATTCAAGTCTTTTTTGGCTCTATTCAGAGCTACTCTAGTTCCTATCGTGTTGGTCCTTAGTTTTAAGGCGTCCAGGTACCTGGACGGCTTCAATAATTGTGGCTTGTATAGCCAGCTATAACGAATTTTGTCGCCAAAGAATTCTTTGATTCCTTGGCCTTGTGAGACGAGTTGTGTCCATTTTTCTGTGTCCGCTCTTCGGAGGGCTCTGCGCGCAGCCTCGATTTGCTCTACTGTTATTCCTCTGCTCCAGTCGAGCCCCACTGACGCTGCATACTTTATTATTACACCCGTTAAGTGCCTGTCTGACTGCTTCGTCATCTGATTCTTTCATTTTCATAGCAGTTCTTATTCTGGCTAGTTTGACTATGTTCTCCACTCTCTGGACAACCAGTCCCCCATGACTTTTAGACGTGTAAATTATTCCGTCCGCTGTGGAGGGGTGGAGACATAATATTGTCTTAATTTCTTGTCTTATTTCTGTGTCAATTTGCTTCAGGGTGCCCAGAGGTGGAGGATTTGCCACCAGCCTATGAATATACCTGGGCAGGAGGTATGTTCTTATTAAGTTAACCTTTTGGTGCGGCTTTAACTTTAGTCGCCTTATTGCCTTTACTGCGTCTATTATTTCTTTGATCGATGTGCGGCTGAGCCCTCGCCAAGGGTCTATGTCGACCCCTAAGTATCTTATTGTGGATTCGGGATCCACGTATGGTATTTTTGTCCCCGTTAATTCAATTTTAGGGTCCATCATGTGCTATGTCTTGTTTGCTCGGACGATCTGGAACGCCGAGCACTTAGAGGCCACGATACTCATGCCCAGTTCTTTTAGGTTCCTTGCGAGCAGTTTCGCTTGCTTGGCGGCCTCTCTTTTGGTTTTTGCTAGCAGAACCAGATCGTCCGCGAACGCCAGTATGGAGACATTCTCGTCTCCTAATTGTATGCCCTCCGTCGATCCATTTATTTTGCCTATTATAGGCTCGATTATTAAGTTGAACAGCAAGGGCGATAGCGAGTCGCCCTGCTTGACACCTCTCATTAAGTCCATTTTAACGCTTTCTCCGTCTCGACATGCTATTTTTGTTTGGCAGCCGTCGTACATTCTCTTTATGTATTGCCCGACGGCTGCTGGGACCCCTTTCCTTCTGAGACAGCCACCCATCACCTCGTGGGGGACAGTGTCGAAGGCCTTTGAAATATCTACCACTATAATCGTACCTCCTCCTTCCGTTTTCATTTTCGATAGGGCGCTGCTGAGGATGGCTATATTATATTTGCAGCCATCCTCTCTAGTGAATCCCTTCTGCCTCAGGTTTTGTGCTACTTGGCGCCTGAGTCTCTGGTCAATCATTGCCGAGTACAGCCTGCTTATTAGAGACCCGATCGTAATGGGTCTCCAATTGCTGACCTCATCCACACTCTTTCCCGGTTTGGGGATGTGCGTGGTGCGGTTCAGCTTCCATTGTGCAGGGTATACTCGGCTCATTAGCAGAAGGTTAAACACTTTGCCAATTATACAGGATGTCTCTTAACTTCTGTCCTTCCCGGAAATGGGGGTAGCTGGGGTGATTCTGAACAACTTTTTCCTTGACCAATATGTGGTTTGCAGCTTCATTTTTAAGTTATTAACGAAAAACACTGGCCAATGAGAGCGCCCGCCAGCCGGCCGATGGCGCGCGCTCAGGCACGAACCTATCAGCTGTCACGATGGGGGGGCATCGAGGGTACCGACGGAAGCGTGCGGCAAATGTTACATCGTCTTAATTAAGAATAATGTGGAATAATTCGTTTATACTTATGAAACTAATAAGTCGTTTAATAACCGTGTTCGATACGTTTATTCATTATCCGAAAGAAATAAACTGTTTTATTACTTATGAAAAAAATATTTTATTTAACAGCACGTTTTTAGGTGGATAAATTATGTTTCAAGAAAAACGATTTGCAGAACTAATGTTAGAAAAAGCTGGTTAAATTTACCCATTCGTCTACGAATTAATCTGGTAAACATTGTGCGAATCCTGACCTAGGCAACGCTCAACAGCTGATGACACCGGCCGGGTCGGTGAACTCACTACACTCACGGTGAATTCACCTCAAGTTCACTTCACTTCACGGTCACTATCACTTGCCACTGTGAAATGTGGGAATATTTGAAACCGATTTATTTTTCTTACGTTTAAACATTTCGTAATAGTCTACGTTTTTACGATTCATGTTGTCCGTTCGGCTAGCAGAACGACTCTGCCAGCTGAAACGTCGCACTCGCTTCCACACGAACACGCACATGTTCTTTAATTGTGGATAACATTGTAGTGCCGACGCTCACACTGCGACGCACACTACGCAGGGGCCGATGTTGCCCTGTGTGATCGGTATCTGCCGCCGATTTCCACTAAATTTGGAGACAGTGTGTGTGCGTGTGCGTGTGGAAGCGAGTGCGAACGTTTCAGCTGGCAGAGTCGTTCTGCTAACCGAACGAGAAACGTGAATCGTACAAACGCAGAATATTACTAAATGTTTAAACGTAGGAAGAATAAATTGTTTTTAACTATACCCAAATTTCACAGTAGCAAGTGCAAGTGACCGTGAAGTGAAGTTATCGTGAAGTGAAGTGATCGTGCAAGGATACTAACCCAGCCGTAACATCAGCTGTTGAACGTTGCCTGGGTCAGGATTCGCACACGTTAAGCAAGTTAATTCGTGGACGAATGGGTAAGTTTAACTAGCTTTTTCTAACATTAGTTGTGCAAATCGTTTTTCTGAAAACATAATTTATCCACCTGAAAACGTGCTGTTAAAAAAATATTTTTTTCATAAGTAATAGAACACGGTTATTAAACGACTTATTAGTTTCATAAGTATAAACGAATTATTCCACATTATTCTTAATTAAGACGATGTAACATTTGCCGCACGCTTCCGTCGGTACCCTCGATGCCCCCCCATCGTGACAGCTGATAGGTTCGTGCCTGAGCGCGCGCCATCGGCCGGCCGGCGGGCGCTCTCATTGGCCAGTGTTTTTCGTTAATAACTTGAAAATGAAGCTGCAAACCACATATTGGTCAAGGAAAAAGTTGTTCAGAATCACCCCAGCTACCCCCCATTTCCGGGAAGGACAGAAGTTAAGAGATACCCTGTATGCAGCGCCCCATCTTTTCTCAAATGAGCCTTTCTTATACGGTCCAGGCCGGCTGCTGTGTTATTCTTTATTCTCTTGAATTTCGACACTATCTCCCCCGTGGTGACAGGTGTCCATATCTCTTCCATGGTACAACTATTTGTCTCACTATTCCTACCAGTATGTTTTAGTCGTACTCGGGGCCCAGCTACTCCCCATAGGTCCTTGTACAGCGGACCTACCTCCTCCTTTATTGGTGCTTGGATGCTTTCTTTGTCAGTTGCCGGTTCGCCCGCTATCACCCAGTCAACTAACTTCGGGGGGCACTTCTTATACATTTCCTGCGCTTTTGCGTATAGGTATCGTTTGTTCTTAGCGCCTTGCCTTGCTTTGCGTGCCCCCCTAGCATCGTTTTGCCGTTTACTCCCTTCTCTGGCCCCGGCTCTTGTTACGGGGCCTTCGTGGACGTCGCCTACTAATTTTTCCGTGACTCTTTGAATCAATATATCGACGTCCACTTGGAGGATTCGTCTCCAATCCACCATATTTTCGACTATTCTTTCTATTTCTCTCAATGGGTGTTCCTCTTTTAGGCTATTTGCTCTTATCGCCTCTTGGAGCGTTGCCTCCCATCTTTCTCTTCCTATACTCCTTCGGGGAGCCTCGTCTAATTCTTCGGCAGCCGATTCATAGATCGAGCTCCCCGATTCGGAGTCTTCTACTTCAATAATCCTACCCTGAGCGGGTAAGAGCCTCCTTTTATCGCTTATCTGTTTGCACGTTTTATGTGGCAGGAATTCCCTAATTTTGACATTAGGGTATCTTTCATCTCTAAATCTTCTGTCCAATTGTATTAAGAGGTCCACTTCCTCTTTCGACCAGGCCGAGGCTCTATTGCCTGGTCTATTCCTGCCACTCGCGCTTTGTTCCTGTCTCTTGAGGTTCCGCGCCTCGGGGTGCTGATGTCTTTCGTGTTGCGATAGTCCCCTTTGGGTCCGGAACTTTCTGCCACATATTAAGCATTCCTCATTCGCTTCACCCTCGGCTTCTCCAGCTGGCGTTCCTTTACAGTGCGGGACGTGACACTGCCAGCCATGGAGCTTCTCAAAGCTCCTTTGGCAAGCAGCGCACCTCCACACTGCCTGTTGCCGAGGGTGTTTCTTATCCATATGCTCCACGAATTGTCCTTCTTTCATGAAGCATGTGTCCGGAACCTCTCCGGCGCAGAACCTACAAGTTATATACCCGCTCAGGGGTAGGTCCGTAGTTTGTACCATCTCTCGTCCATGTTCTAAAGCCGTGTCGTCATCATTAGCCCTCCTATCCATTGCGGACATGTCCGCCACAGCGGCCCCAAGGCTGGAGGCCGCCGCGTCCGAGGCTTCTTCATCGCTATCCATTTTTGGTTTGTATTTTTAATCCTTTTACATCAATTCCCTGTCGTTTCTTCTCATGTCCCTTATTATGCCTGTTTCGTGTGGGCATGATTATCGGGATGGCCGATTGGCCAGGCCGCTGGCGGCGTTATAGAGTCCGGTGGGGGATGTGGCCGTCAGCTGTTATGGATTTTTCTCTAGTCGCCATCGACGCATTGCTCTGCACCACCGGGGCAAACCGACATGGGCTGTGCCGCCAAGCCTAGGCGGTACATCCCTTTGCGTCGCCGGTCGACTATAATTTTTGTGAGAATTAGGTGTAATTTCTCTAAGTCCCAGCGGCGTATTGCTTTTCGCCGCCGGGCCTGTGGCGTATTTGCTACTGTTAGCTATGTTCCTTAATCGTCTACCACAGGGACGTCCAACCTTTTCTCCTCGAAAGCCCACCGTGCCCCCACTACCAGTTAAAGTCGCCCCATTCCAATGCAAAGCCACATACTGGCAGGGGCACAGGGGCAAGACGGGGAACGAGCGATTCGTGCCTCGCGAGTCACCTGTTCGGTGGAGGTGGAAGCTCCAAAGAGGGGAAGGGCTCGCGAGCCGCGGGTTGGACATGTCTGGTCTACCACATCCCCCAACGTGTTTTGGGGCACTACGTGCCCCATGAGTCTCACCATCTTTCGCATCTATTGCTATATTATATAGCGTATATAATAGTAATAATTATTACTATTTTCTTTTCTTGCCGTCTTGCGGCCTGACCAACCTGCCTTCCAGCTCGGGTAGGTGGGGTCGCCAGTCCCCAACGGTGCTGCCCCTCACCGCCCTGCCAGCTCGAGTGGGTGGGGTCGCCACTCCCCAACGGTGTCGCCCGAACCGCTCTGCCCTTAAGAGAATCATAGTTACTCCCGCCGTTTACCCGCGCTTTCTTGAATTTCTTCACGTTGACATTCAGAGCACTGGGCAGAAATCACATTGCGTCAACACCCGCGGGGGCCATCGTAATGCTTTGTTTTAATTAGACAGTCGGATTCCCCTAGTCCGTGCCAGTTCTGAGCTGAGCGTTGAATGGCGGCCGAAGAGAACGACCACGACGGAAGGTCCGCCACGGAAGCCTCGCAGCAAGGAAGATCCGCGGGAGGCCAAGGCACGGGACCGAGCTCGGATCCCGGTTTCGCAATAATGCGTCCGTTCACCTCGCACAGGCCCGGCACGTCGGCCAAACCCACTTCCCGACCAAGCCCGACACGCCCCGCTCCTCAGAGCCAATCCTTATTCCGAAGTTACGGATCCAATTTGCCGTGTCGTGTCACAGGGTGACCGTGGCCCGCCCAAAAAAAATGGCGGAGATGCGGGTCAGGGACCTGGTGGCGGCCACCACCACCAGCGACGTGGCCGCGGCCATCGCAGCTGTCGGAGGGTGTACAGCAGCGGAGGTGAAGTCCGGAGAAATCCGGTCGTCTCCGCTGGGACTCGGCACCCTCTGGGCGAAGTGCCCATTGGCAGCTGCCAGGAAGGTGGTCGCGGCGAAAAAGATCTGCGTCGGCTGGACCACTGCCCGGGCGGAGGCGCTGGCGGATCGCCCGCTGCAGTGTTTCCGCTGCCTGGAGACGGGCCATGTAAGGCAGCGGTGCACCAGCACCGTGGACCGCAGCGGGCGCTGCCACAACTGCGGGAGCTCCGAGCACATGGTGACGGAGTGCCGGAGTGCCGGAGTGCTCCTCGATGGCACCTGTGCGCCGACCTGGGGAAACCCTCCGGCCACCGAATGGGGACCAAGAGGTGTGTGCCCCCCAAAGGAAGGAGGAATCAGGGGGCCCATCAGACGCAGTTGGCCCCTAAACTGGCTGCCCTGAGCCTGGACGGGCCAAAGAAGGCGGCGGTGGCAGCCGCGCCGGAGGGCCTTGGCCCCTCGGCGAAGAAAAAGGAAGGGGAAGGAGGAAAAGCACCTGCAGCAGTAACTCCTCCCGTGACAGAGGAGACGAGGCCCGTGGAGGAAGGGGCCATGGATCTGGGGCAGTGAAGGGGCTATGGCCCTGCTGCTACAGGCCAACCTTAACCACTCGGCCAGGGCGCAGGGCATGCTTGTCCAGTCCATGGCTGAGGGGGGTGTGGGGTTGGCGATTGCTGCCGAGCCGTACAGGATCCCGGACCACCCGAATTGGGTGGGAAACCCGGGGGGCTCGGTAGCGATCATCCTTGGTGGGGCATCGATGCCCTTGCCATTCTCCCTTCTGGAGAGCGGCGAGGGCTATGTCGCGGTAGATTGGGGGAATATTGCGGTGGTGGGAGTCTATGCGCCGCCTCAGTGGAACCTGTGGTCCTTTGAGGAGTTCCTGGACGGGGTCGCGAGATGTATCTCGCGATGTCGGCCCCGTCCGGTTATTGTCTTGGGGGACTTTAACTCCAAGTCTCAGGCTTGGGGTTCCCCCGGGACGGACCCCAGGGGCGAGGCGGTGCTAGATTGGGCGGCTGGCTCCGACCTTCGATTGCTTAATCGGGGGTCAGCCAGCACCTGCGTCCGCTACCAGGGGGAGTCCATTGTTGACCTGACGTGGGCCTCCTCCTCGGTGGTGGAGCGTGTAAGGGCCTGGAGGGTGGCGCAAGAGGTGGAAACGTTGACTATATCCTGATGGAGGTGCGCGCCACCCGCGGCCGGGGACCGCCAGGGAGGGTTGGCAGGAGTGGGGGTTATGGGTCCCCTACTATTCTCCCTGCTTCTAAGAAGAGGTGGGCGCTGAAGCGCCTGGACGAGGACGTGCTGATGGCCGCCTCCCTCGTCATGGCCAGGCCTGGACTTCCGGTTGGGCCGGTCGTGGACGTCAAAGTGGAAGCGGCGCGGTTCCAAGGGGGTATGGTAGCGGTCTGCGATGCTGCCATGCCCAACGTATTGGTGGTCGCCGGAGATTGCGCGGTTGCTCTATGTTTGCGTTCGTGACCTACGACTGTTCCAGAGAGCCCGTCGAAGACGGCGTTGCGACTTGGCGAGGGAGCATCAGCTGTACGAGGCCTACCGGGAGCAGGTGTTGGCCATCAAGAGGGCAAAGGCGGGGGCGTGGTCAGAGCTCCTCGAATATCTGAACCGTGAGCCCTGGGGGCGCCCGTACAAAATGGTAATGGGCAAACTTCGCCCATGGGCGCCCCCCGTGACGGAGACCTTGGACCCCGAGTTCCTGGACAGGGTGGTGGACACCCTGTTCCCCCTGGACGAAGGGGGGGAACAGGCACCGGAGCTCGGGGAGTCGGACCCGAACGCCTGGTCCGACGACATGGGGGTCACGAAGGAGGAGCTCTCCCGGGCCGTCAGTAAAATGGGAGCCCGCAACACGGCCCCGGGTCCTGACGGCATACCGGGCAGACCCATGGCCCTTGCCCTGCGCGTCCTCGGGCCCCGCCTCAGGCGCCTATTCGATGGCTGCCTGAGGTTGGGGCGCGTCCCGCCCCGCTGGAAAAGGGGACGGATTGTCCTAATTAGGAAGATCGGCAAGCCCGCCGATTCTCCCTCGGCGTACTGGCCGATATGTCTCCTCGACGAGGTGGGGAAGCTTTTCGAGAAGGTGCTGGCTTCCCGCCTCTCGGGGCACCAATCCCGGGTGGGTCCCGACCTGGACGAGTCCCAGTTTGGCTTCAGAGAGGTGCGCTCTACGATCGACGCTATTAGTCGAGTCAGGTCCCTCTCGGACTCGGCCACGTCCCAGGGAGGGGTGGCTTTGGCGGTCAGTCTGGACATCGCCAACGCCTTTAACTCCCCTCCCTGGGGGCGTATAGGGGGGCACTCACTGAACACGGAGTGCCCCTCTACGTGAGGAAGGTCCTAAAGGACTACCTGAGGGACAGGTGGGTGGAATATCCGGGCAGAGGTGGCCGGTTGTGCACGAGGGAGGTTGATCGTGGTGTCCCACAAAGGTCGGTCCTGGGCCCCATGTTGTGGGACATCGGGTACGATCGGGTGTTGCGGGCTGCCCTCCCGAACGGCGTCAGTTTGACGTGTTCCGCTGACGACACGCTGCTGATGGCCGTCAGGAGGGATTGGGAGCGGACCATCCGTCTAGCTGAGACGGGACTGGCCTCCGTCGTCGACGGTATCCGGGGACTGGGATTGCGGATCTCCCCGCTGAAAACCGAGGCCATGTGGTTCCACGACAGGCCTCGGAGCGGGGGACCGCCCCGGTCCTGGTTTATGATGGGGGGTGAGCACGTTCAGGTTGGGGACCGGATGAACTATCTCGGTCTCCTCCTGGACAGCCGCTGGCGACTGGTCTTGGTCGCCTCCTCCCAAACATCGGGGGACCAGATGAGAGGGTGCGCCGCCTATACCTTGGTATCGTGCGGTCCATGGCCTTGTACGGCGCCCCGATATGGGCGTCGGCCCTGGTGGTCGCGCGGCGCAGCAAAACATCGCTGCGCCGCGTGCAGAGGAGGATGGCCATCAGGGTGGTCAGGGGATACCGCACGATATCCCACGAGGCGGCGCTGATCTAGGCGGGCACCGTGCCCTTCGATCTCCTGGCGGAGGGAGACGCTTCGATTTATGAGCGTCTTCGAGAACGCCGCCTGGGGGGGCGCGATGGTGTCCGCTGAGGCGGAAGTGGACGTGAGATGGCAGGCCCGGCTGGCTGCGCGAAATAAATGGACGAGGGAGCTCCTCGATCGAGGAGTCGCACAGCGAGCAGTCGGGGCGGTTCTGCCCAGCCTAGACGAACGGCTGGACCGCGGGCAGGAGGACGTTCACCTACCGAGTCACGCAGGTGCTCACCGGGCATGGATGCTTCGGTGAGTACCTGTGCCGGATACAGGCGGAGGCGACGACGGAGTGCCACGAGTGTAGGGCTGCGCTGGACACAGCGCAGCACACATTGGAGGAGTGCCCGGTATGGGCGGCGGAGCGTCGGGCGTTGAGGGCACAAGTGGGGGCGGATGTATTGCTGCCACGTATTGTTAGCATGATGCTGGGCAGCGAGAGAGCCTGGGTAGCGGTGGCCTCCTTCTGCGAGGATGTTCTTCGCAGACAGGAGACATCGGAGCGGGATCGGGAACTGACCGATCCCGTCCGACGCGAAAGGTGGAGGGAAAGGGCTCGCCGGTTTCGTTCGCGCAGGCTGGCGAGATCCCCCCTCCCGTGGTGTAAAAGCGGTGACGGTCCGAGGGACGATTGGGGTGTTCCCCTCCCGTCTCTCGGATAACCGTCACCTCTGACTCAGTAGAGGGGCGGCCCTGCTGTGGGAGGATTATGTCATCCCAGTATCCCGCAGGGCTGCCCGACAGCCAGAAATCTGGCGTCTATTTTAAAGGAGGGGTGGGCTCGCTGGCCGTTTCCGCTGGCGAGATCCCCCCTCCCGTTGTTTGTATGGCTGACGGGCCCGAGGGGCGTTGAGGTGTTCGCCCTCAACCCCCCTGTTGGACGACCGCCGCCAGCTCCCGAATGCGGGCGGCCCTGCCGGGAGGAACTATCCTCCCAATTTCCGCAGGGCCGTCGGAGCCGTGGGCGACTCGGGTGGGGGCCCGTGTCGCCCTTATCACGGCCTGGAGATGGTAGGCCGCGCTGGGTGTTAGCCCTAGCGCGGCCAGGTGTTATTATTATAGCGGAGTTTTTCGGAGGGTCCTTCTGACCCTCCCGCGGATGGGGCCGCAATGGCCGGGTGTGGGGAGGCACCCGAAGTGTCTTCATAGGTCACGGGGCCTCCCCTACAAGCGCCGAGGATAGGTAACCGGGGTGGTTTTAGTCGGTAAAAATCTGACACTACCTCCTATTCTCCCCCAAAGCAGGAGGTGTCTTTCGAAGATTTCCACCTTGAAAAAAAAAAAATGGTATTATCTCTTGTTCTTTTTGGGCCTGCGGTTACCAGGTCCCGCGGGATGGCAACCCGACGGACCGGGACAGGGGAGCTTCCTGCCCCGCCAAGCCAGAGCCCCGTTAGCCACCAGCAAGCTGGTGCCCAGGTCCCACCACGAGGAGGGGGGTTGGCACATGTTGTGGCTCAGCATACACCTCGCCACAACTTTTTTTTTCATCATTGGCCGTGGGGGCAGCACTATATACAAGGGGTGGGGGGTGGAGGCACGGCTAACCCCGGTGGCTTAGGAAGCCGAAGTCATAGCGGCGGCATGGCAGCTTGAGGCCATAGTATATGTATATAAAACACCACTAATACGATGGCGAAACCTGTACAGACCTTTGTTTGTGCCCATATTGGGCTACCGTACAGCGGCTGTGGCTGCGGACGGCACATTGCCTGCATAGGGTGTTATGGCGACGGGTAACCCGTAGCAGCGCCGAAGCGCCACCCCGTCCCCTCATCCCACACCGACACGCAGGTGCCCCTCCCGCGTGCCTATACCGGTCATCTTGTTCCATCGCAACCAATTCGCATGACTCCCCTGAAGGACTCTTGTGGTAATACCACAGAGTAGCCTTCTGATGAGCCCCGGACCTAGGAGGTGTCCAGCGGATCTGGACGATCACGCGCCTATCCAAGAGGGCGTGCAGGTGGTGAAGGAGACCCTAGGTGGAGGACGCGTTGTGTCCTCCATTAGTTTATGGAGGATATCGGGGTTCTCCGTGTAGTATCTCCTCTTCCTTTCGTGTTGGTCGTCTAAAGCTGTAACTCCGCTGACCACCTGCGCATCCATCACGCTTATGTGACCGCTCCTTTTAGCGACCAAGCCCCACTCAGGTGTGGAACCAAGGGTCTACGGCGACAGTCCACCCGGCATCCCGGAGACCAGAGGCTATAACCTTTACACGGCGTCATGTCGCTTGACGCGACCGCCGTGTGTTCGGTGGTAGGACTGTATAATGTGGGCGGCTGTCTCGGTGACACTACCGCCGCCTCGGCACTGCAACTCCCTGGTCTCACGACTCATGTCACGCGATGGACGAATTCGCGTGGGTAGACTGTTTACCAGGACGTGGTGGTATTGGACATAGTCCCGTCCAGGTACCCCATAGGAACCCGGTGGATAGGTTGGACCCTCCACACTGACGCATTTCGAAGCCATCCACCGACTTGTATAATTTTTGTGCCCACCACCTCTCCCTCCGCTCTGCGAACGAAAATAAGACGCCGTCCTTTGTGAGAGCGCGCTCCGCCCAACTCAGTCTTTTCTGGAACCAGTCGGACTCGGCGATCGCGCTTACAGCGCTTATTGCTAGGTTTTTTAGGCGGTTGAGTATCATACCGGGAACGGTGGTGTCGAAGGATGGGATACCCATCCCTCCCATCCTGCATGAGGTGTAGAAGTATCCAATGGTGGTGTAGTGCGGGAGTCGCAGCCATTTGCGGATAGCCCCACCCACTTGCCTGTCAAGTGCCCTGAGTTTCCCCAGGGTTGTTCCGGACAGGACATGTGCGTGGTAGAATCGCGGGATGAGGAACGATCTCAAAATCTTGAGCCGCTGTTGCGGCCTCAAGGGGGCTCTCGTTAACCTGTCCATCTCGGTGTTAAGTACACTGCCGGCTCGCTTAAGTCCGACAGGCCTGAAATCGACCCGCAAGTACCGCCACTCTTCCAACGTGCGCCAGCTGTTCGATTGGATCGCCGTCGGCGAGGGCGTACTGGGGGTCGACCAGCACCTTGTATTTCTTTTGTTTGCCGGCAGGTACGATGGGCAGGCTTACGCTCTTTCGCGCGTTATATGAGACCGGTTCGCCCCAAGGCGGCGGCAACGGCGTGGTGGCTCACCGCATCGAAGGCTCTCGGGACGTGTAGGGTGACCAAATGGATCTCCCTGAGACGTCGACGAGAGTCATCGAGCAGCGAGGCCACCACCGAGATATTCTCCGCGCACCCATCATCCATGCATCGTAGCCTCAAATCCCCAAGGTCTGCATCGCGCAAGCGCTTGGTTATGACCGCCAGGGAAGCCGCCAGATGTGAGCACGATGTTGAGAGGAGGGTTTTGACACTCGGTGGAACTGCCATCCACTGTCTCGTTGTGACACCATCAGCTCCTGGTGCCGAGGAAACAGCCAATGTGACGTTCATGATTTGGTCACATGTCACCGGGTGCCATGTTTACTAGAGGGAGGGCGGGCCAAGGTGGTAGTCGCCTAGATTCCGGGACACGGGATGATTCTTGAGACACGAATGGACCCCAGTATGCATAAGTCGATAGTGATTTAACGTGCTGTGCCTGGCGCGAAGCCCTAACCAACACTAAGCCCTAATCCCCCATGGGCGAGGGATTGAGATACGCTCAATCAGCGCGCACATGGGGAAAACCTCCCCCTTTTATACCTATTAATCCTGGGTTGCGAGCCCCATGGATACCCAAGGTAGGGTCGAGACCTTTCTATATCTCTACCGTACTCTGGAGGACGGTGCCCGAACTGTTTTGGCGCAGCTCCCCGCCGAGGGGTCAGCCCGTCTAGCCCGCGGCATGGGCTATACCACTGCCCCCGCGAGTCCAACCCAATTGGTCTACGACGGAGGGGCAACCACCCCTCCGTGGGCACACAGTCAACCCCCGCGGTACCAGTGTTTGAGCCATACTGGCCATACTCTTCGTGACACCTATGTGCCAATACCCAAGAGGTCCATGCCGACCTCGGCCTGGGTGGGCCAGCTCAGGATCGTGGAGTCGCCACTCCTCTGGGGACCACAGGAATCAGCCCAGGCCTTTTTAACCTGTGGTTTCCCCCCTTGCGACCTCGAGACACACATCATTCATTCAGTCGCATTCGTACACGCCTTCTCTTAAACACCATTACTGCATACTTACTAAAACACGCATACTTAACCTTACTCTCTAACAGACCACTCACGTCTATCATACCATTCTCTCTCATACACACACCACATTCACTTAGGGCTCGGATAGCATCATATATCACACATTCAGTCAACACATGCTTCCAGTCCTCACACGCCGTGCCACACATGCATATCTCAGTATCACTTAGTCCGCGTGTATACAAAAATCCATTCATACTGCCGTGTCCAGTCAGTAAATATGACACACTCATACTAGGTTCAAACATGTCATTTCGTTCAGCAAATCTCACATTCCTAATATATTCATACGTCACACGACCATTCACCTCGTTATCCCATCTATTCTGCCATTGTTCATACACTCTATCATTAATCATTTTCACACACCCATCCCCACCATTCATACTTACATCCTCATTAGTCACAATATCATCCATACCCACACTCATACCATGTTCGACTTTGTACACACACGCACACCGTATACACTCCAAATCCCAAGGCAGAGCCACCATCAAGACCTGAGCTCCGGCTGTAGATACCGTACGAGACAATTCACACACGCAAGCAACACCATTCGCTGACACTTATTAATCATTTTACATCCATAACCCAATCGAACCACATCACTCCAGATACTCGCACCATACATCCCACACGCAACAAACAGACCCTTATAAATGATTCTCACCGCACGCTTTCTCATACCCCAATAGTTTCGGATGCTGGTAAGCGGTTTTTTGGACCGCACTCAGGAAAGCGAATTAGAGGGTCGAAAAGACTCGGTAAACGTTTGATTGTACGTTTTATATTAATATGATACAATACACTAATAATTGCTGTGCGTTCGGAATATTGTTGTCGCTCGAATGGTTTTGGAGAACTCTTGGATAATGTCTGCAGCACGTCAGATAGCGGAGAACTAACTGCTCTAACGTTCGTAACGAATCCTCGTTACAGGGGGGCGCGCGGGTAGCGTGGTAGGAGGGGGCGCGAAACGGTTGTCCCGTTACATCGCCGGTTTGTTCAATCCCGAACACCATTCATTCCTCAACACTCGTCTCATTTGCCCTACCACGTTCACAACTTGCTTATATATGTAGGAGTCAAAACCGTCGCGGCAATTTAAAATGCTCAGCGACAACATGTTTGTTTCGGCAGCCGACGAGAATGCGGCTCGTTCACCGGTGTCAATGACCGATGCCATAATAAAAGTTAGGCACAGGTAATAGGTGAACGACCGCCGAAACAGACATGACACGGAGTGAGAGAGAGAGTATATGTGCGAGAGAGTAAAGCGGGTAAACTGCGTTGACCGAGAGTATGGAGTGTGTGAGTATGTGTGTGTGTGCCGTTTCTAGTATATAAGGCGGCGAGCAGTGAGAATAAGGGATATAACCGATTAGCGAGAAACCGAGAGTGCAGAGAGAGAGAGAGCAGCGAGATATACATATATAGAGAGAGAGATTGTGAGAACCAGCGAGTAATAATATATATATATTGTTAGAATTCGTCTTTGTGGTCGTTCAATAAATTCTTTTACTACACCTACTAATACGTGGGATCACCTTGGCATACCCGCCAATATAACCAAATCCCTACAAATTGGGGGCTCGTCCGGGATTTGACATAAAAAGTAATTGTGGTGTAGTGACTGTGTGCATCGGTGTCGAATTGAGAAGATGGCACAATACGGTGAGTTGACAGTCCCACGATTAAAGGATAGACTGCGGGACTTGGAGCAGCCGACGACGGGCACGAAGTCCGAGCTGATCACGAGGCTCCTGAGCGTCGATCCAGCGGGAGATCTGCTGTCGGACGCGTCAGGGGACGGGCAGGAGCCGACGATGCCACAACCCCCAGGGAAGGAGGAACAGGGAACGGAATGGATGCGTCGCGAGATGGAGATGGCTCGGAGGGAACGAGACATGATTCAGAAGGAGCTTGAGCTGGCGCGCCGAGAAGTCGAACTGATGCAGAGAATGCAGCAGTTGAATGTAGCGGCCAGCTCAACTCGACCAGCGGAACCGGAGGATATGAGACAGCCAGCAGGCGCCTCATATGCGCCGACACTCAGGGAGACGCACCGAGGGAGAACGAGCGTAACGGCGATCGCCGAACTGTTAAGCCACTTCGACGGGGACGGACCGTACGACCTCTGGGAACGGCAATTTCAGCTCCTGCGGAGGGCCCATGGGTTGTCTGACTGCGAGGCCATGGTGCTGCTGGGGTCGCGGCTGAAGGGAAAGGCGGTGGAGTGGTTACATTCAAGGCCCGAACACGTCGCGATTGGCACGGACGACCTACTGGTGGAAATGAGGGCGATGTTCCACCATCGGCCGAGCAGGGTCACCAGGAAGAGGGAGTTCGAGCAGCGACGCTGGAAGCACGGAGAGCGCTTCAGCGAGTATTACCACGAGAAGGTGATCCTAGGCAACCGGGTGCCTATCGACGAGGAGGAGATCGTCGAATACCTGCTCGAGGGGATACCAGATCTGGCGATGCGGAACCAGGCGCGCATTGAGCGGTTTCGGACCAAGGCTGACCTCTTCGCTGCATTCGAGAAAGTGGTGCTACCGGGGGGAGCCGATGCGAACCGAGCCCCGAACAAGACGGCGGGGTCCAGCGGGTACCAGGAGAGGCAGCGGCCGCGGGCTAGCGGCGACCAGCAGCGGAACCTCGAGAGGTGCCACAACTGCGGAAGGAGGGGTCACCGAGCAGCCGAATGCCAGCTGAGAGACAGGGGCACGAAGTGTTTCCACTGCCGGGAATTCGGACACATCGCCTCCAATTGCCCCAAGAGGACGTCAGCCGCCGTGGACAGCCGCCCAGCCGAGACCGCAACAAAAGGAAAGTACTTAAAAACAGTAGCAATAAACAATGTCACAGTAACCGCGCTTGTCGATACCGGAAGCGACGTCACGCTGATGAGGGCAGACGTGTTCGATAAGATAGGCGCGCCGGAGTTGCGTTACGGCCAGGTTTCGTTCGACGGGATCGGGTCAGTTTCAAATAAGACGTTGGGGGGGTTCTCAACCACCGTCGAGATAGACGGGTCCGTATTCCCCATCACGGCACACGTCGTACCGGAATCATTAATGAGGCACAGCCTTTTGCTCGGGATCGACTTCCTGAATAAAGTCCAACTAATTATCCGACACGGGCACATCGAGATCCGTCAGTCAGGCGAGGCACAACGGACGGATAACGATTTGCCCGAGGTTTTGCAGATCGACGTGTGCGAGGAAGCGAACTTAGTCGATGTGTCGTATATAGGAGACGCGCGGATCAAAGACCGTGTGCTATCCCTGGTGGAAGGGTATAAGCAAAAAAAAACACGCGAGGTAGGGGTCGAGATGTCGATTGTCCTGAGGGACGAGGAGCCCGTGTACCAGCGAGCGAGACGGTTGTCCATGACGGAACGCGACGAGGTAAATGCGCACATACGAGAGTGGCTGCGCGACGGGATCATCCAGCCCTCGCTGTCAGATTTCGCGAGTCCGGTTGCCCTCGTGCGTAAAAAAGACGGGTCATCGCGGTTGTGCGTCGATTACCGCCAGCTAAACGGCAAGATAATTAAGGATCGTTATCCACTTCCTCTCATAGATGACCAATTGGACGCGCTGCAGAGCGCGAAGGTGTTTAGCACGCTCGACCTAAAGAATGGATTTTTCCACGTCGCGATAAAGCCGGAGTGTAGAAAGTATACGTCGTTCATTGTGCCAGATGGTCAGTGCGAGTTTTTAAAAGTACCTTTCGGCTTGTGCAATTCTCCTGCACTATTCCAAAAATTTATAAACGCCGTGTTCCAGAACTTGATAAACGAGAAAGTAACGCTGACGTACCTAGACGATCTAATCGTGCCATCCGCGGACGTGGAGTCCGGCGTCGAGAACCTGCGGAGGGTCCTGAAAACGGCGAGTGAGGCGGGTTTAGTGATAAATTGGAAAAAGTGCCAGTTGTTGCGAGCCAAGGTCGAATTCTTAGGCCATATAATTGAAAACCAGACCATACGGCCCTCTGAGCATAAGACCGAGGCCGTGGTTAAATTTCGTAGACCGACCTCCGTGCGCGAAGTACAAAGCTTCCTAGGGCTCACGGGCTACTTTAGAAAATTCATCAGTCAATACTCGCTGATCGCCAAACCCCTCACGGACCTCCTAAAGTCGGGCGAAAAATTTCGTTTCGAGGGGGAACACATACTCGCGTTCGAGCAACTAAAAAGGGCGTTGGCCGACAAACCCGTACTAAGATTGTACAGATTAGGCGCCGAGACCGAGCTACACACAGACGCGTCGAGTTTCGGATTCGGAAGTATCCTCCTACAGCGCGACAATGTCGACGGGACCCTCCACCCCGTATATTACGCGAGCGGTAAAACCAGTGCAACGGAGGCCAAGTACACCAGCTACGAGCTAGAATGCCTGGCGATCATAAAGTCGTTGCGTAAATTCCGCGTGTATTTGCTGGGAATACCTTTTAAAATCGTCACAGATTGCCGCGCGTTCGCCTTGACGATGCGGAAAAGGGATCTATGCGTGCGTGTAGCGCGATGGGCGCTGTTACTGGAGGAATTCCAGTACGAAATCGCGCACCGGTCGGGAAGCAGCATGCGGCACGTAGATGCACTTAGCCGTCAACCACTGCCCGAGTGCATGTCGATAACCGAAAACAACGACAGCCTCGCGGCTCGTTTGAAAAGGGCCCAGGCGGCGGACGAGGGCATTAGTAAGCTCCTAGAGGCCCTGCAGGCAAATCCAATAAACGGATACTGCGTGCAGGGCGGACTTTTATTCAAAGTCGTTGAAGACGACTATAAACTAGTAGTGCCACGGTCAATGCAGACCAGCATAATCAAACGCGCGCACGAGCTAGGGCATTTCGCGGCCGAAAAAACAGAGGCCATAGTCAAGCGGGATTATTGGTTTGCGCACATGAAGCCACAAATCAAGAAGGTAGTCGCGAACTGCATTAGCTGCATCCTCGCGGAGCGGAAGCACGGGAAGCAGGAAGGGAAACTCCGCTAGACACATACCACATCGACCATTTAGGGCCGCTGACGTCCACGACGCAGACTCCGATCAGGACAACGAGGAGGATGCAGAGGATATCTGAGGCCAGATATCACTGCAAGGGGGATCGGGTGTAGGAGTCAAAACCGTCGCGGCAATTTAAAATGCTCAGCGACAACATGTTTGTTTCGGCAGCCGACGAGAATGCGGCTCGTTCACCGGTGTCAATGACCGATGCCATAATAAAAGTTAGGCACAGGTAATAGGTGAACGACCGCCGAAACAGACATGACACGGAGTGAGAGAGAGAGTATATGTGCGAGAGAGTAAAGCGGGTAAACTGCGTTGACCGAGAGTATGGAGTGTGTGAGTATGTGTGTGTGTGCCGTTTCTAGTATATAAGGCGGCGAGCAGTGAGAATAAGGGATATAACCGATTAGCGAGAAACCGAGAGTGCAGAGAGAGAGAGAGCAGCGAGATATACATATATAGAGAGAGAGATTGTGAGAACCAGCGAGTAATAATATATATATATTGTTAGAATTCGTCTTTGTGGTCGTTCAATAAATTCTTTTACTACACCTACTAATACGTGGGATCACCTTGGCATACCCGCCAATATAACCAAATCCCTACATATACATATTCCACATGCATTTTAAAATTCATCCTTTCACTCATCCATACACCCAGATATTTCATCTTACATTCATACTTAATCAATTTCCCATTCATTCTTACACACAGTCTTCTTGCGTCGACCAGCTGTCCTTTTAACAACATCATGGCCGTCTTTTTCTCAGATACACTTACACCCACAGATATTCCCCAGTCATACACTATATTCATCCATTCCGTTCCCTTTCTCTCAAGGTCCACTCTGTTCTGTCCTTCCACAAGCATCAACAGATCATCCGCATACGCAACACATCTACATCCATTCTCCGACAGCCTCCATATGAGCCGATCCATCATCATATTCCATACGAATGGTCCGCAGATGGACCCCTGGGGGCAGCCGCGCTCTACATTCTTCCATATAGCTTCATTCACACCCATCATACACCCCTTTCTCTCATAAAAATATGACCGCCATAGGTCAATTTCACTACATTCATTCTGAGCCAACGTCTCGAGCACTTTCACCCATTCCAAATTGTCAAACGCTCCTTGAAAATTTACAAACACACCCAAAACATACGCCATGTTACACACTTTCACATATTCTTTCACGCACGCCCACGCACTCTCGGTCGATCGGGCCCGCCTAAAGCCATGCTGGGCTTCATTCATACGTCCATTCATTGTATTCTCCATTCTTCTAACCATCATTCTTTGTAACATTTTGCCCAGCACTGGCAACAAGCAAATCGGCCTATAGAATCCTGGATCCGATCGAACCTTATCAGGAGACTTTAACAATGCGATCACTCTCGCAGTCTTCCATTCCACCGGGAAACATCCACTCTCCAGGCACACATTAAACAATCTCAACAACCACTCAGGAATCGTTCTCCAAATCTTTCTCAGCATACTAGCCTTCACACCATAAAGACCAGGTGCTTGTCCCAATTTGATTCTTATAACAGCCTCATTTACCTCATTCCATTCAAACCCTCTTGTACATATCATTCTTCCACTTACTCTTTCAGCAACCATACTTGCAGCTGGGAAGAATCTCTCCAACAAAACACATACACATTCTCTCCGTGTATTATACACGCACCCATCCACTTTCATCGAACTCAATCTCTCCCTCACATTCTTTCCTCTACATAACCTGTAAACTTTTCCCTATGGATCCAGTGTTGATTCTCTAGCAGACTTTCTCCAGTTATCCTCTTTCGTTCTACACACTTTCTTCTTATGTTCACTCATCCATCTCTTATATTCATTCGCTCTGGATTATAAATTCCCACTTGTTCTATTCCTCGCCCTCTGCCATGCTTTCCTGCTTCTTCTTACTTTCATCTTCCGAATCTGCAGTTCATTCGTCCACCATTCAAGCTTTCCATTCTTTCTTCCTCTGTACTCCTTCATACGTTTCTTATTCACACCCTTTTTTTCTTTTTTTTTCCCCACCACCATCCCTCAACAGCCCTCACCCCCATCACCAATTCTGATGCTATGGGCGATCATCGAACTGTCGAGCTCTTAGAAGACCTCGCTCGGATGGGCCAACCCTACATCCAGTCCAGGTACAAATGTAGCCCGGAGCCTGGTTCAGGACCCTGCCAGGTGCAGGCACAGAAGGTGCAGGCACCCAACACACCCACCCAAGAACTCGATTTTATTTCTCAAAAAACAATTGCTCTCGTCCCAAAGTACCACCCCTGTCCTAAGGACAATTGAGCATCCGCAATTACGGAGTAAGTACTCCTTGCTCATTTAATTTAAATTATTTGTTCACGCCCCTGATGGGTGCCGGACAGACGGACATGAGTCCAATCCGCTGCCGACGCCCACCTGATGTGCGGGGTTTCTCCAGTACCGGGACCGCCGCACTGCCATTTGCCATGAATGGCTTGGTTACGGCTGCCATCCCAGTAATCTATCATTTCCCTCGCAGGGAAATATTTATTTTAAACCCCATAAGTTAATCCGATCATGCTAACTCAGCGTAGTGAGCGGAACGCTCACGCTGGTGCAATGTTGCTCATACGCTCACTCAATTATTCTCTTTATCGCACGCTAAATATTTAGCTACTTACTTCGCCCTCCCGAAGAAGGCGCCTCCCTTGCCATTGGGAAGGTATCGCATTCTCTCAATACGCCACATGCTCTCCATACGCCACATGCTCTCCATACGCCACATGCTCTCCATACACCACACATACTAAATTTATTAAGGACTCAGTCATACTTATAATATTTAACATCTTAACATAGTAGCCCCATACAACACGTCGGGCTACGTTCATGCTCGCACACTTATTCGTTCTTAATAATCTCATTTATTAGAGTTACTATAAATTGTCCGCTTGGCATGTTCACGCACTGCCGGACAAACGCCAATAACGCGCACTAACACTTGAGCACGTCCCGCAGTTATAACTCATCGTTCACCCTGGACATTGCGCAAAATATTATAAAATAAACAAATACTGTCACCCAGCAAGTGGATCGCATGCCTCTAAATCGATAAAAACCGATAAAAACCAATAAAAAACCGATACCGCGAGTAGAGCTCACCAGTGCCACGAGTATTGCTGTTACTCATATACCTAGCATCCTTAAACAATATTATAATCACTAGATTATACCTATCCCAAAGCTGTTTCTTTATCCCCCAGTCTATTTTAATGAATTTCTTAATATTGATTATAACTATTTTATTTATGCTTTATTCTATCTTATATTTTGTTTTTTATGCTTTCTATGCTTTTTGTTTCTAATTAACTATAAGCTATCTGTCATTTCTGTGTTTTTTGTTTTTTTTTAACTTTTATTATAACCTATTTATCCTATCCTATGATTTCTATATTCTAATATATTCTATTCTATCCTATTCATTCCAGTATGCCAGTCGTAGCCTATCTGTTTAATTTAATTTAATTTAATTTAAGAAATTTTTAATTTGGCTGCAGCCCTGAGAAGATGCGGCCCTGCGCACACAAGCGCATGCGCTGCCGCATCAACAAGCCGCTTCGCTTGCATGTGGGGATCGGTTACCCCCTCCCTGCGGATTGTGCAGGAGTGGTGGAGCCGTCCCGTTCTTCACACACCGTCACGACAAGCATCGTAGCACTCGTCATAGACTCGTCACAAGAGTCGGACGTTGAGTATTCGGCAGTCAGCCGAAGCGTACTCAGTAATCAGCCGTCGTGATAAGTGCACAGTCTTTATACGATCAGCGAACAGTCTTGATACGTGTCTCCTTTTGACCACGTTTAATAAACGAACTCTGACTCTACACCTGAAGGTGGTTAATTCCTTCCTCACCGACCGTCCTGAGAAGAGGCCTATTCCACCCGCTGTGTAGGGCAGCGAAACTAAGTCGAGGCCATATCGACGACCCCTACAATTGGTGACCCCGACGTGATCCTCCGTCGACCAGGTGGGCATCCAGGCTCTTCCTCTGCTGTTGGTTCCTGTGGACGACTGCTGAACGTCCTCCGGTGGATGACTGCTGGCCGAGGTCCTGCGAACGAGCTGTTCCAGCGTTGCTGTGGACGTATGCTGTTTGCCATCCCGCCGCAGTCCCCTTGCCGTTGGTGAGGCCCCGGGTCAAGGAAGGCTCCAAGGACCACAAGACGACGTCTGGGGCGGACCACTTTTCTACCGTCAGCGAGGAAGCGGTAAGCGAGCTGGCAATTTTTGGTAGTTTTTGCGTTGTTGCGTGGTGGTTTCGCGCCGGTCGTACGTTATTTGCGCCTGTTATAGGGCATTTTGTGTCCCTGGTAGCATATTTTGCGCCGATTGTCGTGCATTTCGCGACGGCTAGTTTGAATTGCGTGTCGCTTATTCTTATTTGCGTGCCGATCACCGCAGAAACGGGCTAACGGTTTTTCTTGCGTGTAACATTGCGAGCCTCTCGTCACGGTCGCCGGGTGTTTACGTTCGCGGGCTGTTGCCGCGCGGCGGCATCCTTCGCCGAGACCGTGTTGCCGCGTGTCTTTGTATTTCGCAATATTTTCGGGTAGCGAACCGCGTTTTGAAAGCTGGCAACGGTGGACTCTCCCCTTACCGCTGTTCTGTATTTGCGACGCGTGTTCGGCGTTTTGTGTATCTCTGTGCCCTTGGTTTTTACCGGTACGGCAAGAAATTGAGCACGAGCGATTACCCTCGGGATGGTTATATGTCATCCGAGGCCGAATTTGTAAAACCGTTTACTTCGAGTCCTGTTTTCCCGTCCTTCTCCCGCTGTTGTGCGAAACGAGGCGGCGATTTTGTAAATAACGCATACTAGTTTTAGGATAATTTATTTTAGCATTGTAAGGCGATAGAATACCCTACGCGTGCGTTTAGCCCGGTATCGTAGTTTCTCTCCGTTTCGGGCGAAAATTATTTGCCATGTCGCTGACTGGAAGTACTCCGCCGGCCGGGTCATCGCAAACCACGGATGCGGTCGACCCTCCGGGGGTCGCGAGGGTGGACAGTTACCGGGTCCCTAAAATCCCTCCCTTCTTCAAGGCCGATCCGGCTTTGTGGTTTCTCCAGGTGGAGGCGACCATGCGGACCGCGCAGGTCACCACGGACCAAACGAAAGCGGATATAGTTAAAGCCGCGCTCGATTATGATGTAATATCACGGTTCAGGGATACAATAATGCGTGTACCCCGTCCCGCGAACATGTACCAGCTAGTCAAGGAACGCGTAATTTCTGCTTTCGCGGTGCCCGCGGAAGTCAAATTGCGAAAGCTTTTGACAAGCCAGGTGGCGACGGACGCTAAACCCTCCGCCATTCTTAGTTGCCTGCGCAATTTAGATGCGGGAAATTGCGACGATACCGCGTTGCGTTCGATCTTCGTGGACAAGCTTCCGCCAAGCACTCGCACCATCTTAGCTGCGTCGGGGGTGGAAGACTTGGACAAACTAGCGGGATTAGCGGATAGAATCGCGGAAGAGTCCGTGCCGTCGGACGCGCACGCGGATGAGTTTTCTCGGGGCTCGCGGCGCTCCCGAGGCGAGAATCGTCCCCAGGAGTGCGAGCCGAGATAAAGCGTCTTGCCCAAACAATAAAATCGTTGTCGAATCGGTTCCAAAAAATCGAGCGTGCGACGGCAGGGCCCGCGCTTGCGTCAGCGCATACAACTGCTCGCGCGGATCGCGCGCGACCGCGCCCGCCGCGTGGCCGTTCGCGCGACGGCGGGGGTGGCGAATTGTGCTTCGCGCACAGGAAATATCCGACGAATGCTACGTCGTGTAAAGAAGGGTGTCCGCGCTACGAATCGTGGAAGGCGGAAAACCCGAGCGACCCTCCATCGCGGAGACGGGAGGAGAGGGTCGGAACTTATCAAGTCGTCTCCATATCCGCGACCGAATATCGGGCAGGAGTTTTTGAAGTGTAGACTTCTTTAGGCGCGCCACGCACAGAATTTTGCTGGGGAGTGAATGAGTCTGATGCGTGACGCTCGGGAGCCGAATCGCGTGACGCTTTCGGGTAAACTCGAGGAGCCGAAGCGCGTGACGCTTGCGGGTAAACTCGAGGAGCCGAAGCGCGTGACGCTTTCGGGTAAACTCGAGGAGCCGAAGCGCGCGACGCTTTTTGCTGGGGAGTGAATGAGTCTCATGCGCGACGCTCGGGAGCCGAAGCGCGACACGGTCAACGCGACACTCTCAGCGCGACACGGTCAACGCGACACGGTTAGCGCGACAAGGTCAACGCGACACTCTCAGCGCGACATGGTCAACGCGACACGGTCAACGCGACACTCTCAGCGCGACACGGCCAATGCGACACGGTCAACGCGACACGCTCAGCGCGACACGGTCAACGCGACATTCTCAGCGCGACACGGCCAACGCGACACGGCCAACGCGACACGGTCAACGCGACACTCTCAGCGCGACACGGCCAATGCGACACGGCCAATGCGACACGGCCAATGCGACACGGCCAATGCGACACGGCCAATGCGACACGGCCAATGCGACACGGCCAATGCGACACGGTCAACGCCACACGGTCAACGCGACACGCCCAGCGCGACACGTTCAGTCGGGTAAACTCGGGAGCCGAGATCGTCAGGCTCACGAGGTAAAACAAGAGAGCCCAGTTTTCCGAGCGAAGATCAGACAGTGCTTAGTAGTGGTGGAGAAATATCGATGGTCAACACTATCGATAATTTCCGATAGTTGGACCATCGACCATCGATAATTATCGATAGTGATGGAATGTGATATGTATGCATATGTAGTACATACATAAGTAATGTAAGGATGAGCGCTCTCTCTGGTAGCCAAGGAAATGACGTTAGGCGCAGAGGAAGAGAGCGCTCTCCTAAAAACGCGCAGATACAGTTCAATTCTGTACAAAGGATATAATATTCTTTGAATTGCAGATTCTTTCGTACGCAAGATCACACAGAAAGCCAACCTTTAATGACTAAGTACTATCGGTATCGTCAGTTATAGAATAAATGCTTATCATCAAATTACCAAACATTTTTAAATTCGCGGCATTACGAATGTTAACCCACATTTTCGATGTACTATCGATAGTAAACATATATTATCGATAGTTTTCGTTATTGGATAGTAGCAACCATCGATAATATCGATAGTGCCATCGATATTTCTCCACCACTAATCCCCACTAGACCCCAGAGAAAGTAAGAGGAAGGTGCATTCTTATATAAACGAATAATTTTTGAGAAGGCGTGTTGGTTTTATGCATTGTATAAAACCCAGTTAAACAAATAATTATCTCTTATAGTTCTGAATATACAGGGTGTCTCTTAACTTCTGTCCTTCCCGGAAATGGGGGGTAGCTGGGGTGATTCTGAACAACTTTTTCCTTGACCAATATGTGGTTTGCAGCTTCATTTTTAAGTTATTAACGAAAAACACTGGCCAATGAGAGCGCCCGCCGGGCGGCCGATGGCGCGCGCTCAGGCACGAACCTATCAGCTGCCGCGATGGGGGGCATCGAGGGTACCGACGGAAGCGTGCGGCAAATGTTACATCGTCATAATTAAGACTAATGTGGAATAATTCGTTTCTACTTTGAAACTAATAAGTCGTTTAATAACCTTACCTTAATTGCCTTAATTGCTTTAATTTTGCTATGTATTTCATTTGTTGTTCTTCTCCGTAATTCTGCTTTTGCTTTGTATTGTTTGTGTTATTATTATTCTCTATGTGACACAATCCACTATGTACTAAAGGGTTCTCTAGCCCGTTGACTAATTAATTAATAAATTGAAATTGAAATTAATAACCGTGTTCGATACGTTTATTCATTATCCGAACGGAATAAACTGTTTTATTACTTATGAAAAAAAAATTTTATTTAACAGCGCGTTTTCAGGTGGATAAATTATGTGTTCAGAAAAACGATTTGCACAACTAATGTTAGAAAAAGCTAGTTAAACTTACCCATTCGTCCACGAATTAACTTGCTTAACGTGTGCGAATCCTGACCCAGGCAACGTTCAACAGCTGATGTTACGGCTGGGTTAGTATCCTTGCACGATCACTTCACTTCACGATAACTTCACTTCACGATAACTTCACTTCACGATAACTTCACTTCACGATAACTTCACTTCACGGTCACTTGCACTTGCTACTGTGAAATTTGGGTATAGTTAAAAACAATTTATTCTTCCTACGTTTAAACATTTAGTAATATTCTGCGTTTGTACGATTCACGTTTCTCGTTCGGTTAGCAGAACGACTCTGCCAGCTGAAACGTTCGCACTCGCTTCCACACGCACACGCACACACACTGTCTCCAAATTTAGTGGAAATCGGCGGCAGATACCGATCACACAGGGCAACATCGGCCCCTGCGTAGTGTGCGTCGCAGTGTGAGCGTCGGCACTACAATGTTATCCACAATTAAAGAACATGTGCGTGTTCGTGTGGAAGCGAGTGCGACGTTTTAGCTGGCAGAGTCGTTCTGCTAGCCGAACGGACAACATGAATCGTAAAAACGTAGACTATTACGAAATGTTTAAACGTAAGAAAAATAAATCGGTTTCAAATATTCCCACATTTCACAGTGGCAAGTAATAGTGACCGTGAAGTGAAGTGAACTTGAAGTGAATTCACCGTGAGTGTAGTGAGTTCATCGACCCGGCCGGTGTCATCAGCTGTTGAGCGTTGCCTAGGTCAGGATTCGCACAATGTTTACCAGATTAATTCGTAGACGAATGGGTAACTTTAACCAGCTTTTTCTAACATTAGTTCTGCAAATCGTTTTTCTTGAAACTTAATTTATCCACCTAAAAACGTGCTGTTAAATAAAATATTTTTTTCATAAGTAATAAATCAGTTTATTTCCTTCGGATAATGAATAAACGTATCGAACACGGTTATTAAACGACTTATTAGTTTCATAAGTATAAACGAATTATTCCACATTATTCTTAATTAAGACGATGTAACATTTGCCGCACGCTTCCGTCGGTACCCTCGATGCCCCCACATCGTGACAGCTGATAGGTTCGTGCCTGAGCGCGCGCCATCGGCCGGCTGGCGGGCGCTCTCATTGGCCAGTGTTTTTCGTTAATAAATTAAAAATGAAGCTGCAAACCACATATTGGTCAAGGAAAAAGTTGTTCAGAATCACCCCAGCTACCCCCCATTTCCGGGAAGGACAGAAGTTAAGAGACACCCTGTATATGGGGGTATAGAATTCTATTGCTTGTACAAAAGTGATTATATTAAGAGGGACCGATAGGGTCCGAATGCTCCACGCTTCTCTTCTATATTCATCCGTTAGAGTTTCTTCTCTGAATAAGGACGTGCCTTCTTTTACTGTATAAAATGAATTACTTTTAGTAAACTGAACTGTGCATTATATATTATCACACATCATCATAATCTAGTTTTCCAACAGATTCGTCCAAGTAATAAGACCCATAATAATAATATTCATGTTATTCGTGTATATATTATTTAGAATAGATTAAAATCGCCATCGAAGTTTACACTTCGGTCGTGCGGTCTTAAGCGCACACTAGTTTTTAATAGATACGGGTGCCGATATCTCTCTTTTGCCCGCGGATGCAAAAGTTCGTGGCGATCCGAGTACGTTTCGCTTATTCGCAGCGAGCGACACGCGTATCAATACGTACGGTGAATCGTTTCGCACTCTCGATCTCGGTTTGAATCGCCCGATTAAATGGAATTTTACCATCGCGAATGTCACGTATCCCATTCTTGGAGCGGACGTCTTGCGACACTACGGTTTAATAATCGACATGAAAAAGAGGCGGGTAATCGACCCGACCTCGGGCAACGCGGCGTGCGCCGCGATCAGGAAGGTATCGCATGTAGCGGTCGGTACGATCGACCCGACGTCGACGTACAACGAATTGCTTTCAAGTTTTCCGGAGATCACGGGTTCGTCTTGTATAAACCCTCCGAGGAAGAGTGGTGTATTCCACCACATCGAAACTTCGGGTTCGTCGGTGTCGAGTCGAGCGCGTCGGTTGAATCCCGAGAAATTGAAAGCAGCGAAGGCCGAGTTCAAAAACTTAGTCGAAGCCGGCATTTGCCGCAGGTCTTCGAGCCCATGGGCTAGCCCGATACACCTGACGCCTAAAAAAGACGGGTCGTGGAGAGTATGCGGTGATTATTGCGGGCTAAATGCGGGAACCACTCCGGATAAAGATCCGACTCCGCATCTTTACGACTGTTCGGCGAATCTCTCTGGCAAATGTGTGTTCTCGTCGTTAGACTTACATAGGGCATACAACCAAATTCCAATGTTCCCCGAGGACGTTGCGAAAACGGCCGTAATTACGCCGTTCGGTCTATTCGAATACGTGTATATGACGTACGGTTTGCGTAACGCGTCGCAGACGTTCCAGCGATATGTCGAACGGGCGCTGGGCGATCTCGATTTCGTGTTCGCGTACATAGATGACATCCTGGTTGCTTCTTCGTCGCCAGAAGAGCACGTAGCTCATTTGCGTACGGTTTTTGAGCGTCTCAGGTCATTCCATCTACGCTTAAACATCGGAAAATGCGTGTTTGGAGTTCCGGAAATCGAGTTCCTCGGGTACCTCGTAACATCAAAGGGAATTCGCCCGACTGCCCAAAAGATTGAGGCGGTCCGGAATTATCCGAAACCCAAGGACATCGCGTCGTTGCGAAGGTTCCTTGGGATGATCAATTTCTACAGATTGTGCAATCCTCGCGCCGCGTCAGAGCACGCTCCGCTCAACGCGTTCCTAAAGGACGCGCGTAAAAACGATAAACGAAAAATCGAATGGACGGCCGAAGCCGAAACCGCGTTCGTGAAGGCTAAAACTAGCCTCGCGAATGCAACGCTTCTGGTGCCGGAGCAGAGACTCGGATGGTGACTGACGCGTCAGATTTCGCGATAGGTGCAGTTTTAGAACAACAATCGATTTCTGGCGATTGGGAGCCGTTGGCATTCTTCTGAAAAAAATTGTCGCCAGCGCAGGTGAGGTATAGTGCGTATGATCGCGAACTCACTGCGGTTTTCGAAGCTATAAAGCATTTCCGATACTACATCGAAGGCCGGGATTTTAAAGTGGTAACCGATCACAAACCGTTGACGTATGCGTTCTTGCAACGGTCCGATAAGGCGTCGCCGCGACAGGTGCGACAGCTTGCATTTATCGCGCAATTTACGACACGGTTAGAATATATCCCGGGTTCCGATAACATCGTTGCAGATTCGTTATCGCGTATAGAATCGTTAAGATTTCCCATGGAGTTGAATTTAAAAGAACTCGCGGAGTAGCAAGAGGCTGATGCCCAATTAAAACAACTCCGTGAGAATCCGAACCCTCCACTAAAATTAGTAAAAATTCAGTGGGGTCCGGCCCACACGTCGGTCTATTGCGAAATGTCGGGAGAATCCATTCGACCGTACATACCCGTGTCGTTGCGCTCGGCGGTTTTTAGGATGCTCCATAAACCTGCGCACCCGGGTGCAAAGATCACAGACCGAACGATCCGACAGCGGTACGTGTGGCCGGACATGCACCGCGACATTGCTCGTTGGTGCAAAGCTTGCGTAGATTGCCAGCAAGCAAAGGTGTCGCGCCACGTCCGGCGAACACCAGAGCATTTCGTTGCACCCGATGGTCGATTTGACCAGGTGCACATGGACATCATTGGACCACTACCGCCGAGCGACGGGTTCACTTACTGTTTGACCATAATAGATCGCTTCTCGCGATGGGTGGAAGCTGTTCCCCTCGCGGAGACGTCGGCCCGAACCGTCGCAAGAACATTTTTTAACGTCTGGATTTCGCGGTACGGTTCTCCCAAAATCTTGACTACGGATCAAGGATCTCAATTCAAATTACGTCTGTTTGCCGCGCTTCTATCGTTGATAGGTTGTGAGCGTATACGCACTACACCTTATCACCCCGCTTCTAACGGGATGATAGAACGCTGGCATCGTGTTTTGAAAGCCGCATTAATGTGCCACCTAGGCAAAAACTGGACACAGGTCCTGCCGACCGTGTTACTGGGATTGCGTTCGCACGTCCGTGCAGACACTGGCGTTTCTCCGGCCGAGTTTCTCTTCGGCACAGTTCTGCGTCTTCCGGGAGAATTCTTGTTACCCGAGGACTTGACTCCGGACCCGAACATTTTTATCGAGGATTTCCGGGAATATATGCGTCAGGTTCGCCCAGTGCCCGTGGTACATAATTACAAAAAGCGAGCGTTTGTATTTAAGGACTTAAAAACGTGCACTCATGTATTCATGCGAAACATGACCAAAAAGTCATTGGAACGGCCGTATACCGGCCCATTCAAAATTGTAAAGCGAGTGTCGGATGCAGTATTTGAGCTGCTTATCAATGGAAGCTCGAGGTGCGTGTCGACGGATCTACTGAAACCGGCATACGTGTTAGTAGAATGCGCCGATGAACCGTCATCCACGGGTGTTAGTCCATCGCCTGCGATTGCACCGCCGCGTTCAACCTTTAAAACGTACGCGCGGAAAACTGCCTCGCCTATGTCCGTCGCGAAAACCACCACTGCAACTTAAATTGCCACCTCACATACAGTTGTACAAAGTCATGTAACCATAAAAGTGTATTTACGACCTAGTATATAGTATATAGTTATGTATACAGGGTCCGGCGGAGTATAAGTCCAGGCGTTGAATGGGGGGTTCCTGGGGTGATTCTGAACAACTTTTTCCTTGACCAATATGTGGTTTGCAGCTTCATTTTCAAGTTATTAACGAAAAACACTGGCCAATGAGAGCGCCCGCCGGCCGGCCGATGGCGCGCGCTCAGGCACGAACCTATCAGCTGTCACGATGGGGGGGCATCGAGGGTACCGACGGAAGCGTGCGGCAAATGTTACATCGTCTTAATTAAGAATAATGTGGAATAATTCGTTTATACTTATGAAACTAATAAGTCGTTTAATAACCGTGTTCTATTACTTATGAAAAAAATATTTTTTTAACAGCACGTTTTCAGGTGGATAAATTATGTGTTCAGAAAAACGATTTGCACAACTAATGTTAGAAAAAGCTAGTTAAACTTACCCATTCGTCCACGAATTAACTTGCTTAACGTGTGCGAATCCTGACCCAGGCAACGTTCAACAGCTGATGTTACGGCTGGGTTAGTATCCTTGCACGATCACTTCACTTCACGATAACTTCACTTCACGATAACTTCACTTCACGGTCACTTGCACTTGCTACTGTGAAATTTGGGTATAGTTAAAAACAATTTATTCTTCCTACGTTTAAACATTTAGTAATATTCTGCGTTTGTACGATTCACGTTTCTCGTTCGGTTAGCAGAACGACTCTGCCAGCTGAAACGTTCGCACTCGCTTCCACACGCACACGCACACATACTGTCTCCAAATTTAGTGGAAATCGGCGGCAGATACCGATCACACAGGGCAACATCGGCCCCTGCGTAGTGTGCGTCGCAGTGTGAGCGTCGGCACTACAATGTTATCCACAATTAAAGAACATGTGCGTGTTCGTGTGGAAGCGAGTGCGACGTTTTAGCTGGCAGAGTCGTTCTGCTAGCCGAACGGACAACATGAATCGTAAAAACGTAGACTATTACGAAATGTTTAAACGTAAGAAAAATAAATCGGTTTCAAATATTCCCACATTTCACAGTGGCAAGTAATAGTGACCGTGAAGTGAAGTGAACTTGAAGTGAATTCACCGTGAGTGTAGTGAGTTCATCGACCCGGCCGGTGTCATCAGCTGTTGAGCGTTGCCTAGGTCAGGATTCGCACAATGTTTACCAGATTAATTCGTAGACGAATGGGTAACTTTAACCAGCTTTTTCTAACATTAGTTCTGCAAATCGTTTTTCTTGAAACATAATTTATCCACCTAAAAACGTGCTGTTAAATAAAATATTTTTTTCATAAGTAATAAATCAGTTTATTTCCTTCGGATAATGAATAAACGTATCGAACACGGTTATTAAACGACTTATTATTTTCATAAGTATAAACGAATTATTCCACATTATTCTTAATTAAGACGATGTAACATTTGCCGCACGCTTCCGTCGGTACCCTCGATGCCCCCACATCGTGACAGCTGATAGGTTCGTGCCTGAGCGCGCGCCATCGGCCGGCTGGCGGGCGCTCTCATTGGCCAGTGTTTTTCGTTAATAACTTAAAAATGAAGCTGCAAACCACATATTGGTCAAGGAAAAAGTTGTTCAGAATCACCCCAGCTACCCCCCATTTCCGGGAAGGACAGAAGTTAAGAGACACCCTGTATATAGTTGTAAGAATTAGAGGCTATAATCGTGCCAATCTCCGATGCACTCGGGGGGGGGGAGTGTGTCGTGATCGGTTACCCCCTTCCTGCGGATTGTGCAGGAGTGGTGGAGCCGTCCCGTTCTTTACACACCGCCACGACAAGCATCGTAGCACTCGTCATAGACTCGTCACAAGAGTCGGACGTTGAATATTCGGCAGTCAGCCGAAGCGTACTCAGTAATCAGCCGTTGTGATAAGTGCACAGTCACTAAACAGTCTTTATACGATCATCAAACAGTCTTTATACGTGTCTCCTTTTGACCACGTTTAATAAACGAACTCTGACTCCACACCTGAAGATTGTTAATTCCTTCCTCACCGACCGTCCTTAGAAGAGGGCTACTCCACCCGCTGTGTAGGGCAGCGAAACCAAGTCGAGGCCATATCGACGACCCCTACATGCATGTAGGGAGTGTGTCTCTCCCTCCTTCTCCGCCTTCCCCCACTACCGAGTCCGCCGTTGGTCACGTGTTTGACACGGGCTCGGAGAGCTCGCTTAGCGACAATGAGAGCGAGCAGTCAGACAATGGCATTGTAAGAGAGATCTGAGAGTCTGAGCTACAGAGACCTAAGACAATAGCCATAAGAGATAGAGTGTAATCTCCACTTGCGTGAGGTTATGGCGACCCGTAGTATCGCCCTACGCATATAACATTATCTCATATTATTCCATTTTATATCACATTATGTATTCATATATATTAACTAAATATAGTCGTATTAACTAGCAGTAGTGTATTTATTGTCTTGGTGATACAGCAGTAATTAAATTGAACAAGCAGACATAGGGCTGCTAGCCGCATATACACATGCGGCTTAAGGGCCCCGACTCCTTTGGGGCCAACTCCGAATCGATCTAAGCGCCATTCGACAGAACGGGCGTTAGTGAAAACATAAAAATCTTCTGCATCGGCATTTGACGGGGTGACATCTAAAGTCATTATACAGAATTATAAACTCATGGTGTGACATCTAACGTCATTAGGCAAAATTATAAATGGAGAGTGGGAGGCCATAGTTGTCAAATCACATGCTTTGAGTGTTTTGTCGCGCTGTTGCCACATTTGTTACAATCCTGGCCATCAGAAAATGAATCGGCTCGAGCCGAGATTTCGATTCCTGCCGGGAATAGACATATATAGCTGCTGAACCGCTGGAAACTTTTTTGTAGGTTCGATCCCCCTATGCTATCATTTTTTACATTAATTTTTTTTAATTCCTAACTATATGACAATGATCAGTATTTGCTTACCAATATTTTAAAAACATTTGTTAAATATTATAATTTAATATACGTAAATATGAAGTTAGCGCGCTCTTCGTGCTACCGTTTCCCTTGCCATGTATCTTGCCAATTATGGTACTGTTTAATATTTTTAACATTAAAATAAAATGTATGAAGCGCATTTTCAGACGTCTTTTGTTAGATTGAACAGTCTTGACGAAGTGCAGGAAAACTCGTGTGATGTTTTACTACTATTTCGCCTTTCATTTATACCACACAATTATTTCTTTTTTTCAAATAATCAGAAATAAAGGAAAATATTTATTCGTACAGATTTTATGCGAGTACCGAATAGGCATATATTGATAATTGTTAATTCATTTCATTCGCTTTTTTCCATTGCTTCGGTCATTGTGTAGAATGATTGTCATATCTATTACAGTTTTGCTTTTCAGGAAAACTTCGATAGATTCGACTCAAGTTGACATTTTGATTTTTACCCGAACATAAAAGAGAATAGTGCAAATGAAAGAGGAGATTCAAGAGTCAAGTTGAAAAAACAGATTGATAAAACAATATTAATATGTGTAAGAAAATAATTTTTGGACCTTATGAGAGAAGGGCTCTTATTGCTGCTTGACATAGGTCAGGCACAGCCAACTGGCAGGCCACGCGGTTCATCTTACAAACAAATGACGGCCCTCACACCTGCGTCATAGTTGCGGTGTCACGCTGATTCCCGTCTTGCTGGCACGTCATAGGTACATTTGACGTACATAGCTCTATCTTTGTCTATCATAGCTTTCTGTTGCTTACAATTAGAGCGAAGCATAAAATGATCGAAAAGGACCATGGTGACATTGTATTGTACAGACTACGGTCGTGAGAGCTAAACAAAACAACTTTTTAACACATACACGCCGACATAATCATTTGAATACCTATTCAAACGCCTTCGATAATCTTACATATATTTTAATTATATTACAATTATATTATTGTTGTATAATATAGTTAATATATTTCATATATATTAACATAGCAGCTTTATTGGTAATATAAATGAAACATACCACCAAATGATTGAAATTTTGAGTTACACATTTTGAGCTTTGGATTGACGTGTATACATGTCCAACTGATAGAAATATCAAACAGTTCCATAATTGGCAAAATACATGGGAAGAAAACGGTAGAAAAAAGCGCTTCAACATCATATTTACGTATATTAAATTAAAGTATTTAACAAATATTTTTAAAACATTTGTAAACAACTATTGATCATTGTCATATACTTAGTATTGAAAAAAGAATGAATGTAAAGAATATACCCCAAGGGGACTCGAACCTACAAAAAAGTTTGCAGCGGCTGGAATCAACATCTCGGCTCGAGCCGATTCATTTTGCTGATGCTATGTTATAATTGTAACAGATGTGACAACATCGTGACAGAGGTTTGATACGTGCCGGCAACTATGCCTTACTGATGTCTGTGTGCACGCATCACGTATTCACGTATGAATCGCCGTTCGTGGTGTGAAATTATAACTTACAATTACCGACTGATTTGTATTTTTATCGACCCTGACGGTAACTTGGCCAAATTCACTACAGTGTACCATAAACGACACCGACGGAGAATCAGTGAACTATTCTTACGTCGGATACGTGCAAATCGTAACAGTCGTTTTTCGCTTCCCAGAAGTGATAGATTGTGAAAAATCGAATTTCTGTGATCCTGTGCTACTTCAAGACAGTCGGGTAGAGTGTTTTAGCAGTGAATAAACTATTAATTCGTTCAATATTTGCTAACTGTGAAATGTGTCAAATCGCCTGCAGCCATCTTGTTTCCTACGTCGTTGTCTGTCTCAAGCTTGCCAGTTTAAGAAATACCATTCTTCTCAACGAATGGTGTTTATTGGCGTTCAGACATACTTCCCCGGCTGTGGTGAAGTCTACCCGTGTGTACTATATCCGCGAAAGTTTCATTAATGCAATTGTTCAGACGAGTATTTGCTGCTACGAAATCGAGTCTCTCTCTCGCGCATGGCGTATACGTGCATGCTTTCCTTTGTTTATGTGAGTGCACGCACACACATCATGGCGCCTGGAGTCGGGGCCCTTAATGGTGTAGATCAGACACCATTATACAGGGTGTCTCTTAACTTCTGTCCTTCCCGGAAATGGGGGGTAGCTGGGGTGATTCTGAACAACTTTTTCCTTGACCAATATGTGGTTTGCAGCTTCATTTTTAAGTTATTAACGAAAAACACTGGCCAATGAGAGCGCCCGCCGGCCGGCCGATGGCGCGCGCTCAGGCACGAACCTATCAGCTGTCACGATGGGGGGGCATCGAGGGTACCGACGGAAGCGTGCGGCAAATGTTACATCCTCTTAATTAAGAATAATGTGGAATAATTCGTTTATACTTATGAAACTAATAAGTCGTTTAATAACCGTGTTCTATTACTTATGAAAAAAATATGTTTTTAACAGCACGTTTTCAGGTGGATAAATTATGTTTTCAGAAAAACGATTTGCACAACTAATGTTAGAAAAAGCTAGTTAAACTTACCCATTCGTCCACGAATTAACTTGCTTAACGTGTGCGAATCCTGACCCAGGCAACGTTCAACAGCTGATGTTACGGCTGGGTTAGTATCCTTGCACGATCACTTCACTTCACGGTCACTTGCACTTGCTACTGTGAAATTTGGGTATAGTTAAAAACAATTTATTCTTCCTACGTTTAAACATTTAGTAATATTCTGCGTTTGTACGATTCATGTTTCTCGTTCGGTTAGCAGAACGACTCTGCCAGCTGAAACGTTCGCACTCGCTTCCACACGCACACGCACACACACTGTCTCCAAATTTAGTGGAAATCGGCGGCAGATACCGATCACACAGGGCAGCATCGGCCCCTGCGTAGTGTGCGTCGCAGTGTGAGCGTCGGCACTACAATGTTATCCACAATTAAAGAACATGTGCGTGTACGTGTGGAAGCGAGTGCGACGTTTCAGCTGGCAGAGTCGTTCTGCTAGCCGAACGGACAACATGAATCGTAAAAACGTAGACTATTACGAAATGTTTAAACGTAAGAAAAATAAATCGGTTTCAAATATTCCCACATTTCACAATGGCAAGTGATAGTGATCGTGAAGTGAAGTGAACTTGAAGTGAATTCACCGTGAGTGTAGTGAGTTCACCGACCCGGCCGGTGTCATCAGCTGTTGAGCGTTGCCTAGGTCAGGATTCGCACAATGTTTACCAGATTAATTCGTAGACGAATGGGTAAATTTAACCAGCTTTTTCTAACATTAGTTCTGCAAATCGTTATTCTTGAAACATAATTTATCCACCTAAAAACGTGCTGTTAAATAAAATATTTTTTTCATAAGTAATAAAACAGTTTATTTCTTTCGGATAATGAATAAACGTATCGAACACGGTTATTAAACGACTTATTAGTTTCATAAGTATAAACGAATTATTCCACATTATTCTTAATTAAGACGATGTAACATTTGCCGCACGCTTCCGTCGGTACCCTCGATGCCCCCCCATCGTGACAGCTGATAGGTTCGTGCCTGAGCGCGCTCCATCGGCCGGCCGGCGGGCGCTCTCATTGGCCAGTGTTTTTCGTTAATAACTTAAAAATGAAGCTGCAAACCACATATTGGTCAAGGAAAAAGTTGTTCAGAATCACCCCAGCTACCCCCCATTTCCGGGAAGGACAGAAGTTAAGAGACACCCTGTATATAGCCAGCAAGACTGGCCAACCCTACATGCATCCGCGAGCTGCTGCCACCTATCAGACAAACCAGTCGGCTTGATTCTGTCAATTTTACTGCACCGTGCAAATTGCATTCGGTGCTATGCTAACAAATATTCATCTATTTAATTATATATCTAATAAGTGCACTACCAGTGTCTTCGTCAGTCTCGTTCGTTTGTTATTACAGTTGCGTCTGCAGTGCCACTTTGTATGGAAGCGAATACAAACGTCAATTACTGTCACTCGTCAAGGGTAACCTATAACCGTAATGCGCTGTGTTAAATCCTATTATATTCTAAACTATTCTACTTGATAACACACCCCCCTGATATTTACCATATCAAGTAGCGGAAATGCTTATGCATTTACTTTGTATTAATTTTTACTCTACTTCATTTATTACTATAAAAATGATTGGTAACGTTAACTATTTAAGTAATATACTCCTGTTATAATATATTCTATTCTATCCCATTTGTTCCAGTACCACTGCCTGCCTGCTCTAATGCTCCTAAATCAGGATGCGTTACTTATTATACTGCTGCACTAAACTACTGCGGTTAATGTTACTCTACGGTGCTACGCTACGTTACCAAGGTATGAATATAGACAGATCTACTGGCTGCCACCATTCACACCAATGCTAGTTCTGCACTATTTCTTTATATGGACTTGAAAACTAACACTTTTGTTAACTATTATTATTCATTGAATACTTACTAACTATTAAAGCTACTTGTTTGAACTATTCTATTTGTTGCAGCTCACTGCCTATTTGCCCTGCGAATGCTGAATAAAGAGGCACTGCTCTTTTTGCTGCTACGCTGCTCCACAGCTTCGCACAAGAAATTACTATACGCTTCTCTATTTTTAATAAGAAATTAGATACTATTACTATTATAAGTATAACTATTAAGCTTACTTGCTCATTAAGGTGCATATTATCAACTAAACCTGACAATATTTGCATTTCTATTTTTCTATTGTTTTTTCCCCCTTAATATTGTGATATTAAATTCTATTTGATTCCTATTATACGCTATCTATTTTATTATAGTCTTCCAATAATTTGTATGTCACAGTCCATTATGTGTCCATAATTTTAATTCTTCAAAGCATTCTTACTTTCAGTCAAACCGTTGCAGCCAATCAGCCAGCCGCTCTCAGTGCGCATGCCTATTCATGCATTCACCAATGACACGCTAGCTGTGTAGGGGTCGTCGATATGGCCTCGACTTGGTTTCGCTGCCCTACACAGCGGGTGGAGGAGGCCTCTTCTCAGGACGGTCGGTGAGGAAGGAATTAACAACCTTCAGGTGTGGAGTCAGAGTTCGTTTATTAAACGTGGTCAAAAGGAGACACGTATCAAGACTGTTCGCTGATCGTATAAAGACTGTTTAATGACTGTGCACTTATCACGACGGCTGATTACTGAGTACGCTTCGGCTGACTGCCGAATACTCAACGTCCGACTCTTGTGACGAGTCTATGACGAGTGCTACGATGCTTGTCGTGGCGGTGTGTGAAGAACGGGACGGCTCCACCACTCCTGCACAATCCGCAGGGAGGGGGTAACCGAACCGGTGTTTACCGACGTTGGTCGCAGAGTAGCGACCATTGTTACCGTCGGTGGGCGCACATAGTTTTAACTAGATTTAACTAGGTTTAGTGGTATCATAGTTAGTTTTAAGACACTAGTCTTTAGTTCTAGTTGTTTAAGTACTTTAGGTTTATATCACTACATGTAACAAGTTTTGAATTCTAGTCATTAGCGCCTAGCGTAGTTTTTAGTATTAAAGAAGCCTTCGAACGATAAGAACGTGAGCGTCATTCCAAACTACAAATAAAGTATATTGCTGTGTCGGTACATTCGTCTAATATTATTTTCCCTTCCGTTTCACCGCCACAGCTGCCCGTCCGCTGCTGCCACCCATCGGTCGAGCCTGTCGCTGCGCATCTGTCAGTTTTTCGTCAAGTATTGCTATATTCGTTACTATTTCTTATTTTATGCATTTTCCGCGCCTGTCTTCGGTACACGGTTCTCACAGTGCATAAGTCTGTTTTGTTCGTTTGTTAGTCCTGTTAACGTCGGCAGTTACACCCGGATATAAGCAAACATGTTATTTCTGCCTATTGTCACATTAACCTAGAATTACTCGTTGCATTATGTTTGTTCTATACTATTCTACTTGTTGCAGATCCAACTCGCTGCTGGAGCTGTCCCTACCCAATACATCACCCTACGCACTACACTACGTCCTACAGGTAATATTTCATACTATATCATCACCATCCCTCGTTGTTCAAGCTAATTTCAGTTTTCTTTTAGGCTACATTCCTTGCATGCACAGTCCCTGTGCCTGTGCATCACATCGATCACTAAAGCCTACTTAATTAATACCACGAGTGAACACCACCCACGGTTTGTAACTATACGATATTCTATGTGCAATATACGCCTTTATAACATGTACCGATGTTTTTTCATTGCAATACCTTCCGTTACCACTGGACATGCAGCGGCTGCCGTGACATGCCCAGTTTTTGACTCCGGGTATCCTCTCTTCGTGCACAGTTGACACTTCGGCTTATTCTTGCAATCCACCATGCTGTGCTCGTGCGACCCGCACTTTCTGCACACCTCTTTTATTCCAGAATCCCGATCACACTTTGCTGCCATATGTCCAAGACGGTGGCATCGATAGCACCTTAACACATTGGGTAGAACCCTGACTCGACATATCAGGAATCCTACCCTCATTTTCCCTTCTGCTATCATCTTGGCGACAGCAGGGCTGTCTCCAAGGCTAACAACAGCCCTCTGCGTGTTGCCAAAACCTGGGCGCAACGACAGCAGTCGGTGTTCGCACCCAGGTAGCGTTCCCTTTATTGCCTCATCCAGCTCCTCTCTTGTGGTGAGTTGATCGATGCCCATTATTTGGACAGTGTACTTCTTATTGATATGCGCAACAGAGGCCGCAACAGAGGCCGACGAACTCCAGAAGCAGGAATCCTGCCGCCGTCTTTCGTGCTCCTGTTGCCTCCACGTCTTGGAACCGGACCTTACTGTTCTGCTTTACTTTTTTGAGCACATCAGCGTAGGTGCCACCTTCGTTCGCTTTGACGATAATAGCCGGTGGCGATGGTTTCGTCTTTCTCTTGAAAAGTTCCACCTTCTTTGTTCCCTCTCTGTCCTTGTTGTCTTTTTCCACGACATTCGATGCCGCACTGTCCCCCCTTTTGCGTTGATCGTTCCTGGGTCATTCCACGCCAAATCGATCACTTTTGGACGTCACCATCGGCGATTTTGTTCTAAATGAAATATGTTGTAGTCCATATGGAATTAGGGGGGGGTTTATATCATCATTTTTGCGGTTGACAATTTGTTTAGAAGATACAGGTCTTCAAAGTTTGTAATTTTTGCCATTTTTGCGAAAACGGCCTTTTTTTCGGAATTTTTATCTCCGGAACTGTTAGTCCGATTGAGCTACTTCTTTTTTTGTTTTACTCACAAAGGATTGGGCTATTATAAAATAATTTTTTCAACCTCGGTAATTAACTTTATAATGTCGAAAAATATAAACAAATTCTTTTTTTGCGTTTTTTTCGATGATGGGGCGCAACGAAAAAATTTAGAAAAATATATGTCCATATTCCTTGAAGTTTCCTCTTCAAAATGAGACTTTCAAAATGATGGACGATTGAAAATTGGCTTCACAATGAGCTGGAAAAGGAGCGGCGTACCCCCGTTTCAGGTAGGCGAGTCGTGCGCTCGGGAGCGGGACCGCTATATGGCCGGTTATGTTTGGTAAGGTTTGGTTAGAATAGCGGTCCCGCTACCGTGCGCACGACTCGCCTACCTGAATCGGGGGTACGCCGCTCCTTTTCCAGCTCATTGTGAAGCCAATTTTCAATCGTCCATCATTTTGAAAGTCTCATTTTGAAGAGGAAACTTCAAGGAATATGGACATATATTTTTCGAAATTTTTTCGTTGCTCCCCATCATCGAAAAAAACGCAAAAAAAGAATTTGTTTATATTTTTCGACATTATAAAGTTAATTACCGAGGTTGAAAAAATTATATTATAATAGCCCAATCCTTTGTGAGTAAAACAAAAAAAGAAGTAGCTCAATCGGACTAACAGTTCCGGAGATAAAAATTCCGAAAAAAAGGCCGTTTTCGCAAAAATGGCAAAAATTACAAACTTTGAAGACCTGTATCTTCTAAACAAATTGTCAACCGCAAAAATGATGACTTAAACACCCCCTAATTCCATATGGACTACAACATATTTCATTTATAACAAAATCGCCGATGGTGACGTCCAAAAGTGATCGATTTGGCGTGGAATGACCCTCCTGGCATTCCACACCGCACGTCGCTGGCTCCCTGCTTTCTTGGCGCTCCCACTGCCAATCCATTTCTCCATGCGCAGGGCGGTCCTCCGGTTCCGATTCTATCCACCTGTCATGCCTCCTCTTCCTCGTCCCCATGGGTGGCGAGTACGCTGTGTCCTCTTGCAATATCTTCCTCTTAACTTTTTCAATTCCCTTCGACGCTTCCCACTTTTTCCTTTCCAATTCGTGGTTCGCTTTCTCTTACAGCAGTTCCGCAGTTTTCTTCTCCAAGGCGTTCTTGAGTTCCGATATAGTTTCCTTGGTTTCTTCGACTCTTTGATCTGCCACGGTCTGTGCAAGCTTGCACGCCGCAGCATCCTTACAGATTTCGTCATAATTCTCATAGATTTTGCCTAAACCAGCCACAGGCCTGTTTGCAACCCCCTCCTCCAATTCCTCCTGCATTCTCCCCAAATTTCTCTTGAGGGAATCCAATTGCGGCTTTAGGATTGCAGCGGCCGTTGGGCTATCGCTGCACTTCCTTACTACTTCCTGCATCTCCACATAGGTCTCCCCCATCTTCTCCTTTACTGAATAAAGGTTCCCTATCGCACTCTTTACTCTGTGGTACGCGTCTTTCCACTCGTTGCTGTCTTTCCCGATTTTCTCCGTGAACTCCTTCAACGGCGACAACACCACCGGTATCTCCGATATTTCATCATAATGCCTAATGATGATCGGCGATACCGTGCGCTGGGAGCTTTCTCCGTCCACGTCCGAACATCCTTCAGATTCCCTCCCCCAATCCATATCAGCCGCAGTAATTTTTGCAATATCGGTCATACAGACCCTTGCTTCAGGCAAATTCCTCTTCTTCGCGCTTGTGTTTGCCATTTCAATCCGTTCGTCGCACCTCGTGGTCGACTTAACCTCAAAATCGCTAGGTCACTTTCTACTACTATTGGCCGCGTGAAAATTTAATTTAATTTTCCGCTTCGAGCCCCGTCGCACTGCTCGGAAATTAATATGTCACCGCAATTGAAGCAAAATTATCGCTTCTCGCGCGTATAGCGCGCCTCGTGGTCGACTTAACCTTCAAGTCGGCCACGCGGTCACATGCCTTCGTTAATTTTCCACCGCGTAGAAATTTGCCGTTTTTGAGCCCCGTCGCACCGCTCTGTACTGATTTGTCGCTACTTTATTTCCCGATGCACCGCTCTGTACTGATTTGTCGCTACTTTATTTCCCGATGCACGCTCAATGCACCCGATAAATAAAGATTACGCCACGCAATTTTTCGTTACCTCTCGCACCACGCCACGATGCGCTTAACGAGGATAGAAAAAGTTCACCAACAATTTTCCGGTATAATATTCGCAATATTTATCCCGTACTTTTCTCAGTATTTGGCACTCGCTTGCTACTTCTACTTTACGTAGTTTTCACAATTATGCGGGCCAATATTTCAATTAATTAACACTTTAGTGCAGAGCACTTTCACCACACGTCCGTCCAGTATGGCGACCAGAGCGGAACTTCTTCTTATTCACACCCTGGATCCATTTCATCACACCCTCAAGCATCCTATTCGCGTCACATTCATTCGTTAATGCCTCACCACACTCTTCTGCGCACTCAATAATATCATTCATATATTCTTCCCAGTCTACGTCTCTAGCATTCCATCTTTTATACATTACTGTTTCATTTTCATTATCTACGTCATACTTCATACGCACCAAAACCATGTTATGACCACTCATCCCCCAGTCATTCTTCACCATCCATTCCATGCTGCACCCGGCCGGAACTGCACCCGCCAGAGTGACATCAATGTGCCTCTCGGTCCTGAAAATGTATACCATTCACTCGGCTCATTTAACACAATCAACCCACTCTCCCCTCAAGCATTCTACCACGCAACACATTCTCTCTACTGCGCCCCCCACCCTTGCTAAACCACAAAGGGGAGACAGCATTCGCATCCATTCCAATCAGCACACACTTTCCCATAGTGGATTCACGCACTTTGCCCATGTATGCCAGATAGGACTGGCCACATACTGGCAATACATGGACACCACATAAATCTCGCCAAAGTCCCCCTTCATCCAGACGCATACACCCCATTCATCAGTACATTCTCGCATACATAAAACCTCCACACTCGGATCATTCACTACAACTGCTGCTTTCACACTATTATTCACAAAGACATCCCATGTAGATGGGAGTCCACGCAGACACCCACTCGTAGCGCAACATTCACACGTTTCTCATTCATAACCCTGCCGAAATCGCACATAACTACATACGCTCTCTGGCAATTACACTGAATAACATTTACACACTTTGCAGTCATCACTTATTCTCGTTTTCTCTCTTGCCAGCATTCTTACGTATTCCGGGCATTCAGTGGACAGGACAGAGTGGCTCGCATCCGTCCCTTTCAACCTGCAATTTCTACATACACTCTCTTTCTTGCACTTGTCACGCAAGTGCCCAGTCTCACCACATTTTTGACACAATCTCCCATTCACGCTGCATTCTCTTATCATATGCCCTCTTAAATCTCATCATATGGCATCTTAAAACATTCACAAATTTTCACACTCTACAGGCACACCATCGCAGATACACTCTACCTTCATTCATCACTATATCACGCACACTCTTACTCATTTCCACAATCACATTGCCCACTCTTGCATATTTCTTATTATTCCTGCTCACTACTCTCACTCTTTCCATAAACTTCTCTTTAGACACTCCACATCCAGCATTCTTAACATTCTTTTCGTACAACTCATTCAGAAAACATTCACTCGTAACATCGTTCGGCACGTCAAACACAACAACTTTAGGCCCTATCTTTTTAGGGGACTCTACCTTTAGTCCCGACTCTGCAAACTTACTACACTCGCTGATCATTTTAACCTCTTTCTCACTCGCAGCTTCAATGGCAACACTACCACTCCTCGTCTTTCGCACAGCACGCACACGCACATTTAAACCACCACTCACATTTTTCATAACACTCTCTTAGACTTGCTCGCTACTCATTTTTACACTTTCATCCATCGACTTGACTACCACGGCATACGTTTTTTCCTTCACACGCTCACTCGCACCAGTTCTCTTGTTTCGATCTATCCCACTCACACTCTAACCAGACACACTTGCATAGATTTTACTAACACTCACTCTCTCCTTCGTTCTTTTTTCATATTCATCAATCCTGCCCTCTAATCTCTCATTTTTCATCATCATTCGTAGTAACATTTTCTCATATTCACTCGCGCAATGCAGTATATACTCACTCCCGGCCTTTGAGATCTGGTTTGCTTCCACTAACATATACTTCCATATTTTCGACCTTACACTACTCATTTCACTTACTTCATCCACACATACACTCGCACTCACATTCATAAACTCACTCGATCCCCCAAATACTGCCCTCCGTTTCACAACGCCTCTTTGAACCACGCAGAGGGCTCGCACTCTTGTCACTTGTCGCGGCCGTTCTCCTTGTGGAGACGTCACGCATCTCCACATTACCACCATCACTACCTCCTCTACTACTCCCAACCCCAATGTCCCCAAGTTTAATATTTTTGTCCATAACAAATCCCACGAGCTGGGACGATATACACGTTACTCCCCGGGTGGCGCCCTTTCCGGGGAGAAGGCTCTATACTCAAGAGGTCGCCCGGTGTCTTGAGGTTGACCCGCTAACGGTTGGTGTACCCACCAGCCGCGCCCCAGTGCCATCGACTGGGACGCCAGGCAAGACCCCCGTTCCAGCGAAACATGACCACTGGTTTACGGTATGCAAAGAGCTCGGGTACCTTTGGTCCGCTAAAACCCATACTGTGTCTGGCCCGGCTCGACCGGAGTCGAACCAGGAACAGACACAGCCCCTCAGGGGCCCCAGTATGCAGTCATGATTGCAATATCTGGGGTCCGTGCCTCGGGTCTCCCGTCCAGAACCTACCTGGCGGCTCTAGACATATTAGTCGTATAGAGCCGTTGTACACGGGCATATTCGCGGCGACGTAGCCGCTTCCTCGGCACCCTGATGGTGGCATCCGGGTTCGGCCGACGCGGTCGCCTCGGGGGAGGAACTGGGAAAACTTCCCGGACCCACGCACAGAGCTCAGCTGCCACATCACCCCGTGGAGAAGGCTGTTGGCTATCCCCACGAGAGTGTGCTCGCTGAACCCCCGGACGCCCTCGACTATAGGGATAAACTCCCGGATAGTCGAGGGAAATCCGTTGTGCGGGGCATCATACCCCCGCGTCGAACGAGGTGATGGCGCGTGTGTCCATCACGTAAATGGAATAGGTTCAGACACACCTTCGCTCCACTGTGGTAGATCACTGGGTTCACCAGTTATGGAGCGAAAGGAGGAGTCGCTGTCACTATCGCCGTCCTCTGCAATCCCTGGCGCCTCGAGGTCGTGGAGTGCTTGGACTACAAGTGCTTTTTAGTGCGTTCCACGCCTCGCGCTCTTAATAGCGTCAAAGGTGCGTGTTACGGGGAATGCGTCCACAAGATGTTGGTTTATGAACCGCACTCCCCGGAGGACGGTGAGCGCCTCTTCTCTCGCCATCAAGCGCAGATCTTCTGCGCTCCAATGCTTTTTAACTCGTTAGACGTTGACTTCTGCGTTAGCCTGATGCGGATGCATGCTACGTCGGTGGACTCCTAACCCAATTCGGAATTGGAAGGAGCGGTCACAGACCAGGCATAGAATGCCCAGTCGCGGACTTCGCATCTCTACGGGTCCTAGAACCTTTTTTTCATCTTTGGCCGTGGGAGAAATACTATTTACAGGGGGGCTCGGCTAACCCCGGTGGGTGGGCTTTGTCCCCAACACTCAGCCCACCCCATCTCGCTACCAGGACACAGGTGGACCGCGGGTTGTAATGCAGTTCCACCTGGTCCAATTTGTGTGACTACTCTGCAGCACGCGCGTCGTAATACCGCGCAATAACCCGGACGTCAGTCCCATACCCAGAAACCAGTCAGCGGAGCGTAACGACCATATTCCCCGGCAGGACACCTTGCAGGACGAGAAGCTAATAGGCTCCCCGGGTACACCGTACCATTTTAGTTAGTTCGTTACTCAAACTTGTTGCAGCGCGAGCACTAGCTCATAGCCGCCTTTTACTTATTAAGCTTAATTTTGTTTTTTTATTTTTATAGTTAGGTAAATCAAAAGTAGGTAAGTAAGTTCAAGTTTTAACGAAATTCCAAATACATAAAATTATTCTAACATTTATTAATTAATTTGTTTTATTTTTCAGGTAATATTTTGTTTAGGAATTTTGACAGATCGGATCACTCAGCCGTCGAAACCAGTTCGACGTTCCCCGTCCCCGCCGACGTGGAGACGGATCCGCTACTCTCTAATTGGATTAACCCTTTGCACTCGAGGCCTTTTTCGCTTGGGCGAACCAGCAACTCGAGACGATTTCGGCCAACGATTTTGCAAGTTCAGTAATGTCTCGACTAGTGTTCAAAATTGTCTACGATTGGTGTTCATTTCTATCCCCACTACTTGGGATGGTCCTGAGTGAGTTCGGCTCCCCTGTGATGTTGGGGCAGCCGAGGCTCGAGGCCGCGTTCCGGATAAGAGGCAAGTTTAAATACCCGTATTTTTACTTATCATGGCATTCATAACATCTTGGTAAAATTTCATTTAAAACGGACCAAAAATGAACAAGTTTTATTCTTAAATTTTGATCGCGTTAGTATTGTCTCACGTACACAGGTATTTAACCCTTGTGTGTACAACCGGGTACCCATTTCCAAGTTTCCATTAGTAATTTTTAATGATCTCGATAAAATATCTTAATACCGCTTCGGATCCCTATTCCTTGGACAATTTTACGTCGATTCCTATTTTGTGGCAAAAATTTATAGAGAATGTTTTATGTAATTGGATTTCAAAGTTAGTTATACGCTTGTTGCACAACCAGGGTACCCGTGTACCCATATGAGTGTAGGAACTTTAGAAAAATGAAGGGGAGTCATCGGGAATCGAACCCGAGACTTTCTGGTGGTAGGCACTGATCAGTCCATCTACGCCACGGCCCCTTCTTTGGCAACGTGGTTCTTCTGTTCCTCTTATGTTCATTGATGGAGGCGCCCGCGATCCCACACTCGGCCCCTTCTACAGGAAATTCGCCCTCGAATTTCGTCTGTAGCTCAACTCACAACTCAACTTCAACACGCCCAACTTCACACCTTAAATTCGTGTCCCTCGTTGCCGACGGTTGTTTTCGCTTTAAGACGCACGAAAATTTCACACCTTGAATTCGTGTCCCTCATTGCCGCCGTCTGTCTCATTTGCGTTCGTGTGGTCCGGTGCTGCCCTCCATCCCGGAGGGGCCCCCAAATGTAGGAACTTTAGAAAAATGAAGGGGAGTCATCGGGAATCGAACCCGAGACTTTCTGGTGGTAGGCACTGATCAGTCCATCTACGCCACGGCCCCTTCTTTGGCAACGTGGTTCTTCTGTTCCTCTTATGTTCATTGGTGGAGGCGCCCGCGATCCCACATGAGGCATATTTCAGTTTAGTTATAAATAGACATCTTTTCAGGAAGTTACGTGCGTAAAACGAACGTTTTATATATTATTTACTTATTGACATAAAAAAGATGATTAATAATAATTAGTTTAATTGATGGACAGTTTAGGACAACCCAATAGGACAACTTTTACATAGAGTTTTTACATAGAGTACAATTTTTTCTCGTTTCCCTTGTTTTTCTAGCAGTATCTGCTTGCCACATGTGGCATGATCCAACAATCTTTCTTCTTCCAGTTGCGTCGAACGAAAATGACGGTTGTGACGTTTGTGTCGAACTATGAGGAATGTTTTGCGTGTCTAATGTAGTCAATATACTGTCTATTGCTAATTTAGTTCCAAAGTGCCGTACTATTTGTATATTTTTAGCTCGTTTTTGAATTGGTGGAATACAAAGCCCTTCTCCTAACTGACGTAAAAATATACGGCGATCACTTGATCTTTTACGTAGCATACTTGTTTGCGATCGACTTTCGCGAATGGACGTAATGAATAACCCGATTCACTTTTGCGACAAACGCACGTTTATTTTCTGTTCGTCTTACAGATGATGCGGACGAGATGTCTCTTTTGAATTATACTTGGTTAGAAATGCTTTCTCTTCTGCGGCTAATTCGATTCTAACGCTCGAATCGGCGGTGCTCGCGCCGAGCGCTCGAGTAGGCCCTTTTTTTTGGTCGCCCGCTAGAGCGCAAACATGTTGTCGTCGCGCGGGCGGACGGCTGGCCGGGAGCGCGGAGCGAGGAAGCGGCAGTTTGGCCGTTGCTTTGTTTTGAATTTTGATTTGCCACTGTCCGCTGTCCCCGATTCCACTCGTTTCCGTACATAAATCCGGCTCGAAGGACCACTTGTTTGCGATCGACTTTCGCGAATGGACGTAATGAATAACCCGATTCACTTTTGCGACAAACGCACGTTTATTTTCTGTTCGTCTTACAGATGATGCGGACGAGATGTCTCTTTTGAATTATACTTGGTTAGAAATGCTTTCTCTTCTGCGGCTAATTCGATTCTAACGCTCGAATCGGCGGTGCTCGCGCCGAGCGCTCGAGTAGGCCCTTTTTTTTGGTCGCCCGCTAGAGCGCAAACATGTTGTCGTCGCGCGGGCGGACGGCTGGCCGGGAGCGCGGAGCGAGGAAGCGGCAGTTTGGCCGTTGCTTTGTTTTGAATTTTGATTTGCCACTGTCCGCTGTCCCCGACTCCACTCGTTTCCGTACATTTGTTTCCGTATTATTTGAGACATAAATAATATAAGAAGAAAGTGCGGCAAGATCACGTATATTGTAGAAAATGCTAGTGGCCATCTCTTAGTTCGTCTTTTTGTGGTATACTTTCCTAACATTTGGTCCATTACGTCCACACTAGATTTTGTTTTATTACAATAATGTATAATGTCGGGCTTCTTTTTTGGCCCCGAAACTGCATTACTTGCATGCATTGACGATAATAATATGACCGCTTTCTCTTTCTTGGGTACATACGAGCCAAGTATGTAATGGCATACGTGCCATTTCTTTCGGAATATATTTTTTATTCTTTCTTATTGTTTCCACAACTGTCAATTTCCAGGACAACAAATTCACGAAATCGTATTGTACATAGTTTTGTATTGTAGCCGATATTGAATGCAGAGCCAACGGCGATAGTGCGTAGCGAGGTTTGCGCGTGGCCAACCTACAAATTTCTTAACCCAAACCACGATTAGTTTCCTTAATTTAACGCTCCCTACATTATATAAACAGATAAGAGACCTCCATCTCAGTTCGAAATGCACTCATAAACGTAGACGAGAGATACAAACAGCCAAACAATTGCTGCATATTGCTGTATTTTGGTTGTCCACACAAGGGTTAAACTTGCCTCTTATCTGGAACGCTGCCTCGAGCCTCGGCTGCCACAACATCAAAGGCGACCCGAACTCGCTCCAGAATCGTGTCTGGGCACGATTAGTGTTCACATTCGGGCCCGAGCGTGGAACACTAGTCGAGACATTACTGTTTCCGGGCGCCGCAGCGGCGCCGCTCGAGTTGACGCTTCACATCAGCCGGGCGCCGTATCGGCGCCGCTCGAGTGCAACGGGATAAGATCTCTCTTCTTTTTTGGAATGCTTTAACGGTAAAGCTTGATAGTTTTTCAAATTTCTCTTCCGTATCTAGTAATTTTCTTTTGTCTGTTTCAATATTTAGAATTTCCGAATATCTAAATTCGCTGTAGACTGGACATTTAAATAAGGTATGATTAACATCTTCCTCTTCCTCTAGATCGCAAATTTCACAATATTTATATACTTTTCCTTTTATATAGAGTACTATTTATAGGTCCATAACTTGTTATTAAATAGACACAATATCTGTTAGGCTTAAACCACGTATTATTTATTTTAAATTTAACATCTTGAATAAAATCAAATGTGTCTCTACCTTTTGTCTCGTTGTTCCATCTTAATTGCCATTCGTCATACATCATTTTTTCTATGTTCGTAATTTCATCCTTAATTCTCTTTGTCTCATTTGCTATTTGTACATTTTCTTTTTCAACATAAGAATATGATTGCCATCTAATAGTTTTGTTTCTTTTTATTTTATTTATGAGGACCATTCTTATGATAGCTAAGTCCAGAGGAAGAGTTCCAGCCATTACTTGCTGTTCGGGAATGATGTTACGAGTGCGCCCCGAGTGCTCCCGCATCGGCGACGGAGCGCCACGTACCGGGTCCCCGGCACATGGTCCCCTCTCCACGATATTCCGAACGCCTTCGGAATCGGCTATTGTTCAACCGATTTTCGGTTAACCACTTCTCACGAAACCTTGGTAGAGTGCAGATCAAAAACCATAGCGAACAACCGATATTTGTAAAACCGCAAATGCACGGGGTAACACCTCAACCGGTGTTCAATCATTACGGCCGACGAAATAATCCATCCGAGTTTCCTTCGAGCAATTCCATTAACCGCTTCCCAGCATCCGAAACACTTGCAGAGAAGCCGTAGACGTGTTCTACAAGCCTTTGTTAAGGTTAGTAAAAAAGATCTTTGTGTTGCTAACAAATGCCTCATAACATGTGTTTTCTGTACCTCACCATACCATATACTTGAGCCATAGCCGACAATGGGCAAGAAAACCGCACTATAAAGAACCTTAATAGTATGATATTTTAAGCCCCAAGTGTCTCTTACAACTCTCTTTAGAGCCATAACTAAATTTACTATTTTAGATCTTATAAATTTTGCATGCGAAACAAAATTCAATTTTTCATCCAATATAACACCGAGATATTTTATTTGTTCTGTAAATTTTATTTTAACTTCATTAATCTTAATTATAGGAAGTCTTTCTCTATCTAATTTACCTTTAACCAGCATTGCGAGAGTTTTATTTGTAGATACTTTTAATTTGCGTTTTTTACACCATTTGTAAAGAATTCTCAGTCCTCTATCAGCCGTGACTTCAAGTTCAGATCTTGAATTTCCCTTAATAACCATAGCGAGGTCATCGGCATATGCAATAATTTCGTTATCATAATCACTCATTTCTGCCTGGAAAGAGTCCAGGAACACGTCCATACACCAGCACCAGGCTACTGGACCAATAATCGAGCCCTGTGGGCAACCCTTTTGCATCCAAGTTTTGACCGTTTCAAATCGTGAGCGTACAGTCATACTTCTATTTTTAAAATAACTCCTAATTAATTTAATTAAGCTCATGCTACATTCAGCCTTTATCGCTCTCTCTATGACAGTTGGCCACCACAAACTGTCAAAAGCAGCCTCGATATCGATAAAAATAACAATAACATATTTTTTGTCCGTGCTTTCAATTCCGGTTTTTAACCTCTTAGGCACGGCGGAACTTTACGCGGGACTGTTTCTCGGTACGGCAGAGTTCAACGCGAATTACGTGTAAATGATACGGCACTGCAATGTGTGACGGATAATGCTGCTCTTTACACGAGTACATTGGAATGAAGTGTTTGATGATTAAATTATAATTTCTCATTAGTATTTATAAAAATTTTTAAAATTAAGATATGATTTTAACGCGCATACATCCGCATAAGCCACTATAGTGGTGCCCCGTACAGAAAGATGATATCCGCGAAAGCCACTATAGTGGTGCTCAGTGCCTAAGAGGTTAATGCAGCCAGTGCGTCATCCGTAGACTTACGAGGCCTGAAGCCAAACTGCCGATTATTCACCATATTTCTACTCTCATAATTATCCTGAATTCTACCGATCATGATTCTGTCAAAGATTTTTCCCACTGCGGATTAGAGGGCGATAGGCCTGTACGAGCTAAGTAAGGATCTATCCCTCCGGGGATCCTTTAATATTATCTTTAAATTAGCATTCTTCCACGCAATGGGGAACGTGCCGTTATGTAAACAATTATTAAAAAGATATAACAGAATAGAATTATTAGAATGTAGAAGTTTTAAAATCAATTCAGATTGAAAACAATCCTCGCCCGGAGCATTTCCTTTTTTGCATTTTCTAACAGAGGTGTTACGTATGAATACTCTCTTACGCTGCGCTCACACGCATCGTTCGCCCGCGCGTAAGAACGGAAGACGCCTAAAGATTTATCTCGCTACCACACGACGGTTAACCCTTTTAGTATCGACCAACTGCATCGCGACCGATTAGGTACATTCGTGACCCGACGAAGACTCCGCGCTCTTACCTTTTATGGAGGCTTCTAATTAGCCCCTCTATACATTTCGGAACTTTATAAACCCTCTGTTCCTGATCATCTTCGGTTCATAACTACACAGCTACGCGCATAGTCACATCGCGTTACGCTTGTACAGAGTCGGTTGCATTTCAATAAGAATTGGGCTTACGGCACCATTCAGATAAAGTTAACCCGTTAGAATCCGCATAGTCCGGTTGAAGTTCTTTCGGCATACTTTGTAACCGTTCTCAGACCCCGCATCGCCAGTGCGTCAACACCGTGCAGCTTAGGTAATAATTCACACACTATTTAACTATATCGCGACAACTACACTTGTACAAACAACTGGTTGCAATATAAACTCATAAACTGTTCACCATTAAATCGAGTAGATTCGTTAAAACCTATCTTTACTCCGTAATCCTTTATATTGGTAGTAACGTCCCACAGATACAACTTAACCGCTCGAGTTGTATCGAATATTTATTTACGAGTCAAACTAACATTTCCTGCGACTCCCTGATTTCGCATCAGGTTCGTTCGCACGCCTTATCCAAAACAAGGTAACTACTCCAACCTAGTGGCTCCCCGATTTCGCATCGGGTTCGTCCACGAAACCTAACCCATCCTACAGCTCCCTGGTTTCGCACCAGGTTCGTCTGTATCCTACGGCTCCCTGATTTCGCATCAGGTTCGTCCGTACGTCTACCAAACCTCCGAACAGCTCCCCGGTTTCGCACCGGGTTCGTCTGTGAATAAACCAACCTCCCAGCAGCTCCCCGGTTTCGCACCGGGTTCGTCCACGACGTTTCACCCTCCTGCGGCTCCCTGGTTTCGCACCAGGTTCGTCCGCGCTTGATTCTATTCCTGAGGCTCCCCGATTTCGCATCGGGTTCGTCCTCGCATACATCAATCCTAACGGCTCCCTGATTTCGCATCAGGTTCGTCCGTGCACCTTACTAACAATTTCTCAACCATATTCCTTGGGTAATATCAACATCGCCGGCCTAGGCGTTGCCCACAGCCCTGGCTCGTAACAAACTGGTGACAGCGGTGGGATCACTACTAATTTAGAATTACCGTAAAACTTTGATTTTTAAAATACGTTCTATTACTCGTAGGTGAACATTTTACAATATACTAGTTTTCTCTAGTTAGTTACTTTAGTAATTTTCAAAATGGCAAATCCACAAGCGAACGTCTCTGCTAGTGAAATGCTAAACTTGACAGCTTCGATTGCTAATACAATGACACTCTTAACGCAACGGACGTGTATACAGAATATCACTTTGTCCATTCCGACTTTTGACGGAGAAAAGCCATCGTTGACGCACTTTGCACAACATGTGGAAAACGGGTTAACTTTGATTCCTGAGGGTACGGAAGCGGAGTATCTTGCCATTGTTTTAACTAAACTCATCGGTCCAGCACGTAGATGCACGATAGAGCATAAATTCGACTCTGTTAAGGCACTGATTAAGCATTTAAAAAAGAGATTCGCGCCTGGTAGAGATTTGTCGCATTTTCAAGTTGAAATCGCGAAACTACGTATTCGCGAAGGTGAAAGTATTCGACGATATGTCGATAGAACGAGTCATCTTGTTTATTGTACGCGCGGAGCAATCCGGGAAAGATATCTGGATCACGCTGAAGAATTCGTCAAAGAAATGGAAAAGGACGTTAAAGAAAACTTCATCGATGGTTTACCGGATCGAATTTCCTGGAAAGTGTCGGCTCAACTTCAAGATTTGGAAACGCTTGAACAGGCTTACGACGCCGTGCTACATATTGACAGGAAGTTAAGTAATCGGCAACGGTCGCCATCCAGAGAATCACCTTCTAGATGGTCACGCCGAGATCGTTATGATCGGGATTATCATAATCACGACCGCGAAGTATCGTATCCACTGTCTCCGAACAGATATGATCGGTTCAGGGAACGACCAACGAGAACATCTGAATTTGAAGAGGAACGCGAGAGGCAAGGACGCACGACGGCCTGGACTTTACGACAAAGGACCCCCTCGAGATCCCCTTCTAATCATCGCGATTCATCCGTAGATGATCGAGATAAAAAAATTTCAATTCTTAAAAATCCTGACAAAAATCGTAAGTCAGATTTGTATTGTTGGCATTGTGGCATTGCCGGACATGACGGGAAGTCATGTAGGAATCGTCCACGCAGTCCGCATTATCGCCGGGATTCACGGGATTCATCCGTTGAATCAAACAAGACTTTAAACTTCAATCGCGCTCAACGTACAGGCGACACGATGAGCGGAAACGAGGAAGATCGCCGAAGGAAAATCCGATTCAGCGACGAGAAGAAAGAAGACTCATCAAGGAAGCACCTGCACCAAGAATCAAGATCAAGGTACCGGAACTGGAATCAGGAACGGGAGAATTCTTAATTGATGGTGGAGCAGCTGTTAATCTGGTGGTTATCGACGTACTCGGAAAAACCGCAGAAATAATTTCAAGAGAAGAAATTGAGTTAACAGGACTCACTACAACGCCGATTCACACCCTTGGAACTACAATTTTACATATCCACGGATCTCCAGCATTTTTCTATGTTGTAAAGAACCTTGCAATAGACGCAGATGGACTTATCGGAAGCCCGTTTCTAAAACAGGAAGAAGCTGAAATTTCCTATTATCATGGAACTTTAACATTAAAAAATAAACCGATCCGACCATTACGTTTTTCAAATTATCAAGATTTGCCTCAACAAATTAAGGAGCAACAGACAGCTACAAAATATTGTATCAAACCTAGAACATCGCAACAGATTGCTGTAAGAGTAGCAAATGTGAAGATAAAGGAAGGGTACTTACCACGCATAAAAACCCACGAACATCTTTACATAGGGGAAGCAGTCGTGACCAACAACGATGGAAAGTGTCACGTTATGGCGATAAACACCAGCGAAGAAGCAATTGAAGTGGAAATAGAGCCTCAGTTATTGGAGCCCTATGATATCGTGAGTTCATCAGGAGAAGATTCTTATTCAGAAATGGAACACCCATCGAGCTTCAAAATTAGGAAAAACAGGATACATGGAATTCTACAAACTCTCAATTTAAACCATTTAAATAAAGAGGAACGGAATTTCGTGACAGATTTAGTGGAAGAATTTCCTGATCGTTTTTTCCTTCCAGGAGATAAACTCGGGAAAGCTCGTGACTTTAATCATTCAATTCATACAACTAATGATATTCCAATCAATACCAGACAATATCGTTATCCACCAGTACATCAAAAAGAAATTCAAAAACAGATCAGCACTATGCTATCTGCAGGCATAATTGATCACTCTAAATCTCCGTATAATTCACCATTATGGATTGTTCCAAAGAAAGCAGACGCACAGGGAGTTAAACGCTGGCGTTTGGTAATAGATTTTCGCGCACTCAACGAAAAAACAATTTCCGATAAATACCCATTACCTCAAATCACGGAAATATTAGATCGATTAGGAGGAGCTAAATACTTCTCAGTTTTTGATCTCGCAAGTGGATTTCATCAGATAGAAATGGATCCTAAAGATAAACCGAAAACTGCATTTACAACCCCGAATGGACATTACGAATTTTCTCGAATGCCTTTCGGATTAAAGAACGCACCACCCACATTTCAACGCCTTATGGATCAAGTACTCACTGGACTTCAAGGGACAGATCTTTTTGTTTATTTGGACGACATAGTAGTATACGCTTCATCGTTACAAGAACACAACATTAAAGTTAAAAAATTATTGAACCGCCTTAAACATCATGGTTTAACCCTTCAGACTAATAAATGTGAATTTCTACGGAAGGAAGTTGCATACCTCGGACACATTATATCAAAAGATGGAGTCAGACCTGATCCTAGGAAATTAAAATCCGTTCAAGATTTTCCTACACCTACTACACAGAAGAATATTCAACAATTCCTAGGACTTGTAGGATATTACCGAAGATTCGTACCTAATTTCACTTTAATAGCAAAACCTCTAATTAATTTGTTAGGGAAAGGTATCAAATTCAAGTGGACAGAAGAACAAGATCAAGCCTTCAAACAATTACGCAGCGAATTGTGCCAGCAACCCATTTTACAATATCCAGATTTTGATAAACCATTCATCGTTACAACAGATGCATCTGAATATGCAATTGGAGCCGTGCTCAGTCAAGGGGAGATAGGAAACGATCTGCCGATTGCGTACGCGTCCCGCAGCTTAAATAAACCTGAGAGAAATTATTCAGCTACGCAAAAAGAATGTTTGGCAATGGTTTACACCGTAAGGTATTTTAGGCCTTACATTTATGGAACTAAATTCACACTCGTTACAGATCATAGACCATTAGTCTGGTTACATTCTGTTAAAGATCCGACTTCTAGACTCATGAAATGGAAACTTAGACTCTTAGAATACGAGTATCAAGTTGTTCATAAAGCCGGAAAAACGAATAAAAACGCAGACGCTTTGTCGCGTAACCCCGTATCTGTTTGTTTACCATTGATGCCACGAGAATGCAGAGATTCCGAATTCAAAATGCAGATACCTAAAATAGATCCTAATACTGATTCAATTGGACATCGTGTTAGACAGTCGCGACGAGATAGGGAAAACCGACCCAAGTATCGGGATAGCAGCAGCTCCGACGAAACGGAACAGGCCGCATATGGAAAGGTCCAGCATTCGCCGATTATAGACAGAAATCGATCCTTTCCTAGCCTGTCTCAGGAGATATCGATGCCAGATGAGCGCCTGGAAACTATAAACAGTTTTTTACCAGCAGCAAATTCCACTCGAATTTTGCCTTCACACGAAGACCAGACCCTACACGACGATTCGTTATCTTTTGGAGAACCACTTGAAGACACTGTAATAAAGAATACAAGTAATGTTCGCCAGGACTTATTTAGTACACCGCAAGGGTTGACACCAATGCCGAGTGTAGTTTTACAAGCCCCAGCAAACCAGCTACCTGCGAAGTCCCTTGCCGAAGCGAGTGTCATACGATCACCCGAACACGGTTCGACCCAACATGATTTGCTAGACCATACGCTCGACCCTTATCCATTCATCGCCTCGGATTTGGGAAAAACGTCTGATGAAGATGATCTGGAGGAGGTGATATCTGCACAGCTGCATAAAATTACTGTCTCACCGAACACCCTCACAGCTGAAGAAGGACACTGTGTACATTTTATATCTGCCGACTGTAATTTACAAACCAACGTTGGAAAATTGTTACTGGACACCGAGACAATAAATAAACAGGACCTTCTCGCAAAACGACCAGAAAAGGGACATATAGTAACTTTGGATAATGGATTGTATAAATCTTTCAGCATAGTAGTCTCCGACAATTTTTACGATATCGTTAAAAAATCAGACGTTCTTACGGGTTTGAAAATCTTTAGAGACACCTTAAGTCAACACCATATCAAATCATTTCGAATATCAGCAACCGGAGATTTCCATAAACTACCGGTCAACGAATTCTTCAAGATGTTAGAAGAGGTTTTCACTGGAACAGCACAGCAAATTATTATTTGCAATTGTATCATCACTACACCATCCATAGAAGACAGACAAGGAATAATCCGCGAAGCTCATGATAGTTTAATTGGAGGACACAAAGGAATCACGAAGACGTATAAACGCATTCGATCGAAATTCCATTGGCCGCAAATGCGCAATGAAATTCAAAATTACATACGAAGATGTCAAAGTTGCCAAGAACAAAAATTAGTTCGCGCAAAAACTCGTCAGCCTATGTTAATTACCGACACACCTATGGGACCATTCGATAAAATAGCTTTGGATACAGTAGGACCTTTGCCAATCACACCTAGCGGAAATAGATACATTCTCACTATGCAAGATAATTTAAGGGGGGAGGGTCAAGTAAACTGAAATCTTTTCACCTTTTTTTTTTTTTGCTTAGAATATTATTTTACTATCTGGAGAATGTGCTCTGAAAATTTCAAATAGAAATTCGAAGTCTAAGTGTACCTACGACGTCGTTAAAGTGGCGCGCTCCGAACGGTCCGGAGCGCAGGTATACGACCGCGCGCATGAATGGTGCCCTTCGATCCCTTGGCATAATTTTTCGAGCAGATAGCGTCTCCAAGCAAATAGCAGGGTGGTTGGGTACGTTCAGTACATCGCTACATTTGATACCAAGCAGTCGTTTCACGTTATTTCCTTGAAAATGAGTCGAAAAGTGAGTGAAAGTGAACTGAATTATCGCACGAGCCGTCCACGTCGGCGTAAATTTGGTGGAAATCAGTTTACGTCAAGTGAAAACGCCGAAGAGACCGAAGTAACATCGAATGAACCCGAAGCAAGTACTTCTGCCAAGAAATTGAAAGCGTCGGTGTCCGATATTGTGGTGAACCTAGGTTTCTGCTACAGAATCATTGAATTCGTGAGTGTTTTTTCCGGAATGCAGAAGCACAAAACAATATACAGGCCTTCAGTCATCCACCTCCGTTACATGCAGACGTGCAGAAGGCTATCCTTCCTATATACCAGGACTTGTCTCGGGATGATTTGCTACAGAGATGCTTAGGTGGCTACACGCAAAACGCAAACGAAAGTTTTAACGCTACTGTGTGGCGTCTGGCCCCTAAGCATCTAAACTGCGGCTCCAAAATTATCGAAATTGCTGCGCATTTGGCTGCCGGCATGTTTAATGAAGGTTACACCTTCATTTTGGAAATAATGAATGACTTACAGCTGGAAATCGGGCTCCAGTGTAAGCATTTCGCCGATACGTATGATAGACACCGTATCAGCAGACAGGAGCGCCGCAGCGCCGAACGCACTAAAGAGGCTAGAACTTCTAGAAAAGAAGAGCAAGCGGCTTTGCTGAGCGAATTGGAGGAAGAGGAAGGCCTAATATACGGTCCTGGCATCGCTGATTAACTTCAAATAAGCTGTAAGTTTCATGAACGACTATTTTTCCTTCCGAAAACTTTAAACGCGTTTTTCTCGAAATGCAAAATTTAACGCGCCGTGCAATGTAGCTATGCCATTTCTCAACCGATTATTATGAAATTTTGCACAAACATTCCTTGACATATCCTCCTTTGCATGAACCTAAAGTTTTACAAAAAATTGAAAAATAAACAATGTTTATAACCATTTGTTTGTAGAAAAAAACCTTGATTTCTCTTCAAAGTGGCGAACACTTTGTAATTTTTGAAATTTTTTTTCAAATTTAGGTTCATGCAAAGTGTGTTATTGTATTTTAACGAAAAAGTTTTGGTTTTTTGATTTCAGATGATTACAGCGACCTGTGCGTTACACGGCGTATTTTCGAGGAGCCAACTTCAAGCAGCTGTTACACACTCAATACTGAATATTTTTATAATCTAAAAAAAGAAATAGATTGTCTAAATGCTACACAATAACATACACATATTGTTCAATAAAGAAATATTATAGCTTTTTCATACCAGCTTCGAAAAGAAACGTCAATTTATTTCAGTTTACTTGACCCTCCCCCCTTAACTAAATATTGCATGGCAGTAGCAATACCAAATATTCGAGCTGCTACTATTGCAGATGCCTTTGCTAGATATTTCATCGCAATCTATGGTACACCTCGCGCAATATTGACAGACAAGGGAACTAGTTTCATTGGAAACCTCATGACAAATTTGTCCGAAATATTTAAAATCAAACAAATTACAACTTCGGGATACCGACCGCAAACCAACGGATCATTGGAGCGAAGCCACATCGTACTCACCGAATACCTCAAGCACTACATGGATAGTTACGAAGATTGGGATTTATTAATACCCTTTGCAATGTTTTCATACAATACATCTGTACATGAAGCAACAAATTTCACTCCATACGAATTAATTTTTGGAAGACCAGCCCGAGAACCAAGTTCGTTTCCAACTGGTGAAAAATTGAAGTCGTACGGAGATTATCTAATGGAATTGATAACACATATGACTAACATCCGTAATTTGGCCTCAGCAAGGAATTAAGATCTGGATTAATCAACGAAATAGAAACCACCGTTTACCTGGTCAACCCCCTTACAACGTCGCCCAAGGATGGATGGAGCTGGGTTTCGTGACTTCAACCACCAGCTGAGACAGACCCATAATAACACAATAGCGTTAAGTACACAAACACACACACCGCACCCGACAATTTTCACACCTTTAAATTTTAGATAAATCTTTAATCGTTTTCCTTTCTTTGGAAAAGCATCACGCGAAACGCGATGTTTTGTCTCGGGGGGGGGAGATGTTACGTATGAATACTCTCTTACGCTGCGCTCACACGCATCGTTCGCCCGCGCGTAAGAACGGAAGACGCCTAAAGATTTATCTCGCTACCACACGACGGTTAACCCTTTTAGTATCGACCAACTGCATCGCGACCGATTAGGTACATTCGTGACCCGACGAAGACTCCGCGCTCTTACCTTTTATGGAGGCTTCTAATTAGCCCCTCTATACATTTCGGAACTATATAAACCCTCTGTTCCTGATCATCTTCGGTTCATAACTACACAGCTACGCGCATAGTCACGTCGCGTTACGCTTGTACAGAGTCGGTTGCATTTCAATAAGAATTGGGCTTACGGCACCATTCAGATAAAGTTAACCCGTTAGAATCCGCATAGTCCGGTTGAAGTTCTTTCGGCATACTTTGTAACCGTTCTCAGACCCCGCATCGCCAGTGCGTCAACACCGTGCAGCTTAGGTAATAATTCACACACTATTTAACTATATCGCGACAACTACACTTGTACAAACAACTGGTTGCAATATAAACTCATAAACTGTTCACCATTAAATCGAGTAGATTCGTTAAAACCTATCTTTACTCCGTAATCCTTTATATTGGTAGTAACGTCCCACAGATACAACTTAACCGCTCGAGTTGTATCGAATATTTATTTACGAGTCAAACTAACATTTCCTGCGACTCCCTGATTTCGCATCAGGTTCGTTCGCACGCCTTATCCAAAACAAGGTAACTACTCCAACCTAGTGGCTCCCCGATTTCGCATCGGGTTCGTCCACGAAACCTAACCCATCCTACAGCTCCCTGGTTTCGCACCAGGTTCGTCTGTATCCTACGGCTCCCTGATTTCGCATCAGGTTCGTTCGTACGTCTACCAAACCTCCGAACAGCTCCCCGGTTTCGCACCGGGTTCGTCTGTGAATAAACCAACCTCCCAGCAGCTCCCCGGTTTCGCACCGGGTTCGTCTGCGCACTCTTTCCTAGTGGCTCCCCGATTTCGCATCGGGTTCGTCCACGACGTTTCACCCTCCTGCGGCTCCCTGGTTTCGCACCAGGTTCGTCCGCGCTTGATTCTATTCCTGAGGCTCCCCGATTTCGCATCGGGTTCGTCCTCGCATACATCAATCCTAACGGCTCCCTGATTTCGCATCAGGTTCGTCCGTGCACCTTACTAACAATTTCTCAACCATATTCCTTGGGTAATATCAACATCGCCGGCCTAGGCGTTGCCCACAGCCCTGGCTCGTAACAGAGGCATAAATTTCTTCAAACGTTATTTCAGGTTCTAAATTATAATTTTTGTATTCACTATTTTTCTTTTTAACCTCTTTATGCACCTCTGTTTCGTCTTCTATCTCATCTCTTGGCACACATTTTTCTAGCAATTTTTTAGCAGTTTCTTCCCAGCTTAAAGTAAGCTCTCCTGAGGGGAGCTTAAGAGAACTCAAAAACTCCTCATTATGAATCTTGTTTCTTATTATCTTGTCTACAATACCCCATGGGTCCCTATTTCCTTCCTCGGTTACGAAATTTTTCCAAGAATCTTTTTTGGATTTCCTGATGATTGCAACATATTTTTTCTCATTATTCTTAATTTACGCTCATACTTTGGAATTAGTTCTATAAAATTCAACCTTCTAGCTCTTTCCAGTTGTTTTTTGTGCTTATTGGTTTCCAATCTTAATTTTTAAATGTGTGCAACTTAAAACTATTTTAAAAACAATTAAATTATGATCGCTAGCATTACAATCAATCACAATTTTCCAGTCATAAATAGATCTAGAAAAATTAGAACTGGCCAGCGTGATATCTATATTAGATTGCCCATTTGAACTCATATAAGTGGGAATATTGCTTCGCTCATTTAATATAACTAAATCGTTCGCCAAAATAAACTCTTCCACCAATTTCCCACGTTCATCCGTCTCGCGAGAAAACCAAGCATCAGATTTGGAGTTTGAATCTAAAGTGATTACAAACTTCTTACCCTTTAGTTTTATTAAAATATTATTAATTAAGTCTGTTCGGATGTTTTGCTGGCTATTGGATGGAGGACTGGGAATGGGTCGTCCAGTACTCACTAGAAGCAAGTCTATGTGTTTACACTGATACGGCACTTTATTTCATACAAACGTCTCCACGATGACGAAAACACAAGCAGTAAAACCACGGCACGAAACGGTGAACACGACAATTAGTAAAACAATAACGTTCGGTTGAACTCGGTTTCCTCTTAGTCGGTAGCGACTGTACAGGCGATTACTTATTGCGACGTGGCTTGTACGGTTTTCGACGGTTGTCGAAGGTCTAATCGTCGCCGATCCGGCAGGCGCGCGGATCGGCGGGCCGTTGGGCCTGGCTTAGGTGGGGCTGACAATTAGCCTTAATTGGGTTGCTGCGCCGGTGGTCTGTCGTGTCAACAAGCACGACGATCGTCGACCATCGGTGCGAGCAAGAGGAGCGATGTAACAATCCCGAACATACCGCCCGCCTCGAATGTGGTACATTCGAAATGTCTTCCGGTGGCGGAGGCAAAACGCGGCTGTCCGAGCGGTTGAGAAGGCGAAATCTTAACCTACCTTAACCTACGGATCTTTACAAATTATGTAGCGGGAGAGAACATCGGTCTCCGCCCGCCGTTAAGCGTGGAGCTAGGTGACCAAGGTCGAGTCGCCGCCCGCCGTGCCGGAACCCGTCTCGGAGGCTCGGTTGATGTCGACTGGCAGGAAGCAGATTTTGGTAATGGGCCGCTTGAATTGGGACCGGCTTGTCTTTACCGATACGACCCGGGTGAGCCCGTCGTCCCCTGGATGACACTCGATGATGCGGCCGAGTTCCCAGTGGGTTGGAGGCGCGAGAGGGTTCCGGAGCAGGACGATTTGGCCGACCCTGGCCAAACGCTGTACAGTGCGCCATTTGGGGCGCTGTTGCAACGAGTGCAGGTAATCCTGCGTCCACGTCCTCCAAAATTGCTCGGTGATGCGCTGAACAACCTGCCACCGCGAGAGACGGTTCTCGTTTATATCCAGGACACTGGGCTCCGGAGACGCGATCAAGGACGCGCCGATTAAAAAATGTCCCGGTGTGAGTGCCTGGTAATCGTCGAAGCACTCGGAAACGGCACAAATCGGTCGTGAATTTAAACACGCCTCGATCCGACAAAGCAAGGTCGTGAGTTCTTCCGTGGTGAGCGTGTGCGCTCCGACGCAACGCTTGAGATGGTGCTTCATGCTCCGGACTCCAGCCTCCCAGAGCCCGCCGAAATGCGGGGCAGCTGGGGGCAAGAAATGCCACTCCACGTTGTCGGAGGCGAGGCGGTTTAGGAGGTTTGGATCGCGAATAGCACTGCGGTGTGCTTCACACAGCTCGCGATCCGCGCCTTGAAATGTTGTGCCGTTATCCGAGTACATCGACCGCGGGCGTCCGCGTCTTGATACGAACCGCTGGTAAGCCGCGAGAAATGCAGCGGTGCTATAGTCGAGCACTAGCTCGAGATGGACGGCCTTCGTCGACATGCAGACAAATAGTGCAATATAGCATTTCTGCGACTTATGGCCTCGTCCCGGAGCGGTTCGCACCAAGAGGGGGCCCGCGTAGTCGACTCCAGTATGGACGAACGCGCGTGATGCTGCAAGAACTCGACTTGCCGGAAGGTCCCCCATGAGCTCGGCGGGAACCTCTGCCCTCGCGCGGGTGCACGAGACGCACCGATACAGCACCGCACGGACGGCTGGTCGCGCGCGGAGGAGCCACACGCGCCCCCGCAATGAAGCCAAGGTTAACGATGGACCGCCGTGTAGTGTTAACAAATGGTGGTGGGAAATCAAAACGGAAACGAGAGGATGGGAGGAGAGGATGATAGGATGCTTCTGGTCTGCAGACAAGGTGGAGTGACGGAGGCGCCCTCCGACTCGCAGCAGACCATCAGCATCCAGGTAAGGATTTAAGGACGCTAGAGAGCTGGTCTTATCGACCGGATGGTTCGAGGCGAGCGCCGCCACTTCCTTCGGGAAGAGATGCAGCTGGAGGGATCTGAACCAATATCGCTCCGCGCGCTCCAGCTCGCCCGGAGTGAGCGAGGGAATCGCGCAGCCGCGACTTCGTTGTTGTGGACGGACTTGATCCCGACCGCGCGACCTTGACCGCGTAAAGGTCAAGAAGCGAAATAGGTACGCCGTTACCCGGAGAAGCTTGGGCCACGAGGATTATCGCACCGAGACATCCCACATCTCGGAGCGAAGCACGGAACCGACGTGCACGCGGCGTCGCTCCTCTCGAGTCGTCGAGGGCATGACCGTCTCCTGCTGCGGCCACTGGTCACGAGAGAGCCGCAGCCAGTGAGGGCCCTCCCACCATAAGAGACTGCTCACGAGTTGAGGCGCGTGGATGCCCCGAGAAGCGCAGTCCGCGGGATTTTCCCCCGTGGGTACCTGGTACCACCCGGAATCCGGAAGGATCGTTTGCACCTCGGAAACGCGATTCGCGACGAACGAGGTCCATCGTGACGGAGGTTGGCTGAGCCATGCTCGCGTCACGGAGGAGTCGGTCCAACACTGGCATGGAATGTCGCCGAGCTGTAGAGCGGACCGAACGACCACCACGAGACGTGCCAGTAGAAGGGCTGCCATTAATTCCAGGCGTGGAATGCTCAAAGTTTTGAGCGGAGCGACTTTTGACTTAGCCATCAAAAGTGAAGTGGTTGGGGTGCCGTCTGCGGTCACCACCCGGATATATACGACGGCTGCATACGCTGCCGTGGAGGCATCGGAAAACCCGTGCAGTTCGATATTGGCTGCACTGGCAGCCGAGGACACCCATCGTGGGATCGCGATCCGCTCCAAGCTCGGCAACGTGGAGTGATACTGCCGCCATCGGTTCTCCAAAGTGGAGGGAAGCGGTGCGTCCCAGTCACACTTGAGGAGCCACAACTCCTGGATCAGGATTTTCGCGACGATGATCGTTGGTGCTGCCCAACCAAGGGGGTCGAACAGCCGCGCGATGAATGAGACGATGCCTCGCTTGGTGTGACTGGGCGATGGCGTTGACGCGACACGAAACCGAAAAACGTCGCGTTACGGATTCCAAGCTATACCAAGCACCCTCAAGGGCTCATCGGACTGCATATCCTTCTCACGCGCGAGTCCGTGATCAGAGGGATCGAGATCGGATAGAAGAGCGGGGCAATTACTTGCCCACTTACGGAGGCGGAAACAGCCCTTCTGGAGGAGAGCCATCAGCTGGTCGCGTATGCGAAGTAACGTCCCGGAGTCATCGGCTCCGAAGATGCAGTCGTCGACATACGTCTGGTTATGCACGACCGACACAGCAAGGGGATACGCGTGACCTTCGTCAGAGGCGAGTTGCTTCAGCACGCGTTGTGCTTGAAACGGAGCAGAAGCTGTGCCGTACGTGACGGTGTTTAATCGATATTCATTGATCGGTTCGGAAGTGGAGGCGCGCCAAAGGATGCGCTGGTAGTTGCGATCGCGGGCATCGACGAGGATTTGCCGATACATTTTTTCGATGTCGGCCGTGCACACCAGACGGTGCCGACGCCAACGGAGCACGATCGCGGGTAAATCAGCTTGGAGCTTGGGCCCGATGAGGAGCTGGTCGTTCAAGGAGGTGCCAGTCGAGGTTCGACTGGACGCATTGAAGACGACCCGCAGGCGCGACGTCGCGCTGTCAGCGCGAAGCACGCCGTGATGCGGGATATAATACACCGGTCCCGACTCGATATGCGCGGGTGCGATACGCGTCATGTGTCCAAGCTTCTCATATTCGGACATGAAACCGGTATAGTCACGGGCGTGACTCTGGTCGCGGTGGAGGCGCGACTCCGAACGCTTAAAGTGGGCCAGAGCGGCATCGCGGGATTGGCCCAGATCCACGGGTGCGCTGCTTTTGAAAGGCAGCCGGACTACGTAACGCCCTTCCGGCGTTCGAAAATGGGTGTTGAGGAAGTGTTCCTCGCAATTGGTTTCCTCAGGGCTCGGGTGAGTGACCTGCGGAACCTCCTCGATTTCCCAGAAACGGCGAAGCTCGCGCTCGAACGTCTCCGAGACAGATCCATGATGGACATGGAGGGAGGTGGAGGAGAGGCTGGATGTAGGAATTGGATGGGTCAACGACCCGGACACAATCCACCCCAAGGCTGTGTTTTGAGCTACGGGCTCATTGCGGGCACCCCTGCGGACGCCTCCGCGGACGAGCAAGCCGTATAAATCCGCGCCGATAAGCACGTCGACCGGATCGGAGCTCAATGGGTCCCTGTCGGCAAGGAAGAGACCTGAAATGTGTCGCCATCTACGGAGCGGCACCGTAGATGTCGGGATATATTGCGTCACCGATTTGAGCACCAGTGCCGTGGTCGAGAACATCGGAACGTCGCTGTTGTGGGGAGCGATCGAAATCGAGACCGCGTGCCGAACGTGTGTTTGGGTATCGCCGACCCCCCTAATACAAATCGACCGGGTGAGCTTGGGCAAGCGCAGACGCTGGACCAACCTCTCGGAAATCACGCTTGTTGCCGAGCCCTGGTCAAGCAATGCGCGTGCCGTTTCAAACCTGCCGTGCGCAGTGTACACCCGAATTGTAGCCGTGGCTAACAGAATTTGGGATTCGGATGCCGCTTGGGTTCCAAGCATGTGGGAATCCACCCTCTCCTCTCTCACCCGGATGGCCGAGTCTGAGGAAGGAGAGGGGGTTTGCTCACCTCGCAGCGATACTGACTCGTCGGAGAGGTGGAGAAGTGTGTGGTGCTTCTTGCCGCACTTTTTGCAGGTGTGTTTACTGGAACACTGGTTCGCGAAATGTTTGGCAGAGAAGCAGTTTACACACCGGTTACCCCTCCTCACGAGGTCATACCGCTGCGACGGAGTTTGATCTTGGAACTGCGCACATTTAAACAACAGATGGTTTGAACGACACGCGGGGCAAGGTGACCCGGGCTTGGCAACATTGACTACACGGGCTGGTGTCGTTTTGACTTTGCCCGGTTTTTCGTTCGAAACGGTTGCGTTTGAATCATGGGTCAAGGGCGAGGGAAGAGAATCCTCTAATGCGTTGATTCGGATTCCGAGAAACTGGTCCAGTGTTTGGTACGCTGGACATTCACGGTTTTCGCCCAAGCTCAACGTCCACGCTTCTCGCGTCGCCTGGGGAAGTTTTCGTAAAACAAAATACACAAGGAAGTCATCGGAACCCTGGGCCAGGCGACCGAGATTACGAAGCGACGTAATGGCGTTGTTCGCGGCGTCTCGCAGTCGTCGGAGTTCCCGCGCGTTTTGAGAATTTACGGCAGGCAGGCTGTTCAGCGTGTCGATATGCATCGACACAAGCCGGTTCTTATGTTCGAACCGCGACACCAACATCTCCCATCCGACGCGGAAGTTGGCTTCGGTGATGTTCAAGCCGTTCAAGGCTTCTAAAGCATCACCGCGCATGCATGACAGAAGGTAATGCATGCGATCCACGTCGGACAAGGTCTCATCCCGGTGGATCATGGAGATAAAGGTGTCGCGGAACCTCTCCCAACGATCGAAGCTGCCGTCGAAAGTCGGCAGCCCGATCCTTGGGAGGCGCGAAACGGGGCGAGCTGGAGGATCGTGGGACTTACTCGGCGTTGCTTGCGTCGTGGTGGCTTCCGCGTCGTCCAGGATCACCGCCATATAGTCCGCAGCTTCGTTGTAGTCAGCCTCTGCAGCAGCGAACATGTCCTCAACGAAGTAGGTGAGCGACGCCTTCATCTTGGAATCGCACTGGGCGACGAGGGCTCCATGTCGTCGCCTGCATTTCTGGTGGTCGTCCTCCAGTTTGGTGAGGCGACGGCGAACGATGGCTGGGTGCATCTTCTCCTTTCCCAGCTTTTTGAGGTTGCTGAGCGTGTTTTTGATGGCGTGCATCAACGCCTCTTGTTCGGCCAACACGGTGTGTAGGCTTTCCATGACTGCCGTTCAGGTTTTTATCCGGCTCGAAGGACCAAAATGTTCGGATGTTTTGCTGGCTATTGGATGGAGGACTGGGAATAGGTCGTCCAGTACTCACTAGAAGCAAGTCTATGTGTTTACACTGATACGGCACTTTATTTCATACAAACGTCTCCACGATGACGAAAACACAAGCAGTAAAACCACGGCACGAAACGGTGAACACGACAATTAGTAAAACAATAACGTTCGGTTGAACTCGGTTTCCTCTTAGTCGGTAGCGACTGTAGAGGCGATTACTTATTGCGACGTGGCTTGTACGGTTTTCGACGGTTGTCGAAGGTCTAATCGTCGCCGATCCGGCAGGCGCGCGGATCGGCGGGCCGTTGGGCCTGGCTTAGGTGGGGCTGACAATTAGCCTTAATTGGGTTGCTGCGCCGGTGGTCTGTCGTGTCAACAAGCACGACGATCGTCGACCATCGGTGCGAGCAAGAGGAGCGATGTAACAATCCCGAACAAAGTCTAAAAAGTGAGAAATTGGCAAAGAGTGCTGGCAATAAATATTTACAATATAAAAACAACATGCATTTGTGTATATTTGAAAAAAATAACGTGTTCAGAGGTGTCCGGAAAAACCAATACATTCAAATTTTCGTGCCTGACAACCGCTGCTACCCAAGGGGTTTTGCAAACCGGCTGGATAATTCTCAGATGAGGAGAATTATATCCTCTAATTTTACATCTGAAATTATACGGCTCTTGAATACATAAAACATCTAACTTAAATTCTTTAATTAAAGCTTCTAGCTCACTTGTCAGTAGCAGCAGCCGAGGAACGTTGAGCATTTATTTGTCCAATATTTAGCTCCATTTTATTTTTGTCTTAAAAATCTCCAAGTACGTTAGAAACTCCGGACACGTCTTACTCCCTACCTGGTGGCTTGTATCTTTTCTTTTGCCACGCATGCAATTCAGACAAACAGGATTTTCTTTTTTCTTGCAGTCATCCCTGCTATGCTCCTTTGAGCCACAGATCTCGCATAACTGGTCAGGCGAGCTACAAAACTTCGCAATATGGCCATGACTATGGCATTTAAAACACCTAACCGCATTTAGGAATTCCCTTACTCTGTAGACTCTCCAAAGCATGAAAAGCCTACCCTTATTTATCAAGTCATGATAGATTTCACTTGGAACCTGGACGATCCAGTTTACTCTATCTTCCTTACTTTTGAAACTGTATCTAAATTCTATTTCTTCCTTAATATTCTTATTTATATTTGTATCTAAATTTTTATTTATAAAATTTTCTAGCCCATCTTCCTTCTTATGTTCTTTTTCTACATCATATATAATTAATCATGGATTAACCTTCTTTGGTTTTTCGACCTTGAGCCCAATGGACTCTAGGTTACTTTTCCTTATTATTTGTACATCATTCTTATCATTCACTTGTACAACTACACCTTTTTGCTTCATTTGTCTTAGGCCGGCCGTACACCAAGGAGGCATGAAACACGCAACACGCAACATGCGACATGCGGTAAATACCGCGCTCATACTGATACCGCATAGAGCCATTTAAAATGTATAGCTACTTCTTCTACCCTCGTACACCAGGCATACATGCTGCACATGTTGCGCGACATCTACTGTGTGCGGTATTTTGTGCGTGTCTTGACGCAACATTTACCGCGCGGTAGAGGAGACATTCTCAGTTTGTAGGAGATTTTACGTAGGGGGGGGATTTTACCCAGTGAATGCTTCAACATTTGCTGCACTGGTGTACGCGGTGTAGCAACATGAGACATTTACCGCATGTCGCATGTTGCGTGTTGCGTGTTTCATGCCTCCTTGGTGTACGGCCTGCCTTATACTTCGGATCTTTAATTTTTTATTTGCGCGCTCTTAATAGCGTCAAGGGTGCGTGTTACGGAGAGTGCGTCCACAAGATGTTGGTTTATGAAGAGCACTCCCCGAAGGACGGCGAGCGCCTCTTCTCTCGCCATCAAGCGCAGATCTTCTGCGCTCCAACGCTTTTTAACTCGTTAGACGTTGACTTCCGCGTTAGCCTGATCCGGATGCATGCGACGTCGGTGGACTCCTAACCCAATTCGGGATAGGAAGGAGCGGTCACAGACCATGCATATAATGCCCAGACGCGGACTTCGCACCTCTACGGGTCCTAGGACCTTTTTTTCATCTTTGGCCGTGGGAGAAATACTATTTACAGGGGCGGGCTCGGCTAACCCCGGTGGGTGGGCTTTGTCCTCAAAACTCAGCCCACCCCCTCTCGCTACCAGGACACAGGTGAACCGCGGGTTGTAATACAGTTCCAGCTGGTCTAATTTGTGTGACTACTCTGCAGCACGCGCGTCGTAATACCGCGCAATAACCCCAACGTCAGTCCCATACCCAGCAACCAGTCAGCGGAGCGTGACGACCATATTCCCCGCCAGGACACGGTGCAGGAAGAGAAGCTAATAGACTCCCCGGCTACACCGTACCTGGCGGTTATTCCCTCCACGAGAGAAAGGCTTCTAGGGTAATACGCAACCTTTCTCTCGTGGGACTCGTCCAGTTGTGGCACTCCGCCGACTATCTGTACATTGATGACCCCGGCTCGCTCTCCTTTGACGCAGACCAAGTCTGGCTTACGCCTACCCTCGGCCGTGTGGAACATTGGTTCCGCGTAAGTTGTCCAGCCGATGTTTCTGAGTTCTAAGGCCAGTGTATTACACACTGCGTTGTGCCTCAGGACTCGGCCACCATGGGTGCGGAAGCACCCCTGAATGACGTGCGCGCATGTCTCAGTGGAGAGACATCCGGTACGACATTGGGTGGCCTGTCCATGCCGCCTCGCCCCCCTTGTCGTACGCATACGAGTCGGGAGGGCGTTGATGAGGTGTTGATGCACTGGGCGCTGAAGCGTCTGGACGAGGACGTGCTGATGGCCGCCTCCCTCGTCGCGGCCTGGCCCGGACTTCCGGTTGGGCCGGTCGTGGACGTCGAAGAGGAAGCGGCGCGGTTCCAAGGGGGTATGGTAGCGATCTGCGATGCTGCCATGCCCTGGTCCCGCGCCCCGGATCGACGGGCAACGTACTGGTGGTCGCCGGAGATAGCGTAGATGCGCTCGCGCCCGGCGACTGCTCCAGAGAGCCCGCCGAAGACGGCGTCGCGACTTGGCGAGGGAGCACCAGCTGTACGAGGGCTACCGGGAGCAGGTGGTAGCCCTCCAGTGGTAGCCCTGGCCATCAAGAGAGCAACGGCCGGGGCGAGGTCGGAGCTCCTCGAAGATCTGAGCCGTGAGCCCTGGGGGCGCCCGTACAAAATGGTAATGGGCAACTTAGCCCATGGGCGCCCCCCGTGGTAACCTTGGACCCCGGGTTCCTGGACAGGGTGGTAGACACCCTGTTCCCCTGGACGAGGGGGGGGGGGCAAGCACCGGAGCTCGGGGAGTCGGACCCGAACACCTGGTCCGACGACATGGGCGTCACGGTGGAGGAGCTCTCCCGGTCCGTCAGGAGAATGGGAGCCCGCAACACGGCCCCGGGTCCTGACGGCATACCGGGTAGAGCCATGGCCCTTGCCCTGCGCGTCCTCGGGCCCCGCCTCAGGCGCCTGTTCGATGGCTGCCTGAGGATGGGGCGCGTCACGTCCCGCTGGAAAAGGGGACGGATGGTCCTAATTAGGAAAATTGGTAAGCCCGCCGATTCTCCCTCGGCGTACCGGCCGATATGTCTCATCGACGAGGTGGGGAAGCTTTGCGAGAGAGTGCTGGCTTCCCGCCTCTCGGGGCACCGGTCCCGGGTGGGTCCCGACCTTTTTTTGTCCCACCTCCTCCCTCAACAAACTCTCACGCCCGTAACCATTATTCTGATTTTATGGGCGCTCAACGAATTTGCCGACCCTTGGGAATACCGCACTCGGATGGGCCATCACCCTACATCCAGTCCGGGTACAAATGTAGTCCGAAGCCTGGTTCAGGACCCTGCCAGGTGCAAGCACAGAAGGTGCAAGCACCCGACACACCCACCCACAAACTTGATTTTACTTTTCCTCCAAACATTCGCTCACGTCCCAAAATACCGCTCCTGTCCTAAGGACAGTTGAACACCTGCAAATTCGGAGTAAGAACTCCTTGCTCGTTTAAAACTATTTATGCGTGCCCCTGATGGGTGCCAGACAGACGGACATGACTCCAATCCGCTGCCGACAACCACCTGGTGTGCGGGGTTTCGCCAGTACCGGGACCGCTGAACGACCATTGTCATGAGCAACCATGGCTACAGCCGCCGTCTCGGTAATATACTAATTTCCCACTCGGGGAAATATTTAATTAATATGCCCCATATTGAACCGATTTTCATACCAACTCAGCGTGGTGAGCAAAACACTCACGCTGGTGCAATGTTAATCATACACACACTCATTTATTCTTATCGCCCGCTAAAATAGCTAAAGATTGCGCCCTCCCGAAGAAGGCGCCTCCCTTACCCCATCGTCGACACAAGCATACAATGCACTCACCAAGCATACTATATAGTTTATTTAAAACACAGTCATACTTATAATGGTTTACAATTTAAGGTGGGTAGCCCCATCCACACGTCGGGCTACCTTCATGCTCACTCATTAAATCTCTATTGTCAACAGTTTCTATAAATGTCAGCGTGGCATAATCGCGCACCGCCAGGCAAAACTAATTAAACGCGCACTTTTCCAGAAAAGCACATCACTATATATGACACTTATAAATGCCGGAAGCACCACCTTCTGTCACCATGACGCAGACATCGTACGAGAAATTACATAATAACAAAATAATTCAACATTGCCGCCCAACAAGAGTGGATCACATGACTCGATTTAAATTCTTCGATCTCGCACTACTACTCGCACTCGCTATCGACTCGACTGGATCGTTGTAAGACCATGTACTGTTTTCGAGTTGTTATCGACGCTTACTTCCGTACACACACACACACACACACACACACACACACACACCTACATCACTCACACTTACGCACACTACGAGACAGGGCTTCCCGGTTCAGCCGGAACAATTATTTAATATTTAATAGGCCTGCTTGTTTTGTATTTCCTTTTTATAATTTTGTCCCCTTAATATTGAATTATCAAATTTTGCTTGATTCCTATTATACATTATCTATCCTATTGTAGTCATTTAATAATTTATATGTCTCTGTCCATTACGTCGTTTCTTGTAAAGGTACAGTCTGTCCTGTGTCAAGTGAATCAATTTTACCCTATCAAGGTGTTCTTACTTTCTGTTGTAACGCTATCACGTTAGCAGGCCCTAATGTCTAGTGATATCGAATCAACGATCGACAATATAACTATAACTATAGATAGCGATAACAATTTATGAGCGAAATTCGAAGCCGGATGACCATACGCGCGATAAATAAAGCTGTACATTATTCAAGTACCAGCAATAGGTTGTGGAACAAAAGGGAAACTCAGAGCATTCGGATCGTAGAACACTTCACTTGGAAGATACTAAAGGTTATTTATTACGAGAGCATAAGGAATTGGCTAAAGTCTATTGAATCACGTACTACCTCCGGATGTTGTCAAGCCCCACGATATCCTGTTCTGGCCGCCACATGTTCTACCGCTGAACAAAAGGGACCCTCAAGAGGCACTCGACTCTTCAGCGCGCTTTCTCCGACCCTCGCGCGTTTTTCCTCAGCTTTCCCGCGTTTTCCCCAAATTCGCGCGTACCCTGACGCCCTTACCGAGAAGCGTAGCATTGCCACCTCCATGCGCCTGTTACGAGACAGGGCTGTGGGCAACGCCTAGGCCGGCGATGTTGATATTACCCAAGGAATATGGTTGAGAATTTGTTAGTAAGGTGCACGGACGAACCTGATGCGAAATCAGGGAGCCGTTAGGATTGATGTATGCGAGGACGAACCCGATGCGAAATCGGGGAGCCTCAGGAATAGAATCAAGCGCGGACGAACCTGGTGCGAAACCAGGGAGCCGCAGGAGGGCGAAACGTCGTGGACGAACCCGATGCGAAATCGGGGAGCCACTAGGAAAGAGTGCGCAGACGAACCCGGTGCGAAATCGGGGAGCTGCTGGGAGGTTGGTTTATTCACAGACGAACCCGGTGCGAAACCGGGGAGCTGTTCGGAGGTTTGGTAGACGTACGGACGAACCTGATGCGAAATCAGGGAGCCGTAGGATACAGACGAACCTGGTGCGAAACCAGGGAGCTGTAGGATGGGTTAGATTTCGTGGACGAACCCGATGCGAAATCGGGGAGCCACTAGGTTGGAGTAGTTACCTTGTTTTGGATAAGGCGTGCGGACGAACCTGATGCGAAATCAGGGAGTCGCAGGAAATATTAGTTTGACTCGTAAATAAATATTCGATACAACTCGAGCGGTTAAGTTGCATCTGTGGGACGTTACTACTAATATAAAGGATTACGGAGTAAAGATAGGTTTTAACGAATCTACTCGATTTAATCGTGAACAGTTTATGAGTTTATATTGCAACCAGTTGTTTGTACAAGTATAGTTGTCGCGATATAGTTAAATAGTGTGTGAATTATTACCTAAGCTGCACGGTGTTGACGCACTGGCGATGCGGGGTCTGAGAACGGTTACAAAGTATGCCGAAAGAACTTAAACCGGACTATGCGGATTCTAACGGGTTAACTTTATCTGAATGGTGCCGTAAGCCCAATTCTTATTGAAATGCAACCGACTCTGTACAAGCGTAACGCGACGTGACTATGCGCGTAGCTGTGTAGTTATGAACTGAAGATGATCAGGAACAGAGGGTTTATATAGTTCCGAAATGTATAGAGGGGCTAATTAGAAGCCTCCATAAAAGGTAAGAGCGCGGAGTCTTCGTCGGGTCACGAATGTACCTAATCGGTCGCGATGCAGTTGGTCGATACTAAAAGGGTTAACCGTCGTGTGGTAGCGAGATAAATCTTTAGGCGTCTTCCGTTCTTACGCGCGGGCGAACGATGCGTGTGAGCGCAGCGTAAGAGAGTATTATTCATACGTAACACGCCCAAGGACGAATAGAAATTCAACAAGAACCAACCCCATTGGACGAGGACGATTTCGAAGGAGGACCATGGAACTCAGTAAGAGGAACCAGTGCTGTAATGGAAAGAAGAAGAAGCCCCGCACACCAGATCAACTAAAGTCGCGCAGACGAGTTCAACTAGAGTCGCACTCAGATCAACTTGTACAAATCAATACTATTTCTTGGAATAAAGCAGCAAATCTTTACAAAAGTCTTTATAAAAGTTGGTGTTCTTTGAATATTCCGCGCTTCTCCACAAGCAGAGCGGTTCAGCGCTCCACGGGCAACCGAACCTACACAAAGTCCCCATATCCCACCAATAGCGACGCAACACTGTCAAACCGTTGCAGCCAATCAGCCAGCCGCTCTCAGTGCGCATGCCTTCGTTCATGCGATTCACCAATCGCAAGCTAGCTGCCCGTCCGCTGCTGCCACCCGTCGGTCAAGCCTGTCCCTACAATTCTGTCACTTTTCAGTCGAGTTTTTCGTCAAGTGTTACTGTATTCGTAACTATTTCAGTTTTTTAGTACATTTACTGCGTACGTTTCCAGTACACTGCTCTCGCAGCGTTTCAGTCCGTTTTGTTCGTCTGTTGGGACTGTTTTACGTCTGTTGCTACACCTGCATATGAGCGTAGCACGTTTGTTACAGTCGCTCGTCAAATTAACCTATAATAGTCTGGCACTTTATATTTTGTGTTACTTTATTCTATTTGCTCCAGCTCCAGCTGCCTGATGGTCCAGCTCTACCCGTTGTACCTCGCTACGCGCCACACTACCATTCTACAGGTAATCTTTCATTCTATATTGTCGCAACTTGTACTGCAATACTCACTGTTTAACTTACTGATTTCAGTTTCTATTTTAGGTGCATCCCTTGTGTATGCAGTCCCTATGCCTGTGCATCACTTCAATCACTAAAAGCTACTTTATCACAGTTGGTAACTCTACAATATTCTATGTACAATAAACGCATCTATAACTTGTACCGATGTTACTTTATTGCTATTACCTTCCGTTACCTAATAGAATTAACTAATTGTGGCTAACTAATTGTGTTATGCTTACGCATTGCCCTAAGGCAACTACACTTCAAGGTTTTTGCCATTTTAGTGCTGCTTCACCCTTGCTGTGCGACGCCAACTGCTTCAGGTACCTTTTACATGTCTATCCTATTTTTGTGTTACATTATAATTTACAATTCTTAATTTACAGAGCTCTAATTATTGGGCACGCCACCGCGGCATACCGCCATACTGTGATCATGTGCCCCGCACTTGCGGCACACTTCCTTGATAGACGGGTCAATGTTGCACTTGGCAGCAATGTGTCCCAGTCCATGACACCGGTAGCACTTAGTTACTCTGGGCATCACCTTGACCCCGCATATTAAGAAACCCACTCTTACCTTTCTGTCCTTCATTAATTTGTCCAGCTCGGGGCCGTCCACACAGTTTACCATAACACGCTGGGTACCTCCATAACCGCGTCGCATGGTCCCCAGCTTGAATTCACTGTCCTGAAGCACTAGTTTTAATGACCCTTCAATGTCCTCGCGTGTTGCAAGCTCGTCTATATCACTAATTTGTATTGTCTTCCTCTTATTAAGGCCACTCACTTTGGCCGCACCATCCATTGCCTTAGCAATTTCTACCCTCACTTTTTCACGCCCTTGCTGGTTTCCCTGGCAAATTGGAGTAAGAGGAAGCCTGCCGCAGTTTCGCGCGCAGCAGTCACTTCCACTTCCTTGAGGCATTCCTGCTTCTTCACCTTTTTTAGCGCATCTGCGTATGATGTGCCTTCATTAGCCCGCAGCATCAGAGCTGCAGGCAGTGGTTTATCTTTAGATCTTTCTTTCCTGGTCGCTGTCGTATACTGCACCCTTCTTCCTTTTGCCTCCAGTCTTTGCTCGGTGGCTCCCTGCATGTTTCCATTTCCCATCTGGTTTGGGCGCTGCCTGCGTCTCCTCTCCCAACGCTCAGCTTGCCACTCCAGCCCGCTCTGTTCAGCGGTATCCTCCGGATCTGAGTACAGCTGCCTCACGTGCCTCCTCTTTCTTGCACCGATTGGCGACGAGTCAGGAGCGTTGTCTTGCAAAATCTTTCTTTTCGCAGTTTCTGTCTTTTTAATCGCCTCCTGTTTCTTAATTTCAGCTGCGTGCCTAGCCACTGCCTCTTTATTTTGTTCTTGTGCATGCTGCAATTCAGCAGTGCTCTTTTCCAAGGCCTTCTTTAGCTTAGATGTTTCCTCCTTTATTGTTTCCAATTTCTAGTCAGCCGCGGTCTGCTCCAGCTTGCACGCTGCAGCATCCCTGCAAAGCTCCTCGTACCGATCTTGCATGTTAGCCAGACATGCCGCAGGGCTGTTGTCAGCTCCTGCTTCGAGCTCGCGCTGTGCTACCGACAGCCCCTGCTGTATTGCGTCCAATCCTGGCTTCAATATCGCTGCAGCCGTTGGACTGTCGTTACAAATGTTCGGAAGCTCGCCTGCCTCGCGGAACAAATTCGCCACCATCTCCCTCGCGCACTGGAGATTTCCAATTGCACATTTTAGCCTGATGTATGCTTGCCTCCAGTCGTTGCTGTCCTTTCCAATGTTCTCTTGGAATTGTTTTAACGGGGACCGCACAGCCGGGTGTTGCCCTATACCGTCCATGCTACCACCGGTCGCTACCGCCGTCGTCCCACGCTGTGATTTCTGCACAGTCTGCACGGCCTCGTAATAACCGTCCTCGTCTGGGCTGGAATAAACGTCCCATAAACTGTTCGCCGCCAGCCTTACTTTTCGCAATGTCCGCGACCCGGACCTCCACTTCTGGCATAGCAAGCCTCTTTCGACTGCTTCTGCTGGTCACACTCATGCTGTCGACCGGGAGTGATTAACCCTTTTTTTTTTTTTTCCCACCACCATCACTCAACAGTCCTCACCCCGTCACCAATCGCTGATGCTATGGGCGATCATCGAACTGCCAAGCTCTGAGAAGCCCTCGCTCGGATGGGCAAACCCTACATCCAGTCCGGATACAAGTGTAGTCCGGAGCCTGGTTCAGGACCCTGCCAGGTGCAGGCACAGAAGGTGCAAGCACCCAACACACCCACCCAAGAACTCGATTTTACATTCCTCGAAAAACATTTTCTCACGTCCCAAAGTACCGCCCCTGCCCTAAGGACAGGTGAGCATCCGCAAATTCGGAGTAAGAACTCCTTGCTCATTTCAAAACTATTTGTTCACGCCCCTGATGGGTGCCGGACAGACGGACATGACTCCAATCCGCTGCCAATACCCACCTGATGTGCGGGGTTTCGCCAGTACCGGGACCGCCGCACTGCCATTTGCCATGAATGACTGTGGTTACGGCTGCCATCCCGGTAATCTATGGTTTCCCTCGCAGGGAAATATCTATTTTAAACCCCATATATTAAACCGATCATTCATACTACTCAGCGTGGTGAGCGGAACGCTCATGCTGGTGCAATGTTGCTCATACACCCACTCAATTATACTCTTTATCGCCCACTAAGTATTTAGCTACTAACTGCGCCCTCCTGAAGAGGGCGCCTCCCTTGCCCTTGGTAAGGTATCGCATTCTCTCAATACACCACACACACTAAAAATTTATTTAGGAACGCAGTCATACCTATAATATTTTACATCTTAACATAGTAGCCCCATACCACATGTCGGGCTACGTTCATGCACACTCATTCATTATTTATTCTCAAAGTGTCAATAAAATGTTATTATGGCATGTACCGCACCGCCAGTCAAAAACACTGAACGCGCACTTCCACTAGAGCGCGTGTCACTATTTAACACAGGGTGATTCCCACCGTTGCGCACTTATCGTCTAGTCGCGGACATTGTGCAAGACATTATAATTAAGCCGATATTTCCGCCCAATAAAGTGGAACGCGTGTTACCATTAAATTACAATAACAATTATTAAACTATTCGCCAAACTGGACCTAAGATAGCCCAGGACCGCTAAAAACCGATACCATGAGTAGTTCACCAGTGTTCACCATGAGTGCTCACCAAGAAGTCGTGATTATGGCTGCTGTCTGCAGTTATAACATCGATATTCAATGACATAACCTCCAGTCTATGCCTATCCTAAACCTATTTTTGTCATATCCCAGTCTACTATAATGTACTCCTACTATTAACTTAAGCGATTTATTTTATTCTATTTTATGTTTTTGTCTTTTGTGTTTTTTGTATTTTTTAACTTTTATTCTTTTTATTCTTTAGCCTACTTATTCTATCTTAAGTCGGTTAAGTTTACTATATTCTGTTTTAATTATTCAAGCTATATCTGTTTATTAGTTAACTATTTTTATTCTAATAATAAGTTATCTCCTACGGCACCAAAGATTATATGAAATGTATAATATGTAAAGTGTACCGTCTGTCTCGTGTCAAATGTGTCGATTTGGATGTTATTCCTTCAATGTTAACGTACGTTCTATTAAGCAATTAACCAATTAATCAATTAATCAATCAATCAATCAATTAATCAATCAATCAATCAATCAATCAATCACTGCCCAGTCTATCAGCTGCCCCTGGCGGATGCATCTCGGCTTACACAGCACCGCACATGCCGGCGTTCATACATCCACCAGTTGCATGCTTGCTGCATGTTATTTATTTTCCTATGTTTTATACTTTTAATTTTAGCCTATTTATCCTATCTTATATTTTGGTTTGTTTTTATGCTTTTGTTTTTTATTAGCTATAAACTATCACTATTTACTGTTCATCCTCTGTTTTCTAAATCTACTATTCTAACAATTTGATAGTGTATACCCTGGTATGCCCTTATAGGCGCGCAAATATATAGAACATACAATCTGTCTGGCGTCAGGGGTATTGATTTTAATGTAGAAATATCCTTTCTATTTGTTGTAACGTCAAACAGTCAATCATCCCTGACAGATGCATCCCGACTTACAATGCGTTCGCCCGCGTTCATGCATCCGCCAGTTGCACGCACACTGTCCGTCCGCTGCTGCCACCCATCGGACAATCCTGTCAGTTCCAATTCTGTCACTTTGCTGCACCGTGCGATTGCATTCGGTGCTATTTTAACAAGTATTTCTCTATTTAATTTCATATCTAATTAAGTGCACTTGCAGTGTCTTCATCTGTCTAGTTCGTTTGTTCTTTCAGTTACGTCTGCAGTGTCACTTTGGATAGAAGCGAATACAAACGTTAGTTACTGTCACACGTCGATGGTAACCTATATCCCTAATGCACTGTCTACGCTGCCACACTACGCTACTTAAGGTATGAACATTGACAGATGTACGAGCTAACAACATTCACACCAATGCTAGTTGCTTATTCCTACACACTTCTCTATTTTTAATGAGAAGTTGAATATTATTACTATTCTAACTATCATTTTTTCATTGAGCTACTTTCTATCTGCTAAACCTATTAATGTTTGCATTTTTATTTCTGCAGTTTTTCTCCCTTAATATTGTGATAATAAATTCTATTTGATCCCTATTATACATTATTTGTCTTATTATAATCATTCAATAATTAATATGCCTCTGTTCACTACGTTTTCCTTTGTACTAGATACAGTCTGCCCAGTGTCAAATGAATCAATTTTACTCTTTCAGAGTATTCTTACTTCCTGTCAAAAACGGTTACAGCCAATCACCCCACTCGTTGATCACGGAGTGCCCCTCTACGTAAGGATGGTTTTAAGGGACTACCTGAGGGACAGGTGGGTCGAATATCCGGGCAGAGGTGGCCGGTTGTGCACGAGGGAGGTCAGATCGCGGTGTCCCACAGGGGTCGATCCTGAGTTGTGGGACATCGGGTACGATCGGGTGCTGCGGCTGCCCTCCCAGACGGCGGCAGTCTGACGTGCTACGCTGATGACACGTTGCTGATGGCCGTCTGGAGGGATTGGACGAGGACCATCCGTCTAGCGGAGACGGGACTGACCTCCGTCGTCGACGGTATCCGGGGACTGGGGCTGCGGATCCCTCCGCTGAAAACCGAGGCCATGTGGTTTCACGACAGGCCTTGGTATCCGGCGGTCCATGGTCCTGTACGGCGACCCGGTATGGGCGTCGACACTGATGGTCGCGCGGCGCAGGAAAACATCGCTGCGCCGCGTGCAGAGGAGAATGGTCATCAGGGTGGTCAGGGGATACGGCACGATATCCCACGAGGCGGCGCTGATCTTGGCGGGCACCGTGCCCTTCGATCTCCTGGCGGGGGGAGACGCTTCGATTTATGAGCGTGTACGAGGGGGGGGTGGGGGCGCGATGGTGTCCGCTGAGGAAGAAGTGGAAGTGAGATGCCAGGCCCGACTGGCTGCGCGAAACAAATGGAGGATGGAGCTCCTCAATCGAGGAACCGCGGAGCGAGAAGTCGGGGCGGTTCTGCCCAGCCTGGACGAATGGCTGGACCGCGGCAGGGGGAGGTTCACCTACCTGTGCCGGATACAGGCGGAGGCGACGACGGAGTGCCACGAGTGTGGGGCTGCGCTGGATACAGCGCAGCACACACTGGAGGAGTACCCGGAATGGGCGGCGGAGCACCGGGTGCCGAGGGCTCAAGTGGAGGCGGACCTCTCGCTGCCAGGCATCGTTAGTATGATGCTGGGCAGCGAGAGGGCCTGGGTAGCGGTGGCCTCCTTCTGCGAGGATCTACTTCGCAGAAAGGAGGCATCGGAGCGGGATCGGGAGGTAAACGATCCCGTCCAACGCGATAGGCGGAGGGTCAGGGCTCGCCGGTTGCGTTCGCGCAGGCTGGCGAGGTCCCCCCCTCCCGTGGTGTAAAAGCGGTGACGGTCCGAGGGGCGATTGGAGGTGTCCCCCTCCCGTCTCTCTGATAACCGTCACCTCTGACTCAGTAGATGGGCGGCCCTGCTGTGGGAGGATTATGTCATCCCGGTATCCCGCAGGGCTGCCCGACAGCCAAAAATGGCGTTGGATTTAAAGGAGGGGCCGGCTCGCTGGCCTTTTCCGGTGGCGAGATCCCCCCTCCCGTGGTTTGAAAGGTTGACGGGCCCAAGGGGCGTTGAGGTGTTCCACCTCAAACCCCCTGTTAGACGACCGTCGCCAGCTCCCGAATGCGGGCGGCCCTGCCGGGAGGAACTATCCTCCCCATTCCCGCAGGGCCATCGGAGAGCCGTGGGCGACTCGGGTGGGGGCCCGAATCGCCCTTATCACGGTTTGGGGAAGGTAGGCCGCGCTGGGTGTTACCCCTGGCGCGGCCAGGTGCTTTTACAGCGGAGTTTTTCGGAGTGTCCTTCTGACCCTCCCGAGGATGGTGTCGCAATGGCCGGGCGTCGGGAGGCACCGGTGGGTGTCGTCGGAGGTCACGGGGCCTTCCCTACAAGCGCCGAGGATAGGTAACCAGGGTGGTTTTTGTCGGTAAAAATCCGACACTACCTCCTGCTCTCCCCCAGGGCAGGAGGTGTCTTTTGAAGATTGCCACCTCTTACAAAAAAAAAAATGGTGTTACGGCGAGGTTGGGCAGGCTCAGAAGCCTGGCTAACATACAGCAGGTGGCTGAGCATTGGGGACCGCATCTCCCAAATCACCTGTGGCATCCAGCAGCACGCGAGGGGCCCAAAACATGTTCGACCGGAATATGCATTGCGCTCGCGCATATTCCCACTGACGCTGTGCCTTCTTTCTGGACCGACGCCGTTGACCGTGACGCGGTGCGGGACGATGGCATGCCCGGTCCTGAGGAGGGAAAACTGTGGTGAGCCCCGATGTTATTCAATCACCGACCAGCTCGCCTTCCAGACACTCCAGGGCCAGCTGGGAAAGGACGTCCGTTTCCCAGCTTCGGATATTCTGGACCACCGGGATGAGATCCCGGATGGCACTCGGACTATCCGTTATCCGCGACGTGGAGGCTGGAGGTGAGCTAGTCGGGATCGTTGGCTCGCCACGCCTGCAGCTGGATGGTGTTGAAGCGCCAGCGGGGGAGGAGTGAGGCGCAGCGACCTCAGCATCAGTGGCAGTTTCGCCGCTGAAACCGTACAGCGGCTGTGGCTGCGGACGGCACATTGCCTGTCTAGGGTGTCATGACGACGGGTAACCCGGAGCAGCGCCGAAGCGCAACCCCGTCCCCACATCCCACACCGACACGCAGGTGTCCCTCCCGCGTGCCTATACCGGTCATCTTGTTCCACCGTAACCAATTCGTATGACTCCCCTGAAGGACTCTTGTGGTAATACCACCGAGTAGCCTTCTGGTGAGCCCCGGACCTAGGAGGTGGCCAGCGGATCTGGACGACCACATGCCTCTCCAAGAGGGCGTGCAAGTGGTGAAGGAGACCCTAAGTGGAGGACCCGTTGTATCCTCCATTAGTTTATGGAGGATATTGGGGTTCTCCGCGTAGTAGCTCCTCTTCCTCTCGTGTTGGTCGGCCAAAGCTGTAACTCCGCTGACCACCTGCGCATCGATCACGCTTATCTGACCGCTCCTTTTAGCGACCAAGCCCCACTGAGGTGTGGAACCGAGGCTGTACGGCGACAGTCCACCCGGCATCCCGGAGACCAGAGGCTATAACCTTACACACGGCGTCATGTCACTTGTCGCGACCGCCGTGTGTTCGGTGGTAGGCCTGTATAATGTGGGCGGCTGTCTCGGTGAAACTACCGCCGCCCCGGCACTGCAACTCCCTGGTCTCACGACTCATGCCACGCGATGTAGGAATTCGCGTGGGTAGACTGTTTACCAGGACGTGGTGGTATTGGTCATAGTCCCTTCCAGGTACGCCATAGGAACCCGCATCGACCCACCCGGTGGATAGGTCGGACACTCCACACTCACGCAGTTCGAAGGCATCCACCGCCCCGTATAATTTTTGTGCCCACCACCTCTCCCTCCGCTCTGCGGACGACAATAAGACGCCGTCCTTTGTGAGAGCGCACTCCGCCCAACTGAGGCTTTTCTGGACCCAGTGGGACTCGGCGATCGCAAGCACAGCGGGGGAGGAAGAGATTGCTAGGTTTTTTAGGCGGGTGAGTATCATAACGGGAACGGTGGTGTCGAAGGATGGGATACCCTTCCCTCCCATCCTGCATGAGGTGTAGAAGTATCCAATGGTGGTGTAGTGCGGGAGTCGCAGCCATTTGCGAATAGCCCCACGCACTTGCCTGTCAAGTGCCCTGAGTTTCCCCAGGGTTGTTCCGGACAGGACAAGTGCGTGGTAGAATCGCGGGATGAGGAACGATCTCAAAATCTTGCGCCGCTGTTGCGGCTTCAAGGGGGCTCTCGTTAACCTGTCCATCTCGGTGTTAAGTACACTGCCGGCTCGCTTAAGTTCTACAGGCCTGAAATCGACCCCCAAGTACCGCCACTCTTACGACGTGCGCCAGCTGTTCGATTGGATCGCCGTCGGCGAGGGCGTACTGAGGGTCGACCAGCACCTTGTATTTCTTTTGCTTGCCGGCAGGTACGATGGGCAGGCTTACGTTCTTTCGCGCGTTATATGAGAGCTGTTCCTCAACCCGCGACTCGACTCTCCGCAAGACTGCGATGATGCCTGGCTTGGTCAACGAGATGAGGACGATGTCATCCGCGTACGCAAACGCGTTTACGCGACACGCCCCGATCTCGTAACCGACGTCGCTAGGTACAGCTCTAAGTACCTCATCCACAACGAGACAAAACAGAAGGGAGAACAGGGGATCATCCTGTCTCACCCCTCTGCGTACGAGGAACGGCTCCGACCGAGCACCCTCGACCTCCAAGATCGTGCTACTATTCGCATATATTCGGCAACGGCGTGGTGGCTCAACGCATCGAAGGCTCTCGCGACGTGTATGGAGACCAAATGGATCTCCCTGAGACGCCGAAGAGAGTCATCGAGCAGCGAGGCCACCACCGAGATATTCTCCGCGCACCCATCATCCACGCATCGTAGCCTCATATCCACAAGGTATGCATCGCGCAAGCGCTTGGTTAAGACCTTGTGGAGGTGTCGCACGATTATCGAGTCGATGCTGATGGGCGGAACTCACTCGGCTCCGTCGCGCCGTCTTTCTTGGGGACGAAAACGGTCCGGCTTAAAGCATACTCGGAAGGAAGCCGCCAGATGTGAGCACGATGTTGAAGAGGAGGGTTTCGACGCTCGGTGGAACTGCCTTCCACTGTCTCGTTGCGACACCATCAGCTCCTGATGCCGAGGAAACGGCCAATGTGACGTTCATGACTTGGTCACATGTCACCTGGTGCCAGGTTAACTCCAGGGAGGGCCAAGGCAAGGTGGTAGTCACCTAGATTCCGGGACACTGGATGATTCTTGAGACACGAATGGACCCCAGTGTGCATAAGTCGATTGTGATTTAACGTGCTGTGCCTAGCGCGAAGCCCTATCGAACACGGCCCCCATGGGCGGGGGATTGAAATACGTTCAATCAGCGCGCACCTAGGGAAAATCTCTCCGGGTACTACCTATTAATCCTGGGTTGCAAGCCCCATGGATACCCAAGGTAGGGTCGAGACTTTTCTATATCTCTACCTTACTCTGGAGGACGGTGCCCGAACTGTTTTGGCGCAGGTCCCCGCCGAGGGGTCAGCCCCTCTAGCCCAAGACATGGGCTATACCACTGCCCCCGCGAGTCCAACCCAATTGGTCTACGACGGAGAGGCAACCACCCCTCCGTGGGCACACAGTCAAACCTCGCGGTACCAGTGTTTGAGCCATACTGGCCATACTCTTCGTGACACATGTGCCACTATCCAAGAGCTCCATGCCGACCTCGGCCTGGGTGGGCCAGCTCAGGATCGTGGAGTTGCCACTCTCCTGGGGACCACAGGAATCAGCCCAGGCCTTTTAACCTGTGGTTGCCCCCTTGCGACCTCAAGACACACATCATTCATTCACTCGCATTCGTACACGCCTTCTCTTAAACACCATTACTGCACACTTACTAAAACACGCATACTTACCCTTACTCTCAAACACACCACTCACGTCTATCATACCATTCTCTCTCAAACACACACCACATACACTTAGGGCTCGGATATCATCATATATCACACATTCAGTCAACACATGCTGCCAGTCCTCACACGCCGCGCCACACATGCACATCTCAGTATCACTCAGTCCGCGTTTATACAAAAGTCCATTCATACTGCCGTGGCCAATCAGTAAATATGACACTTTCATACTAGGTTCAAACATGTCATTTCGTTCAGCAAATCTCACATTCCTAATATATTCATACGTCACACGACCATTCACCTCGTTATCCCATCTATTCTGCCATTGTTCATACACTCTATCATTAATCATTTTCACACACCCATCCACACCATGCATACTTACATCCTCATTAATCACAATATCATCCATACCCACACTCATACCATGTTCGACTTTGTACACACACGCACACCGTATACACTCCAAATCCCAAGGCAGAGCCACCATCAAGACCTGAGCTGCGGCTGTAGATACCGTACGAGACAATTCACACACGCAAGCAACACCATTCGCTGACACTTATTAATCATTTTACATCCATAACCCAATCTAACCACATCATTCCAGATACCCGCACCATACATCCCACACGCATTACACAGACCCTTCTAAATGATTCTCACCGCACGTTTTCTCATACCCCATTTGTTTCGGATGCTGGTAAGCGGTTTTTTGGACCGCATTCAGGAAAGCGAATTAGAGGGACCAAAAGGCTCGGTTAACGTTTGATTGTACGTTTTATATTAATATGATACAATACACTAATAATTGCTGAGCGTTCGGAATATTGTTGTCGCTCGAATGGTTTTGGAGAACTCTTGGATAATGTCTGCAGCACGTCAGATAGCGGAGAACTAACTGCTCTAACGTTCGTAACGTATCCTCGTTACAGGGCGCGCGCGGGTAGCGTGGTAGGAGGGGGCACGTAACGGGTTTCCCGTTACATCGCCGGTTTGTTCAATCCCGAACACCATTCATTCCTCAACACTCGTCTCATTTGCCCTACCACATTCACAACTTTCTTATATACATATTCCAGATGCACTTTAAAATTCATCCTTTCACTCATCCATACACCCAGATATTTCAATTTCCTATTCATTCTTACACACGGTCTTCTTGTGTCGACTAGCTGTCCTTTTAACAACATCATGGCCGTCTTGTTCTCAGATACACTTACATCCACAGATATTCCCCACTCTATCCACTCTGTTCTGTCCTTCCACAAGCATCAACAGGTCATCCGCATACGCAACACATCTACATCCATTCTCCGACAGCCTCCACCGGAGCCCATCCATCGTCATATTCCATACGAATGGTCCGCAGATGGACCCCTAGGGGCAGCCGTGCTGTACATTCTTCCATATAGCTTCATTCACACCCATCATACACACCTTTGGCTCATCAAGAATATGACCGTCACAGGTCAATTTCACTACATTCATTCTGAGCCAACGTCTCAAGCACTTTCACCCATTCCAAATTGTCAAACGCTCCTTTGAAATCTACAAACACACCCCAAACCATAGTCCATGTTACACTCTTTCACATATTCTTTCACGCACGCCCACGCACTGTCGGTCGATCGGTCCCGCCTAAAGCCATGCTGGGCTTCATTCATACGTCCATTCATTGTATTCTCCATTCTTCTAACCATCATTCTTTGTAACACTTTGCCCAGCACTGGCAACAAGCAAATCGGCCTATAGAATCCTGGGTCCGATCGAACCTTATCAGGAGACTTTAACAATGCAATCACTCTCGAAGTCTTCCATTCCACTGGGAAACATCCACTCTCCAGGCACACGTTAAACAATCTTAACTACCACTCAGGAATCGCTCTCCAAATCTTTCTCAGCATACTAGCATTCACACCATAAAGACCAGGTGCTCGTCCCAATTTCATTCTTATAACAGCCTCATTTACCTCATTCCATCCAAACCCTCTTGTACATATCATTCTTCCACTTACATTTTCAGCAACCATACTTGCAGCTGGGAAGAATTTCTCCAACTAAACACATACACATTCTCTCCGTGTATTATACACGCACCCATCCACTTTCATCGAACGCAGTCAGTCCCTCACATTCTTTCCTCTACATAACCTGTAAACTTTTCCCCATGGATCCAGATTGATTCTCTAGCATACTTTCTCCAGTTATCCTGTTTCGTTCTACACACTTTCTTCTTACATATATTCACCACTCCATCTCTTATATTCATTCGCTCTGGATTCTAAATCCCCACTTCTTCTATTCCTCGCTCTCTGCCATGCTCTCCTTCTTCTTCTTACTTTCATCTTCAGAATCTGCAGTTCATTCGTCCACCATTCAAGCTTTCCATTCTTTCTGCCTCTGTACTCCTTCATACGTTTCTTATTCACACCCTGGATTCATCTCATCACACCTTCAAGCATCCTATTCGCGTCACATTCATTCGTTAATACCTCGCCACACTTGTTTCGGATAGCTCGCTAGATCTAATTTTAATCACGTAACGGATTAGGAATTTGTATAAAATAGGTACAGTCCACGTATTGCACAAATCACATGTATTTAACGCCACCGCACAAGAGCAATAATTTACAATAAAGCCATAAGGAACAATAACGCACAAGTAACGAACAAAATATTGTTTCTCTCCGCACGCTATTTAGCTCTTATTTAAGTAGTTGTCGTTAAACGGTAGTAAGTCGTTTAACTCCAGTAATTTACCGTAGTAATGAATCTAACGCTGCCGCAAATCTCGCTTGTAAACCTCTTATCTCTCTCTAAATCTTTGTAAAACCGACAAATTGTATCCTCGTGCAGCGGTATATATACCGCTGCGCGGGACAAGCAGCATGAGGAGATAAGTGTTGAAGAACGCTCGCGCTTGTCGCCACGGAACAGCGCTAAACGCGAAGCGAACGAGCGCCCTTCCCACAAGCGAATTCAGAACATTCCGCCCACCGCGGCATGCGTAGCATGGCGCAATCATAAGGACAAAGAGACGTAAAGGTTCCGTGAAGTCGCATGTTTAACGACGCGCAGTGCAGTGGGTGAGGTGTAACGGAAGGAAGGAATAGAAGGGGAGTGCAACTCGAGGCTAAATTTCCTTGGAGGCTAGTGGCAGCGGGCAGATTTTTGTCATGGGCCTCGTCAGCGTGATTGTAGCCGTCCGTACAGGAACGAGGCGTACCCGCTGATCGTCGCCCCTGTGCGTTGCTGCAATGCGACCCAAAGGCCATTGGGAAGGTGGCGTCAGTTCATTCATAACCAGGCACAAGGCCCCGATTTACAGGTCGGGCTGTGACGTCCGCCATTTGCTTCGGCTTTGCAGCTGATGCAAGTATTCGGATGACCAGCTTGTCCAGAAATGGTCCCGCATTCGTTGAAGTAACTGCCAGCGCCGCAAGGGAGAAACTTTGGCAGTGGATAAGGACGGCTCTGGTAAGGATTTTAGAGGAGACCCTCCTCGGTTGAATTTCCATATTGTTCCCTCTTGAGTAAGGTGGAAGGCGACATCCTTCCAATCAAGAAGTCCTGATTTGAATAGCTCTCGGAGCTCTCTGCTGGCTCCCACGAAGTTGGTTCCTTGGTCGCTATACATTGTGGTGCAGATCCCACGTCGAGAAATGAAGCGACGGAATGCGGCAAGAAAGGCGGCAGTGGTGGCATCTGAGACGAGTTCAAGATGTACAGCTCTGGTCGCTAAACATACAAAAACAGTCAACACTCCCGCCCCGCATAGTCAACACCATTGTGAGTGAATGTATGGGAAGGCTGCGCGCGGGGAGCGGGGAGGTTTTCCATTTGCTGATGCGTAGCTTGGGCGCGCCAGCGGCAACAAACCACGCATGAGGCGATCACGCGGCGTACCGCGCGGCGTACCGCGCGACGCCCCGCCAGTATCCAGTATTCTCTTCTCAACGTTGTTAAGGTCAGTTGCGTTCCGCCGTGGAGTAATCGATTGTGTCCATCTCTGATGACCAGTGTAGTGAAGTGGGCTTTTGCAGGTAAAATGGCAGGATGTTTCTGCCATTCGTCCAGTAACGAGTGCTTCAGGCGTCCCCCTACCCGCAACACTCCATCATCATCTATGAATGGCGCCAGCCAGGCTTTTGGACCTCATGTGATCTGGCCGCCATGTTGCAGTTGTTCCATTTCCGTGGGAAAGACTGCCCTTTGAAAGCAGCGAATACAGGCAAGTTTAGCGTTATTTATTTCCGGGGTAGAAAGACGTTGCGATACTTGCGCGCGTGCGTTGCGATCCCGTGACGTTCGGTAAAACCGTAGGCACCAGCCAACCGTGCGTAGTAATCTGATAACTGTGGAAAACTTGCCGGCAAGTTCCTCGCAAAATGATTGGCTCGTAGTGGTTGCAAGACAGGTCACTATCGATGAGCGAACCTCCTGGTCAGTGGTAATATTAAGAACCGTGTGTTGATTGTAGTCCTACGACGGCAAGGAACGGAAGGGCGGACACTTCCACCAGAGCGAGTGGTCAAGCAGCACGTCGCAGGTCACTTCTCGGGATGCCATGTCGGCAGGGTTCAATGCAGATTTTATATGTCGCCAATTAGCGGCTGGAAGGGAAGTTTAAATATCCGCTACCCTGTTGGCGACAGAAGTTTTCCATCTCGAGGAGTGACCCTGCAACCAACTCAAGACTACCGTGGAATCTGACCATAAATTGATAGGACAATTTTCCAAATTTAAACTGTCTCTGACACTGAGAGTTAAGCGTGTCAGAAGTGACGCAGCACAGAGCTCGAGCCAAGGCACAGAAACTTGCTTCAAGGGGGCAACTCGCGTTTTTGAAGCAACTAGTGTTACAAAGGGTATAGCATCTGCGTGAAAGGAACGCAAATAGATAACAGCAGCGTATGCTCTTTCCGAAGCATCCGCAAAACCATGAAGCTCCAACCTTTCAGTATTTCCACGGTTGAATAACCAGCGAGGGATGCGCAACGAGGAGAGTGAGCGCAGTTGCTAGTAGTGACTTTCCCAATAGTGGGCGTGTGATGGAGGGAGTGTTTCATCCCAAGAAAGTTTAAGTAGCCATAAGGATTGCATAAATATTTTGGCTGTGATCACCATTGGCGCCAGAAAACCTAGTGGGTCAAAGAGGCTAGCAACCTCACGAAAGACGATACGTTTCGTCACCTGAGAGTCATTTTTGCGTGGCTTAATAGAAAATTGGAATGCATCCCCCGGAGCGTGCCATAGGAGGCCCAGAAGAGGAGAACCATTGTCGAGGTTGCACGCCAGCTCTGGGTTTTCCTTTCGAGCTTCGACAGGAAGTCGCTTCCATGCGCACGCTACAGCCAAATGAAAAACATGTTGTTCGTCCTTGCACAGCTGCTGCAGCGTCCGAACAGCGAGGTATGGGGCGCATGACATTCCATACGTGACTGTAAGGAGACGGAAGTGACGGGGAGCTTCTCCAGGATGTTGACGCCAGAGAATGCGTTGAAAGTCACAATCTTCAGGAGCAAGTCGGATTTGCCGATACATATTTTGGACGTCGGGCGAGAAATCTACGGCGTGTTTTCGCCATCGTAATAAATTGTGAAATATTTCCGGTAGTAGATTGGGGCCAGTGTGAAGCAAATTGTTAAATGACACTCCGGACTTTGTTTTCTGTGATGCATTGAAAACAACCCGAAGTCGCGTAGTTGCACTGGCATCTCGCAACACGCCGTGATGCGGCAAATAGTATGCCGAACTACAAGATATGGACTCCGTTGGAACGGGTTCCATGTGCCCTAATCGCAAGTACTCTTCCAAAAAAGAATTGTATAATTTTTCCAGTGATGGCTTTCGCTTTAAACGAGATTCAAGTTTGTGTAACAGCACGAGTGCTGTGTCGAGCGAGTTCCAGTGGAGTCGCGGGAGTGCGTGGAGCAGAAGTGCTGTTCGCACTCACTCTCCGCAGTAGTAAATGTACGGGGAGGGGTGAATACCTCCTCCAGTACCCAGAAGCGCTGAAGTGATTCAGATAAATCGGTATCGCCAGTAATGCATTGCAACGTAAACGCTTGACGCCGTGAAGAGTTCGAGTGGGGAGTGGGGTTGCAATGCCCAGTATGATAAGTATCCAACCGAGAGAAGTACTGTGGGCAACCGGACTGTTGGGCAGACCCTTCCGGAGGCCCTCAAGAATTATTTCGGAGTAAAAATCAGCTCCTAAAATAATGTCGATCCGTTCAGCAGAACGAAAGTCGGGATCAGCTAGTTCCAGATCCCGCACGTGAGAGAGAGATAACCGAGCAGCAGTGGTTCGAGTGGGGCAATACGAAGACAGGCGCGGCAGCACGTCAGCCGTAGTGGAAAGGGGTTTCGAGTGTTCACGAGTAGAGGAGAAAGTAAGCGTCACTCTTCCCCTCGTGTAGGTTTCTGCTTTGCCTACACCCAAAATTGGGAACCGCGCAGTGCTTCGTTCGAGCTTCATGGCTTGCACAAGATTCTCGGAAATAGGTGACACCTCGAAACAGGGATCAATCAAAGCTCGTACTGCAACTTTCTCGCCTCGACCCGTCTCAACAAGAATTTTCGCGGTGGCGAGAAATATGACAGAACGCGGTTGTGAAATTGACTAGGAGGCTCGCGCACAGTGCGACGTCCTTGACTCCTATACGCGACCCTGTGGAGACATTTGCCGCGAAGATCCCTGCTCGGACTTTACATGCAACAAAGTATGGTGCTTACCTACGCACAGTTGGCAGCGCTTCGTAGATTTGCACGAACGAGAAGGGTGATTTCCGAGACAGTTGTAGCACAGATTTTTATCTGCGACCAGTTTTTTCCTCTCGAGCGGAGACATCCTTTTGAAATAGGCGCAGAACAACACAAAGTGGTGGTCGAAGCACAGCGGGCACTTCGCACGTCTTTCCTCTGTAGTAGATGCGGTGTGCGTCCTGAATTTCAAGCGAATCCAGCGACAAGCGAATCCAGAACAACACTTGTACGGAGGCGAGTGGAGTCGGGGAGAGCGGATAGTGGCAAAATCAAAAGAGCAAAACAAGTAACGGCCAAACTACTGCCTCCTCGCTCCTCGTCCCCTATGTGCCATCCACCCGAGCGGCAACAACATATTTTGCACTCTGGCGGGCGACGAAAGAGGGGGTAGAGACTAGCGCGGCTCGATCGTCGCCGATAGGATCGAGGGCGTTAGATTCGAATTAGCCGCAGAAGAGAAAACATTTCAAAACCAAGAACAATTCGAGAAGACATCACGTCCGCCTACTCTGTAAACCGACCAAAAATAAATGTGCGTTTGTCGCAGAAACCATTGGGTACTTCATTCCCTCCAATCGCGAGAGACGATCGCGAACAACACTCCTCTGCGCACTCAATAATATCATTCATATATTCTTCCCAGTCTACGTCTCTAGCATTCCATCTTTTATACATTAATATATAATTTTCATTCTCTACGTCATACTTCATATGCACTAAAACCATGTTATGATCACTCATCGCCCAGTCATTCTTCAGCATCCATTCCATTCTGCACCCGGCCGGAACTGCACCCGCCAGAGTGACATTAATGTGCTTCTCGGGCCTGAAAATGTGTACCATTCATTCGGCTCATTTAACACAATCATCCCACTCTCCACGATCCATTCCTCAAGCATTCTACCACGCAACACATTCTCTCTACTGCGCCCCCCACCTTTGCTAAACCACAAAGGGGAGACATCATTCGCATCCTTTCCAATCAGCACACATTATCCCATTGTGCCTTCACGCACTCTGCCCATGTATGCCAGATAGGGCTCAATATCGGCCCCATACCGGCAATACATGGACACCACATAAATCTCGCCAAAGTCCCCCTTCAACCAGACGCATACACCCCATTCATCAGTAGATTCTCGCACACACAAAACCTCCACACTGGGATCATTCACTACAACAACTGCTTTCACACTATCATTCACAAAAACATCCCATGTAGATGGGAGTCCACGCAGACACCCACTCGAGACATATGGCTCCTGCACTAGCGCAACATTCACAGGTTTCTCATTCATAACCCTGCCCAAATCGCAAATAACTACATACACTCTCTGGCAATTACGCTGAATAATATTTAGACACTTTGCAGTCATCACTTATTCTCGTTTTCTCTCTTGCCAGCATTCTTACGTATTCCGGGCATTCAGTGGACAGGACAGAGTGGCTCGCATCCTTCCCTTCCAACTTGCAATTTCTACATACACTCTCTTTCTTGCACTTGTCACCCAAGTGCCCAATCTCACCACATTTTTGACACAATCTCTCATTCACGCTGCATTCTCTCATCATATGCCCAAATGCAAAACATTTATGGCATCTTAAAACATTCACAAATTCTCTCACTCTACAGGCACACCATCGCACATACACTCTACGTTCATTCATCACTATATCAGACACACTGTTACTCATTTCCACAATCACATTGCCCACACTTGCATCTTTCATATTATTCCTGCTCACTACTCTCACTCTTTCCATAAACTTCTCTTTAGACACTCCACATCCAGCATTCTTAACATTTGTTTCGGGTGGATATGGATGGCTGGAACAGCCTTGGCGATGGCTTGGACTTCGAGGCAGGATGAGAGATTACTTCTAGCAGCTAGACGGTGTTACACGTACTTTAATGTAGGCTTTGGCCGGATGTCAAACGCTCACAATGGACGAACGAGAGACATACACGATTTATACACTGTTTCGCACAACGAAAAACGATACACTAAACGCTTAACAATTAGGCACGGTTATATTGACACGATTAGCTTGCGGTATAATGGTCGATTGGTTTGGTAGTTGCCGGTTTGGCGGTTCAAAAGTTTCTGACCTTTGGGAGCGCCGGTCGGCGAAAAACGGACAAATTGGCGCCTTGATCGACGCGCGGTTATTAGTGCCAACAGCCATCGATCGAGGGCGCGATCTCGATCGATCGCAGGTGTTTACTAGCGGCCTCACTGGGCGCATGCGCGTACAACATTCTTTTCGTACAACTCATTCAGAAAACATTCACTCGTAACATCGTTCGGCACGTCAAACACAACAACTTTAGGCCCTATCTTTTTAAGGGACTCTACCTTTAGTACCAACTCTGCAAACTTACTACACTCGCTGATCATTTCAACCTCTTTCTCACTCGCACTTTCAATGGCAACACCACCACTCCTCGTCTTTCGCACAGCACGCACAAGCCATTCAAACCACCACTCACATTCAAACCACCACTCACATTTTTCATCACACTCTCTTTCACTTGCTCGCTATTCATTTTGACACTTTCATCCATTGGCTTGACTACCACGGCATACGTTCTTTCCTTCACACGCTCACTCGCACCAACTCTTCTTTCGATCTGTCCCACTCACACTCGAACCAGACACACTTGCATAGCTTTTACTAACACTCACTCTCTCCTTTATTCTATTTTCATATTCATCAATCCTGCCCTCTAATCTCTCAATTTTCATCATCATTCGTAGTAACATTTTCTCATATTCACTCGCGCACTGCAGTATATACTCACTCCCGGCCTTTGAGGTCCGGTTTGCTTCCGTTTGCTTTCGACCTTACACTACTCATTTCACTTACTTCATCCACACATACACTCGCTCTCACATTCATAAACTCACTCGATCCCCCAATACTTCCCTCCGTTTCACAATGCCTCTTCGAACCGCGCAGAGGGCTTGCACTCTTGCCACGTGTCGCGGCTGTTCTCCTTGTGGAGACGTCACGCATCTCCACATTACAATCATCACTACCTCCTCTACTACTCCCAACCCCAATGTCCCCAAGTTTAATATTTTTGTCCATAACAAATCCCACGAGCTGGGACGATATACGCGTGACTCCCCGGGTGACGCCCTTTCCGGGGAGAAGGCTCTATACTCAAGAGGTCGACCGGTGTCTTGAGGTTGGCCGCTAACGGCTGGTGCACCCAACAGCAATGCAAAGCACCAATGCAATGCAAACAGGTATGCAAAGAGTTCGGGTACCTTGGGTCCGCTAAAACCCATACTGTGTCTGGCCCTGGCTCGACCGAAGTCGAACCAGGAGCCGACACAGCCCCTGAGGGGACCCCAGTATGCAGTTATGATTGCAATATCTGGGGTCCGTGCCCCAGGTCTCCCGTCCAGAACCTCCCTGGCGACTCTAGACATATTAGTCTTATAGAGCCGTTCTACATGGGTATATTCCCGGCGACGTAGCCGCTTCCTCGGCACCCTGATGGTGGCATCCCGGTTCGGCCCACGCGGTCGCCTCGGGGGAGGAACCGGGAAAAATTCCCGGACCCACGCACAGAGCTCAGCTGCCACATCACCCCCGTGGAGAAGGTTGTTGGCTATCCCCACGAGAGTGTGCGCGCTGAACCCCCGGACGCCCTCGACTATAGGGATAAACTCCAGGATAGTCGAGGGAAATCCGTTGCGCGGGGCATCACACCCCCGCGTCGAACGAGGAGATGGCGGGTGTGTCCGTCACGTAGATGGAATAGGTTGAGAAACACCTTCGCTCCACTGTGGTAGATCACTGGGTTCACCAGTGGTGGAGCGAAAGGAGGAGTCGCCGTCACTCTCGCCGTTCTCTGCAATACCTGACGCCTCGAGGTCGTGGAGTTCTTCGACTACAAGTGCTTTGTAGTCCGTTCCACGCCTCGCGCTCTTAATAGCGTCAAGAGTGCGTGATACGGGGGTGCTTCCACAAAATTTTGGTTTACGAACCGCACTCCCCGGAGGACGGCGAGCGCCTCTTCTCTCGCCATCAAGCGCAGATCTTCTGCGCTCCAACGCTTTTTAACTCGTTAGACGTTGCCTTCCGCGTTAGGCAGATCCGGATGCATGCGACGTCGGTGGACTCCTAACCCAATTCGGGATAGGAAGGAGTGGTCACAGACCAGGCATATAATGCCCAGACGCGGACTTCGCACCTCTACGGGTCCTAGGACCTTTTTTCCATCTTTGGCCGTGGGAGAAATACTATTTACAGGGGGTGTGGGGCTCATACAGGTTGTCATACAGTTCCACCTGGTCCAATTTGTGTGACTACTCTGCAGCACGCGCGTCGTAATACCGCGCAATAACCCCGACGTCAGTCACATACCCAGCAACCAGTCAGCGGAGCATGACGACCATATTCCCCGGCAGGACTCAGTGCAGGAGAGAAGCTAATAGGCTCCCCGGCTACACCGTATCTGGCGGTTTACCCTCCACAAGAGAAAGGCTTCTAGCGTAATACGCCACCTCACGTGGGAGTCCTCCAGTTGTGGCACCCCGCCGACTATCGGCACATCGATGACGCTGGCTCGCTCTCCTTTGACGCAGACCAAGTCTGGCTTGCGCCTACCCTCGGCAGTGTGGAACATTGGTTCCGCGTAAGTTGTACAGCCGAAGTTTCTGAGTTCTGAGGCCAGTGTATTACACACTGCGTTGAACCTCAGGACTCGGCCACCATGGGTGCGGAAGCACCCCTGAATGACGTGCGCGCATGTCTCAGTGGGAAGACATCCGGTACGACATTGAGTGGCCTGTCCATGCCGTCTCCCCCCCTTTCCGTACGCATACGAGTCGGGAGGGCGTTGATGAGGTGTTGATGCACTGGACGATGACGTGATGGCCGCCTCCCTCGTCGCGGCCTGGCACGGACTTCCGGTTGGCCGGTCGTGGACGTCGAAGAGGAAGCGGCGCGGTTCCAAGGGGGTATGGTAGCGATCAGCGATGCTGCCATGACCTGGTCCCGCGCCCTGGGTCGACGGGCAACCTACTGGTGGTCGCCGGAGATAGCGCAGATGCGCTATGTTTGCGCTCGCGCCCGGCGACTGCTCCAGAGAGCCCGTCGAAGACGGCATCGCGACTTGGCGACGGAGCACCAGCTGTACGAGGGCTACCCGGAGCAGGTGGTAGCCCTCCAGCTGGCCATCAAGGGGGCAAAGGCCGGGGCGTGGTCAGGGCTCGTCGAAGATCTGAACCGTGAGCCCTGGGGGCGCTCGTATAAAATGGTAATGGGCAAGCTTCGCCCACGGGGGCCCCCCGTAACGGAGCCCTTGGACCCCGAGTTCCTGGACAGGGTGGTAGACACCCTGTTCCCCCTGGACAAGGGTGGGGGGGACAGGCACCGGAGCTCGGGGAGTCGGACCCGAACACCTGGTCCGACGACATGGGCGTGACGGTCGAGGAGCTCTCCCGGGCCGTCAGTAGAATGGAAGCTCGCAACACGGCCCCGGGTCCTGACGGCATACCGGGTAGAGCCATGGCCCTTGCCCTGCGCGTCCTCGGGCCCCGCCTCAGGCGCCTGTTCGATGGCTGCCTGAGGATGGGGCGCGTCACGTCCCGCTGGAAAAGGGGACGGATGGTCCTAATTAGGAAAATTGGTAAGCCCACCGATTCTCCCTCGGCGTACCGGCCGATATGTCTCCTCGACGAGGTGGGGAAGCTGTTCGAGAGGGTGCTGGCTTCCCGCCTCTCGGGGTACCTGTCCCGGGTGGGTCCCGACCTGGCCGAGTCCCATTTTGGTTTTAGAGGGGGACGCTCGAAGATCGATGCGATCAGTCGAGTCAGGTCCCTCTCGGACTCGACCACGCCGAGGATAGGTAACCGGGGTGGTTTTAAGGATGTCCGTTTCCCAGCCTCGGATATTCCAGACCACCGGGATAAGACCCCGGATGCCACTCGGAATATCCGGTATTAAGTGGCTCAATAGCGACGTGGAGGCTGGAGGGGAGCTAGTCGGGATCGTTGGCTCGCCACGCCTGCTGCTGGATGGTCTTCAAGCGCCAGCGGGGGAGGAGTGAGGCGCAGCGACATCAGCATCAGTGGCAGTTTCGCCGCTGAAACTGAGCGCTAACGCCTCAATATCTTGAATGACTGCCCCGAGGAGACCCCGGTATCTCTGGCCACGGAGGACACCTTTGATTGGTGGAAGGGTCCTACCGGGGACCAGAGTCGTGAGATATTGGTTCACGAACCGGACCCCACTCTGGTCAGCCAATGCCTAACCATGAGGCGAAGCTCTTCATCGCCCCATCAGCGCTTAGCAGCAGGCAAGTATATCTCCTCGTTGACGTTGACCGGATGTGCTGCCCTAAGGTGGACACCCAGCCCGATCCTTGTAGCAAACACTCGATCACATTCTGGGCATGGGAATGACGCCTGGGGTGCTGCAGGGGACACATTTTGGGAGCGAGGTGGGGTGTCATCGTTCTGGACGACGATTGGGCCGTAGGACCGGCGGGCTGAGGCCCCCTCCGGAGATCATATTCTCTTGTTCTTTTTGGGCCTCCGGTTACCAGGTCCGGCGGGATGGCAACCCGACGGACCGGGACCGGGACCGGGGAGTTCCCTGCACCGTCAAGTCGGAGCCCCGTTAGCCACCAGCAAGCTGGTGCCAAGGTCCCACCACGAGGAGGGGGGTTGGCACATGTTGTGGCTCAGCATACACCTCGCCACAACTTTTTTTTTTCTTCATTGGCCGTGGGGCAGCACTACATACAATGGGCGGGGGGGGAGGCACGGCTAACCCCGGTGGGTTAGGGAGCCGAAGTCATAGCGGCGGCATGGCAGCTTGAGGCCATAGTATATGTATATAAAACACCACTAATACAATGGCGAAACCTATACAGACCTTTTTTTGGTGCCCATATTGGGCTACCGTACAGCGGCTGTGGCTGCCGACGGCACATTGCCTGTCTACGGTGCTATGACGACGGGTAACCCGGAGCAGCGCCGAAGCGCCACCCCGTTCCCTTATCCCGCACCGACACGCAGGTGCCCCTCCCGCGTGCCTATAACGGTCATCTTGTTCCACCGTAACCAATTCGTATGACTCCCCTGAAGGACTCTTGTGGTAATACCACAGAGTAACCTTCTGGTGTGCCTCGGACCTAGGAGGTGGCCAGCGGTCTGGACGACCACACGCCTCCACAAGAGGGCGTGCTCGTGGTGAAGGAGACCCTAAGTGGAGGACCCGTTGTGTCCTCCATTAGTTTATGGAGGATATCGGGGTTCTCCGTGTAGTATCTCCTCTTCCTTTCGTGTTGGTCGTCTAAAGCTGTAACTCCGCTGACCACCTGCGCATCCATCACGCTTATGTGACCGCTCCTTTTAGCGACCAAGCCCCACTGAGGTGTTTAACATTTTTTTTTTTTTGTCCCAACTTTTCTGTAGTTTGTAAGCATCTGCTTATTACTACATATATCTCTATATTGTTAAACTAGTTTCTTTAGCTTTACTAGCTTTTATATGTGTCTCTTAGCCACTGAACTTGGTCAGCGTTACCGTCCCCGCCACGTGGAGGCGGACCCTCTACTTTCTTGTGTCATCTTTGTTTAATTGTTCTTTAACCTGTATTTCCTTTTCCTTCTTCGTGTTTATCTTCTCTTCTCCTACTTTCTTCTTTCCTTTTTTTCTTTCTTGTCTTGCTAAGTGTGCTGCTTACTACTTTATTCTTCCGCTTCTTAGATTTTTAACTGTCCTCTGTCTTTCAGTTTCTTTGTTAGGTAACGTTAATTTATTTCTTTTCTTTTTCCAGATTGACATCCACCCAACCGATCCGAGATGAAGTCCCGAACCGGGGCACTGGTGAGTAGTTTAAATTATACTTGGTCCATATTATAATCTTCTTTTCTTTTTAGGTTGATGGCTAACCCTCCGATCCGAGATAGAGTCCCGAACCGGAGCGTCGGTAAGTATCTTAGTTTTTAATTAGTCTATATTATAATCTTCTTTTCTTTTCAGGTTAACGACTACCTCACCGATCCGAGAATTCTTTAGAGTCCCGAACCGGAGCGGTGGTAAATAGCTTAATTTTCTTGGTCTATATTATATCCTTCTTGTTTCAGCCTAACATCAGTTACGCTCATCACGTCTACGTTGTTGTACGCCACTATCTCCTATAAGGTGAGTTCTTCTCTGCTTAAATATCTTTATAGCAAATTCTGTAAAAAGCCTACAGCTTTGCTCCGTGTCAATTAATAAGCCTCGATCCAGATCTTGGTTTCTCAGTCACTCATACCTATGTTGGATATACTCCGGACAGACATATAATATATGATCCGCTGTTTCTTCCAGGTTTCCGCACAGCAGACACACCGGAGACTCCACTGCCCCCGGCTTGTGTAAAGAATAATTCAACGATCCGTAATTTGTTATTAAATATAGTGCTGCTCTGGGTGGCCTGAACCAAGGCCGCTCTCTGGAAAATCCAACTTCTTTTATAAATCGGTATGTATCCCTGCCATGCGGATCCGTGTCCCACCTAATCTGCCATACAGCTTTGATCCTGTCGTTAATCTTGTTAATGTTAGTTTTTAGGGTTTCCAGGTCACCATCTTCTATTGGAGGAAGTCTCAAGTCTTCCCAAGTAATCGAGAGCCCTCGCCTAGCCCTTCTGGTAAGTGCACTTCTAACAATTTCAAGATTGTTTCGGATAGCTCGCTTGATTTTAATTTTGACGCGTAACGGATTAGGAATACTTATCAAAAAGGCACAATTCACGAGTAGCACGAATCACATGTATTTTACAGTCACCGCACAAGAACAATAATGTACAAATAAGTGATTAGACCAATAAAGAACAAGTAGTGAATAAAGTATGTAAAGTCTGCACGCACGCCTTTTAGCTCTTATTTAAGTAGAATGGTTAAACGGTTGTAAGTCGTTTAACCCGAGTAAATTGTCTGAATTTAACGCTGTCGCAAATCTCTGTTCAAAACCTCTTATCTCTCTCAAATATGTTGTAATACCGACAATTAGTATCCTCGCGCAACGGTATTTATATCGCTGCGCGGGGCGAAGAGCATGAAGAGACAAGAGGGGGAGAACGCTCGCGCTTGTCGCCACGGAACAGCGCTAGGCGCGAAGCGACTGAGCGCTCCCCCTACCAGCGAATCCGCAACATTCCGCCCGCCGCGGCATGCGTTGCATGGCGCAATTACAGACAAAGAGACGCGAAGGTTCCGTGAAGTCGCATGATTAACACATTGGCGACGGATGACGCGAAAACGCGTCATTCAAGTTCTTTGCTTGGGTACGGATGACGCGTTTTCGCGTCATCGATGTCTCTTCATACATTTGTCTCAATATAAATTTGTAAGGCGTTATCAATTGTTCAATTTCTCTTCAGAAATGTCGTGTTAGATGTTCCCTGCATTGAAAAGAGTATTTATGGTTTTTATTTACTATTATATCTAAGCTATGATATCGAGACTGTATATTTGTTTTAGCGCGATGAGGTACCCATTCGACGCTTGGGTGTCGCGTCAAAAAATAATGAGAGGTTTCAGATAACTCTGTTTATATAAGAATAAGATATTTCTTTATGGTTGGCAAAGTGACCCTGCATCGACAGGGCAATCGTAAAATCTTTTAGTCTGTTCTTGGCCCTTGCAATTAGCGTATGTGTTTTTGAACAGTCAGTGCATCCCTGTATTCGTAAAAAAATCGTAAAAGTTGTGGTTTTATATTTTTGTAAAAATACAAAAAATGGAGGAAGAATTCTTTTCGGAGATCTGTGAAGACTCTTTATCAGACGTGGCTGAAAATGACAGTGAAGATTCTGACATTGTACCGGTACGACGAAGAGTGGCTTTATTGAGTGTGCTTTCCTCGTCGTCATCAAGTGAAGAAGACATAGAAATAGAAGAAAGCACTAATACAGATTGGTCGGAAATTGATCCAGAACGACGTAACGAACAATTCGAAGGTATTGCTGGAGTGAAAATCTTTCCAGACAATGCTCAAAGTGTTACGGATGTGACCTCTCTATTCATTGGAAATGATTTATTTGAAAACATCGCGGTGGAAACCAATCGTTATTATATCACAAATGGACTAAAAAAGTGTTTTTCTATCTTCTTCACTGCGCCTTATTTAATTCATTCCGCATCTTTAAAATTTTAAACCCACAGTCAAAAATGAGGTTCCACGATTTCATGTTGAATATAGCCCAATCATGGCTAGAAACAACCGCTGATATGTCGTATTCTGACATAGAAGAAGCAACGAATGAACCATCGGATCAACCTTCAACTTCCGCACGAGTACCACGCCCTGATCCACCGGAAAGACTGACAGGAAGCATAAAACAACACGAACCTGTAAGGATTTTGAGCAAAAATAAAAATGTCAGAAGAAGGTGTCGTGTCTGTTATTCGCATAAAAAACGTGGAGAGACTAGTTACATGTGTAAAGATTGTAACGTACCATTACATCTTGGTAATTGTTTCCAAAAGTATCATACGAAGCAAAAATATTAATTTTTTTATGTAATAATAAAAAGGTTGAGAACCTGTGATGTTTGCACTTTGAAAAGTATACATTTTTACGCAAAAAAGTAATATACACCTTTCCCCAAAATCCCATTAAGAAATATTAATTAGTTAAAAAGTTATGCCAGTTGTTTCCAGCGTAGCGCGATTACAAGGAAAGGCGCGAAATCGCCCCGTACCCACGTAAAACGCGGCTCCAAACGCCCCGTCGCCAATGTGTTAACGTCGGAAGAACCGTGGTGCAGTGATAGAGAGTGGCGCAAGTGAGCAGAAGAAAGCAGAGGTGAGCCACGAGGCTAATCTCCTCGGCGGCTGGTGGCAGCAAGCAAATCTTTGTAAGGGCCTCGTAGTGGTTGTAGCAGTCCGTCAGGAAACCACGCGGCGAACACGCTGATCGTCTCCCCTGTGTGTTGCAGTGATGCTGCCCAGTGTCGTAGTACTTCGCGGTGAAGATCCCACGTTGAGAATTGAAGAGGCGAAAAGCGGCGAGAAAAGTGGCAGCGGTGGCATCGGCGAGGAGTTCGAAGAGTACAGCTCTGGTCGCTAAACATACAAGTACAGTAACAGATGCCTTTCTTGCAAGTTGACCATTACCGAACGCAGATTCCATAAAGGAAGGTTCGGCATGATGAACGCCAGTATTAGTGTATGGACGGGAAGGCTGCGCGCGGGAAGCGGGCGGGGAGGTTCCCATGTGATGATACGAAGCTTGGGCGCGCCGGCGACAACAAACCGTGCACGAGGCCATCACGCGGTGTACCGTGCGACGCCTCGCGAGTATCCAGTATTCTCTTCGTAAAGTTGAGAAGGTCAGTTGCGTTTTGCCGAGAGGAAGACTGGTATGTGCATCTCTGATGATGAGTGAAGTAAAGTGCGCTTTAACAAGTGAAATGGCAGTAGGTTTTTGCCATGTGTCCAGTGAAGAGTGGTTCCATCGTCCGCCTACCCTCCGTACGCCATCTCCAGTAGTGAATGACGCCAGCCTGGCCGTTGGACCACGTGTAATCTGGCCGCCATGTTGAAGTATTTCCATTTCGGTGGAAAAGGTTGCCCTTTGGAAGCAGTGAACACAGGCAAGTTTTGCATTATTCATTTCGTTGATTGAAAGACGTTGCGATACTTGCGCGCGTGTGTTCTTATCCCTCGTCGTTCGGCAAAAGCGTAAGCACCAGCCAACCGTGCGCAGCAATCTAGCGAGTGTTAAGAATTTGCCGGCAAGTTCCTCAAAAAAGGAACTGCTTGTAGTAATAGTAAGATGGTTCGCTCGCGGTGAGCGAACCTCCTGGTCAAGAGAGAGGTTGTAAATCGTTTGCCGTTCATAATCGGATGATTGCGAAGAAAGAAGGGGCGGACCCTTCCACCAAAGCGAGTGGTCAAGAGAGAGTGCTTCCAACAATTTCCGTTTGTTGGAAGCCCATATATGCAGAGCAACACCGCCCGCCCCGCACAACAGCAACAGCTCCTGCTGCAGAGCAAGAGCTTCAAAACGAGTGTCTGCTCCGATTATGACATGATGCTGCAAATAGTGTGACGAGCGAGAAGCTATGGAATCCGATGAAACCGGTTCCATGTGTCCTAGACGCAAGTATTTTTCCAAAAAGAAATTGCATAAAGTTTTCAGTGCAGGCTTGCCCTTCAAACGAGCCTCGCGTTTATACAATAACACCAGTGCGGTGTCGAGCGAGTTGCCCACTTGGGCCGGGGAAGAAGCGAAGGGAAGACGCACCTGATATCGTCCAGTAGAGTCGCGGGAGAGAGTGGAGCAGAAGTGTTGCTCGCACTCGCTCTCCGCCGAAGTAAATGTACCGGGAGGGGTGGATACCTCCTCCAGTACCCCGAAGCGGTTAAGTGATGCCGATATATCAGCATTGCCAGTAATGCATTGCAACGTTAACTCTTCACCGCGTGAAGAGTTCCAGTGTTGTGCGGGGTTGCAATGCCCAGTAAGAAAGTATTCTTGCAAAAAGGAGTTATGTAATTTGGCCAGTGATGGCTTTCCTGGTACGCAAGATTCGAGTTTAAGTAACAGCACGAGTGCTGTGTCAAGCGAGATTCCCAATTGGGCCGGAGAAAAGTTAAAGAGAAACCGAGTTCGATACCGTCCAGTGGAGTTGCGGGAGAGAGTGGAGCAGAAGTGTTGCTCGCACTCGCTCTCCGCCGAAGTAAATGTACGGGGAGGGTTGGCTACCTCCTCCCGTACCCAGAAGAGCTGAAGTGATTCAGAAAAATCGGTATCGCGAGTAATACATTGCACCGTAAACTCTTCACGCCGTGAAGAGCTCGAGTAGGGAGTGGAGTTGCAATGCCCAGTAAGCAAGTAATCGAGATAAGTACGTTGGGCAACCGAACCGTTAGGCTGGCCCTTCCTAAGGCCCTCACGAAATATTTCGGAGTAGCCACTAGCTAACATAATGTCAACCAGTTCAGCAGAACGACAGTCGGGATCAGCAACTTCTAAATCCCGCAAGTGCGAAAGAGATAACCGAGCATCGGTGGTTCGAGTGGGGGAATATGACGTCGGGCGCGGCAGCACGTAAGCCATTGTGGAAAGGGTTTCCGTAGGTGCACGAGTAGAGGAGAAAGTGAGCGTCACGCTTCCCCTTGTGCGAGCTCCCGTCGAGCCCACACCCAGAATTGGAAACCGCGCGGTTCTTCTTTGGAGCTTCATGGTTTGCACAAGATTCTCGGAAACAAGCGATACCTCGGAACACGGGTCAATCAAGGCTCTCACAGCAACTTTCTCGCCTCGACTTGACTCTACCAGAATTTTCGCGGTCGCGAGAAATACAACAGATCGTGGTTGAGAATTTGACCAGGAGGCTCGCGCACAGTGCGAGGTCCTCGACTCCTCCACTCTACCCTGTGGAGAGACTTGTCGCGAAGATTCCTGCTCCGATTTCACATGCAATAAAGTATGGTGCTTACCTACGCACAGTTGGCAGCGCTTCGCAGACTTGCACAAACGAGAATGATGACTTCCGAGGCAGTTGAAACAAAGATTTTTGTCCGCGGCCACTTTCTTCCTCTCGAGCGGAGACATCCCTTTAAACTCTGCGCAGTATAATACAAAGTGTTGATTGCAGCACAGCGGGCACTTCGCACGTCTTTCTTCGGCGGTCGATGCGGTGTGCGTTCTGAATCTCGCTAATCTTGTATTATTTTTTAGAGATGACCCTGAGGAAGGTGATGCTGCGGCATCCGAGACGGCTTCTTCGACTGCTTCCAAAGCGCGCAGGTGGCCAGTGAGGAACAGATTTAATTGTTCGAACGAAGGAGAATCAGTAGTTGCACCAATTGAAGATTCCCACGCCAGTCTTGATTTGACGTCCAACTTTTGTACCAGCCCGAAGACCAACCAGTCATCCCAGTGCTCGACTGGCCGGCCAAGGGCTTCGAGTGACTGAACGGCGTCCAGCGTACCGTTCAGAAGAGGTTTCAGGCAATTAGCTGACTCCTTCCTCATGGACGGTAATGAGGAAAGAGCGGAGAGATGCGACTGGATTAAGATCCGCAGATTTTCGTAGCGCGCCGCGATAATTTTCCACGCTCCAGTGAAGTTGGCCTCTGTGAGGCGTATATTTTGAATGAGTTGAGCGGGCTCGCCAGACAAACTGATTTTTAGATGGTGGAATTTCTCCACCCCGGAAAGTTGCTTGTTATCGATTACCAGCGACGTGAACAAGTTACGGTAGCTCGCCCACTCCCGGTAATCACCAGAAAACCGTGGCACGTCAATGCGTGGAAGCGATCGCTGCGGCGGATTGACCGTAGGAGCGGTCTGCGGTTGCTCCAGAGGTTTACGGAGGTCCAGCAGTGCGGCCTTGTTATCAAGATAGGCCTCTTCACATAAAGCCAAATGATCCGTTACGAAATATGGCCAGGTTGCGAACTCGGGGGTCACAATATCCAACAGCTGGTCGTGACCCTCGGTGAAGGTGTTCCAATTCTTCTCCAGCAGTTCGAGCCGCGACGTTACCACTCCTTCGGTAATTTTAGCGGCTCCTAGCTTCTTCATATTCGTAACGGTGTTGGAAATTCGCTGGTAAAGCGAAAGCTGTTTGTTAACGTATTTTTCCATTTGGTTTGAACGTTAACAACAAGTACACGCACTTGACTTGCGGGCGAGGTCGAGTCGCCAAAAAAACGTCGAAAGTAGTTCGAATATTCGTTCGACCCCGATTATTATTGCCTTGCGGGCGACAGTTTTTCGCGCACTTTAGCCGTTAAGCTGATTTATGTAACGGGCTTATTTAAAATCTATTTTACTCCTTTTATTAATTCCGTCCGTTAAACCATCCGGCTCGAAGGACCAATGTTTCGGATAGCTCGCTTGATTTTAATTTTGACGCGTAACGGATTAGGAATACTTATCAAAAAGGCACAATTCACGAGTAGCACGAATCACATGTATTTTACAGTCACCGCACAAGAACAATAATGTACAAATAAGTGATTAGACCAATAAAGAACAAGTAGTGAATAAAGTATGTAAAGTCCGCACGCACGCCTTTTAGCTCTTATTTAAGTAGAATGGTTAAACGGTTGTAAGTCGTTTAACCCGAGTAAATTGTCTGAATTTAACGCTGTCGCAAATCTCTGTTCAAAACCTCTTATCTCTCTCAAATATGTTGTAATACCGACAATTAGTATCCTCGCGCAACGGTATTTATATCGCTGCGCGGGGCGAAGAGCATGAAGAGACAAGAGGGGGAGAACGCTCGCGCTTGTCGCCACGGAACAGCGCTAGGCGCGAAGCGACTGAGCGCTCCCCCTACCAGCGAATCCGCAACAAAGATCTATCGGAATAATTCCACCAATAATCTGCATGGCTGCCGTTGATACTGTCCGGCACGCCTTTGTTATTATAATTAGGAACGTTCTTTGCAGCGCATTAATATGTCTTTTCATCACACCCATTCTGACTCTGTCATACCATATGATTGTACCATATGTAAAAATCGGAACACATACTGCTCTATACCAGACGTCAAGGATTGGCCTCCTGACACCCCATTCCTCGTGCGCCTGTTTAGTGATTTTCATTGTGTATCGCGTAATTTTTTCCCTTAACCTCTTAACGTGGGGAATGAACCACAGTCTGTCGTCAAGTGTAACTCCCAAATACTTGTATTCTCTGGTAAACTGTAGGTTCTTTCCATAAATTTTGATACTTGGCAACCGGTTGATCGAGAGATTTCCTTTGAATATCATAAATCTAGACTTGTGTTCCGAGATCTTTAGCGTGCTGTTCGTACACCACTGCACAAAACTAGACAGCACTCGTTCCGATCTAGTCTCCAACTCAGCCCTCGACTGTCCTCTAATCAAAAATACGACATCATCAGCATAGGCCAAAACATTGCAAGCATCAGCGTCAGCAGTAGTCTCAAACTCGTTAACGTACTGGTCCATGCACCAGTTCCACGCCACCGGTCCAACAATTGATCCCTGTGGGCATCCCCTCTCAACCTTGTATGCTACTTCTTGCTCGTTTCTTCTTATCTTGACCCTTCTTCTAGTGAAGCAACTTTGTACTAATTTTATTATTGTGGACCTGCAGCCCGCATCGACCAGGCGACCAATAATCGCCGGCCACCAGAGGTGGTCGAAGGCCCCTACGATATCTATAAAAATTGCCACGGCGTATTTTTTTTCTGTCTGCTGAATCTCAGACATAAGACTGAGTAAAGCATCCTCGGTGCCCACTCCTTTTCTAAAACCGTATTGTCTTGGGCTAAACATACCACTGTCTTTGTACTGCTCCTCAACTCTATTTATTCTAATTCTTTCGAAGACCTTTGCAACGACTGGAAGCAGCGCAATAGGCCTGTATGCGTTGATTTCCGCAAGACAGCTGTCTGCTCGCTTCGGGATTATTATAACTTCTGCAATTTTCCATCTTTTTGGAAATATACCTTCCCGCAGACATTTGTTGTACAGCGCTAGTAATGACTCCCCGCCGCTACGCCCAATTCGCTGTCACCTTGAGCTCATTAGGTTCCGTAATACTGAGTCCAATACCACTCAAGTCAACTTTCTTTATAATTTCAACATCTTCTTTACTCTTTAGCTCCATCACCATACCCTTGTTTCTCAGTTGTCTTGTATTTTTGACATTCAATTTTTGCCTGTTATCTTTCAATGCTTCAGTGATTTGTTTACTTATTTCTTCGTTAGTTCTAGCATCGGTCTCACTTTTAGGTTTTATGAAAATAACCTCTGTTTTTTCTTTTTTACTTTCAGGCTGCAGATATCTTCGCCTGATGACCTGGCCGGGCAGTCCTCCAGCGGGAGCCGCGGCTGCCTGCGCATAAGTGCTCTTTGGTTGAACGACGGTTTTACTTTTCATTCTCAGGAGCTCGCTTTTCATAACTTCACTTTGAAGTTTTGTCTCCAGGATAGCCCACTTGTCCAGAATGAACCTAATGGCACTCCTTGTAATCTTATTTCCGTCGTCAAATAAAAATTCTTCTAACTTAGTGCGTTCGGTGTAAATTTCTTTCAGAGTTGCGTTATCCTCTTCCTGGGCATTATCCTCCTCTGCCTGACTGCCCTGGCCTAAAGTTGATCTCTTTCTACGTTTGGCCTTTATAGGTGTAGACTTGGCTGAGGTGTCCTCCATAGCTAATGAAGAGACAGAGCTGCGCCGGCTGTTACTTCTACTCTGAGATGGCAATTCTCTCATCTCGACGTTTTCTACCTCCTCCTCCTGCCCACTCTCATCATTCTTTTGTTTTGGTTTTGTTTTTTTATTTAGTCTATCCATACTGAGTCCCACGAGCGTGGTCGGAAATAACGGTCCACCGGGGCAGAGCCGCCTTGCCCCGGCAAGGCTTAAATACAACCGGGGGTAGCCATTTTCCCGGAGGTTGGCCGCTAACGGCCGGTGCACCCACCGGCCACGCTCCGGCGCAATGTCCGGGACGCACCCCTTCAGCGCGCGCCATACCTTAAGGTGAGGGATTTTTTGTAGAGGTTGTCATCCTCGCGGTCCGGCCGGTTAAGGCAAGACCCCCGTTCTAGCGAAACATGACCACTGGCTTACGGTATGCTAGAGCTCGGGTACCTTGGGCCCGCTAAAACCCATACTGTGTCTGTCCCTGACCCGAACGGAGTCGGTTCAGGAACAGACACAGCCCCTGAGGGGAGTAGTAAGGGACAGAGGGAATCTCGTTAATCCATTCGTGCGCGTCACTAATTAGATGACGAGGCATTTGTGATGTATCGCTGGGAGCACCGTGAGGCAAAGTATTAATAACTAGGCCACGGTTTTGGGCTCTCAGGGATCTTGCTGGGCACATTGATCTTTGGTTTAGAGCCAGGATAGGTGCAAATACGAGACCTCCCGTGAGGCTCTTTTCATCCATACGCGCACCTTGCATTAATATTCATTCCTGGTTTCAAAATGTGACGGGAACGACAGACGCCGGCGTTGTCGTCCTTCTATTAGGATTAAATCTGGACGTAATGCTGTTAAACCGTCTCCAGTTCATCCATGAGCCCCATAATACCCGAGTGGTTAAGCTGCGCATCTGGGCCCGTGTTATACCCAATTGCCACAGCTCTCTGACACTCTGGGAGCTCCAGACCCCCCGCCATGAGATGGTTATGGCGGAGAAGACGACATTTCGACGTGGCACTCCTGCATGGGCTCCAACCAGATCGTCGAGATCCGAAATCGACTCATACTTGGCCACTTTACGCCTGTGTGCTAGATCCAATGCCCCTTCGCTGGATACAACCTGCGCATCAACGACAACTGCCCTATCACATAGGACAGCTGTGAGATCCGGTCTACGGCGCCCGACAGATGTAGAGAAGGCTAGCTCCTCGTCCACCTGCCATCCCCTTTGTCTTAGAAAACCAGCGACTCGACGGCACTGGTCGTTATGCCGTAAGATCCTCCCACCGTGCGTTCGGAAACAGCGCTGAACGCAGTGCGCCGGAGTCTCTTTTTCAGGACACCCGGCGCGACAACGAACATCGCGTCCCTCACGACCGCGGGAGACTCTCACTCTCGACGGTAAGCAGTTGGCCCGAACGTGGTGATAGTGCACGTAATCAGCCCCCGGGATGCCAGATGAACCCTCTGACACCCAGTGCGAGCTCATGGGAGCGGCAGCAGACTCACGGAGTCCACTACCGTCACACGAGGCGTGCAACGCTGCGGCCCAACCTTGTCGGAGTTCAGAAGTCGTGCAGACCGTCTCACCTCGCAGGCGCATCTTTTTTTTTTTTTTTTTTTGCCGGAGTAGGGGAAAATGCATTACGCATACCCCTAGCTTTTCCAGGGGTTATGTGGGACTCGCCAAGGTGCAGTGTGGCATACCCACTAAAAACCCCTCCACCGTTTCTTCGCTTGTATATTATAATTTCCCTCCACCCAGGCTCTCTAAAGGTTTTAATTCATCCAGGGGAGGGTTCTGGGTTCCCAGTAATATTTCCTATTTTTTATTGTCCTCGGGTCCTGGCCCTCTATCGATGTTTATCTACAATATTTTACTGCCTTTGTTATTTATATACTTACATATCTACCTTTTATTTTGTTATTTTATATTTTTATTTTGTTATTTTATTATTTTGGATTTTTTGAATTTTCTTATTTATTCGCTCCTTTTCTTCTAGTGGTTGTATTTCTAGTCCTATTTTCCATGTCTCTCTCCTGTTTTTCTCTAGTTTTTAGTACGATATATGCAAAGTTCCTAAATGCATTCCATCCACTTTGGGTCGCAGTGACGCTTTCGATGAAATTCTCTAGCGTCATCCTCTCCCCTATAGTGCATTCCAGGAGTTTTCGTTCCGTTTCCCACTTTGGGCAGTGGAAAATGACGTGTTCCGGGTCATCATGTGGGTCATCGTTTCCGGTATGTATTAAAAATTCCATGGCCCGTTAGCAGTTGGGTTGTATGGTAATCTAAGTGCGTTCTAGTATTATTATTTTTTAGCTTAGTTGCGTCTCCTATGAGTTTCCGTGTCCAGTTTTCCAGTCTGTACGCTTTCCATTCTTCTTTCCATGTGTTTTCGTATTTTAATTGCATTTCTTTCTTGTATTTATTCTTTTCCTCTGTATTATTTTTCATTATTCTTTCTCTTTCGTTAGTATTTGCTAGTCTACAGCTACTGTTACTATTACTATTTACGGGCCATGTACCGTCCTCCCTCTTATTTTTAATCATGTCGTAGATCTCTGTTCTGAGTCTCACTTTGTGCTTTATCGGCATTTTTCCTGCCAAGACACATAGCGCTGCATGTGGGACCGTTCTGTATGCCGCTATTACTCTTCTTAGGGCTGTACTTTGGGCCCTCTAAAATTCTTACGTTGGTATAGTATTCTAGGGCACTCCACCAGATCGGCGCCGCGTAGAGTATTACCGATTCCCATACATTATAATAGAGGTTCCTGCACTGTTGGGCCGGTCCCTTTGTGTTTGGTGTCAGTCCCGTCAGTGTGCCCAGGATTCTATTTGCTTTGTTGCATGCATTTTCGATATGCCCCCTATATTTCCTGCGTATATCTATTTCGACTCCCAGATATTTGATCGTAGATTTAGTCGTTATTATTAGGTCTTCTAGTTTGATTTTTATTAGTTTTGGGATTCTTTTACCCGTCAGTAATATCGCCTCGGTTTTTTGTATCGCTATTTCTAGCTTGTTTGAGCTTAGCCACTGCCTTATGGTTGTCATCCCTTCTTCCATTCTTAGCCAGACCTCTTGCATATCCTTTGCTGTTATCAGCATCGCCAGGTCATCGGCATATGCCACCATTTTTGTGTTTTTAACCTTTTCCGATTCTCGTAAGATCCCATCATATACTATGTTCCACATAAAGGGTCCAAGGACTGATCCTTGTGGAACACCTGCGTATACGTTTCTGCAGAACGTTTCTCCTTCTACATGAACTATAATTCGTCTATGTGTCAGGTATTCGTTTATGGTTCTTCTAACTGGCCCTGATACATTCCTGTTCTCCAATTCTTTTATAATTAAGTTCTTATCCAATGTGTTAAATGCGTTCTTGATGTCCACTGTTACCATCACGCATATCCTTTGCTTTTCCCTGCACCTTTCCGCGAACGAGTTGACTTCATATACCGCATCGACTGTGCTTCTCGCTCTTCGGAAGCCAAATTGAGTTCTATGGCAAGGGTCCGGTCCTAACTCTTGATCTATTTGTTCTTTCATGGTATATTCCCATATTTTATCAAGGCTGGGTAGCATACTAATTGGTCTATATGCCGATGGGTCCTCAGGGTTCCTCCCATTTTTGGGTATGAGTACCACTCTAGCTTCTTTCCATCGCTTCGGTATTTTCCTGGTGTCGCTTATATTTTGGCACATGCGTGTCATATAACTTGTCCTATTTAGAGCTAAAATTTTAATTATTTCGGCTGGAACCATGTCATTTCCTGGAGCTTTCGCTGGTTTGAGACGGCTTGCCGCTCTAATAATCATCTCGTTAGTTATCCACCGATTGTTTTCATTTGTGTCTTCGTTATTTCCTTTGTTTATTTCCGATTCGGCTTCGGTGTTTGTAGTCACAAAGAGCGTGTCTAAGATTATATCCACTCGATCTCGGTCTATACTATATTTTTTCTTCTTCCCCTTTAGTTTTGCCATTACTGCCTTATAGGGTCGCCCCCATGGGTCATCGTCCAATACTTTGCAGAAATCTTTCCAGCTGTTTTCTTTACTTCTATAGATTAAAATCTGTAGCTCTTTTCTCCTCTCCCTATATTCCGTCAGCACCGTTATCTGGTTTTTCACTTCTTTTTTCCTTAGTTTTTTTAATCTCCTTCTCAGGACTTCTACCTCCTTCCTTTTTTTTGCAATTTCTTGCGTCCACCAGTAGTTTGGCGTTTTCCCTTGTGGTGTCCCCTTTTTACTGAGTAGGCGCCTACATATTTCTTCCACTATGCTTTGCATGTCCTCAGCGCTAAAATCGTCCTCGTCTTTTATCGATCTCGTCATAAAGTCGAAATAGTTTAAAATTTTTCCTTATCATTATGTCTTATCCTATATGGTGTCCACGTATATTGTGCCGTCGGTTCTCCGTTGTCCTCGAGTATATGCAGGACATATCTATGGTCAGATGCTGTAAAATCATCCAATATTCTGCTGCTTGTTATCGCCTTGAAGGTGGTTCGGTCCGCTGACATCGTATCTGGGAAGGATGTGCCCCCGTTTCTTTCGAACGTGTACAATCCGTCTACATGCACCGGAACCATATCTCTTCTGGTAATCGTGTCTAGTAACCAAGTGCCCCTACGATCCGTCTTATCTCCGCCCCAGGCAGGTGACTTCGCGTTGAGGTCTCCTATTATTATAACCCTCGTGTTACTCTTACTATTGTTTCTAATTAGCTTTTCTACTGCGTTCAGGTATTTCTTAAAAGCTTCCACCTTGATGTTTGGTGACATGTAACAGCTCAGAATGAGTGTATTTTTAACAATTGCAGCAGCTATGCCCGGGACGCTAGCTGTTTTCCCAGCTATTGGATAAAGACCTTCTCTTCCCGTAAACCAGATTGAAGCATCTCCTATTGTATCGTTCACCCATTCCGTCCGTTGTCTGTATGGTTCTGGTATAATTACAATATCCACCTCGTATTGGGTAGCCGTCTGTATGAGTAGTTCCTGTGCCAGTCGGCATCTATTTAAGTTAATCTGCATTATTTTAACTGCCATTTTTATTATTGTTCGTTTCTCCTATTTTCGTCGTGTATTTCCTCCTTTGTGGGCATCTAAACGACCCCGTCACATGAGGCATATATGTTCCCTCCACCTTCGGGCAGATCAGGCATCTTGGTGTATTCTGGCATTCCTGAAAGTGATGTCCTACCTCGCCACATTTTCTGCATGCCTCTCTTGGGATGGGATTACCTTTGCAGGCTGTACTTATATGACCAAAGCCAAGGCATCTAAAACATTTGGTGATTTTGGGGATGATCTTCATCTTACTTACCACTAATCCCAGTTTAATTTTTATTCCCTCCTCTATCTTTTCCGCCTTTGTCGCTGGGATTTCTACTATCGCTCTTTTCATCCCAGCATATGCGGTTCTTAGCGTTTTTAAGACTAATTCATCTTCGTTTCGTAGTTGTAATGTCTTCATGGTAGCCTCTATGACTTCTTCTCTTTCAACCAGGGGATCAATATCCATGATTTCCACTAGTATTTTCGTCTGTAGTGTCCGGACCATTCTCTGGGGTCCCACTGTTCTTTGTATCATTTCCTTCATGCTATCCACGTTAGTCCTAGGTAATAGTTCCAGGATAAGGTCTCCCCTCCTTGAGCTCCTTACCCTTTTAATGTCAACTTCCCGTTTGGTTATGAGTCACCTCTCCCTCTATTACTCCCGCATACGTATGCTGCTTCCTAACTTGCCGTGGTCTCTTCGTCATTTCATGATCCAAAGGCGACCTTATCTTTCTCTTGGGGTTTGTCTCCTTCGTGCTCTCTATTTCTATTTCATCCTCGATATTTATTGGTGTTGTTTCTTCGGCCTCGTGTCCTTCCTTTCCCTTTCCTATTTCTAAATCTTCCATTCTTGACCTTTTTCCTTTCGTAGTACCTTCTATATCTTGTCGAAGTGAGTCCAGCTGCTTAAGGGCTCTAGCGCTCTTTTCCTTCAGAAGGCTTTTTACATTCTTCGTGGTCACGGCATATTCATGTATTGCATTTACCGCGGCCTTGATGTCTCGGACCTCCTTTTCCATCTTTGCCAAAAGCGCCCTCTCTACCATGACTTTATCGCTACTTTTTGGATGAGCCATTGTCCATCTTCCTCTGTGACTTCCCCTTTGGTACTATTTCTTGTTTGTATCACTTCATCAGCCACCTTAGTCCGTGGTTCTATCCACTTCTGTATACTTTTTATTGGACTCCTACTTAAACTTGTTTGAGTTTTAAATGGGTTGTCTTGTCCCGGTGTATCTTCCGTTATCATTTTCTTTACCGCTTCCTCCTTAGAGGCGTCTCCAGGGACCTCTTCCGATACTACATTTCTGTTGTTACCTATGTATTCTTCTATTTCTTCCATCCATCGTGCCTCCTTTTCATCTTTCTTTTTGTTGGTTGTCATGTCATTTCATTACCGGTCCCCTTCAGCCGAAGCCTCCGGCGACCTCCGATTTATCTTGGAGGAACAGGGGGACCACCTGCGCCTCCCCCTTATGCAGGCTAGGGGACTGAAATACTGCAGGGTGGCCCCAGGTGCCCCACAGGGAACGTTTACGACCGTACTGTTTTATTGTCGCTACGGCCACGCAGCTATCGGCACGATGCCTTACACCTTAGCTTGCGACGTTTGACCACTCACTCTTTCGCATCCCGTTTCCGGCAGCCGAAGCCCACCGTCACAGCACACCAGGGAGACCCACGAGGAGGTGAGGTGAGTGGATCATTTGACTAAGGTTGGTCCGCCAACTTTGCCGAAATTTCACCGCCGAACAAGGTAAGTACCCAGGATCCTAGGGTAAGTACCATAATTCTTAAGTAGAAACATCAGCTCCATCGTGGTTTTTGACCCGACTCCGGAATCATCATTGTCAGGAAAACCAAACCCCGTCTCAGCTCCCCAATCGCAGTAGTGCCCGCAACACGAATGGAACAGAGGTTCCATAACCGCGGTGGCACACCGTCGGGACCTGGAGCGGATGCGGCCCTTATGGCATGCTTCTCCACATCTTTCGATGAGATAGGCATCCACAAGGAGGACTTATCGATAGCGGAAGGATCAAAATCCTCCGCACTCTCGCCCGAACCGACACCCTCGAGGTGAATACCCCGTGAGGTCGACTCACCGGACCGCCTCTGCCTCACACTGTCCGGCTGTCTAAGGAACGCCGACTCATCCATGCCCTCATCTACGACACTGGCGGTCTCTATAAGAGGCCGCCAGTATGCGTAGAAGCTGGCAGAGGACGGACGATTCCCTTCGACATTGCCTTCCAGGATATTATTGAGACAGGAGCGCATGTTCTTACGAAAGAGAGTTTGCGTTTCCGCGTACTCCCTCTTGCGCTTCTGCTCCCTGTTCTCTCGGTTTGAAGGATTACTGTGCCAACGCCTAACTGGGCGACGAGGATACCTCCTAACTCTCTCCGGAAACACGTCACCTAGCCATCTATTGATGGCATCAGTGTCTACGTTCCCTTCAAGAGCTGACTGCGCAATTGAGCGCAGACGACCAGCCTGGAAGCTCATCGTTCGCGACGATCGCTCAATGAGTTCCCTAATCGCAGAACGTAGCTCCTCCAGTTGTTCCAGAATTATCAGACTGGCAGGAGGACCGCACCTGTGGGGAGATAGGATGTTCGAGGGACCGGCAGTATCGAGTACTACCGCTCCTGTCCCTTGGCCGTCCTCATCAACACCCGTAGGACTCGGGGTTGCCTGTTGGCAGAAACTGAGGACCATCTGGCGATATGCGGCCGGTCGCCACTTGCCTTTGATGGCCTCTACAGTTCTGTGGGGGAATAGGTCTTGAAGATGGGCATTCATGAACCTGATTCCACCGGCTGAGCTGGCAGTAGCCTCAGCTCGATCCACCCTTCTCTCCTCCTCTTCGCTCCAGCGGGCTCTTGACCTTTCGACGTTGACAGCGTCGTTGGCTTCAAGAGGGTGCGCATGATGCGTGTGAACACCTCGGCCGATCTTGGAATGAAACTCCCGATCGCAGTACTCACAGATGAACCTTCCGGGCGCAGCGTAATTTTCCCGACTCGGAACCTCCCGGGTTCGAAGGACTCTTACGTCCGATGTACTCTCCTGCGCTTCACTCTCCGAAACCCTCCTCTCCCGCAACACACATAGTGGCCGGGCCATCCGAGAACCCGGCCGTGGATCATTCTTTCTTTTGTCCTTATCCATTGTTTCTATGTGTGTGGGGATCAGTCGGATTAACAACCGACAGTCCCCAAATAGCCTGTTGCGTTTTTGGCTTCACAACATCCGTGGAACTCGGCACTTGAGCACAAGGCCCTTCGAGGCGCTCTCGCAGAGGTAGCTCTTAGTTTCCCTCAGATGTTCGGAGGTACTCACCGGGGGAACCTCGTGAAGGTGGCTACTTGCTAACTATGACTTGGGCTCTCTCAGATACGAGTACCGGCAGGCCGGCCCGACACTTCATTGATTACCCATATACTATGGCTATGGGGACTTAGTCTCCGATACTAGCGCCGACGAATCGGGCCGACACCTCAAACGACCAGTCGCATCACGCCCGGAGACTTAAGCTGCATTGTTACCACCATGTACTTGCCGTCAGCGGCGTATTGCACGGCACGATATTATAAGGCAACACCGCGAGACTTAGTTTCAGAAGCTAAGTTCGTAGCGTTCCACCCCAGCAAGAGGTGAAAATTTTTGGGCTGGGAGCCAGTTACTATCAATGCTTAGATCTTTGTCACGCCGTGGCTAAGTGCCAGCGGCGTATTGCTTTTATTTTTGGGGCAAGTCATAGCGGCGACATAGCTGCTTAAGCCATAGTATAATATATATAATATATATATATATACAGGGTGTTTCTTAACTTCTGTCCTTCCCGGAAATGGGGGTTAGCTGGGGTGATTCTTAACAACTTTTTCCTTGACCAATATGTGGTTTGCAGCTTCATTTTTAAGTTATTAACGAAAAACACTGGCCAATGAGAGCGCCCGCCGGGCGGCCGATGGCGCGCGCTCAGGCACGAACCTATCAGCTGTCGCGATGGGGGGCATCGAGGGTACCGACGGAAGCGTGCGGCAAATGTTACATCGTCATAATTAAGACTAATGTGGAATAATTCGTTTCTACTTATGAAACTAATAAGTCGTTTAATAACCGTGTTCGATAAGTTTATTCATTATCCGAACGGAATAAACTGTTTTATTACTTATGAAAAAAATATTTTTTAACAGCACGTTTTCAGGTGGATAAATTATGTTTTCAGAAACACGATTTGCAGAACTAATGTTAGAAAAAGCTAATTAAACTTACCCATTCGTCTACGAATTAATCTGGTTAACATTGTGCGAATCCTGACCTAGGCAACGGTCAACAGCTGATGTCACCGGCCGGGTCGGTGAACTCACTACACTCACGGTGAATTCGCTTCAAGATCACTTCACTTCACGCTCACTATCACTTGCCACTGTGAAGTGTGGGAATATTTGAAACCGATTTATTTTTCTTACGTTTAAACATTTCGTAATGGCTGCGTTTTTACGATTCATGTTGTCCGTTCGGCTAGCAGAACGACTCTGCCAGCTTAAACGTCGCACTCGCTTCCACACGCACACGCACACGCCCTGTCTCCAAATTTAGTGGAAATCGGCGGCAGATACCGATCACACAGGGCAGCATCGGCCCCTGCGTAGTGTGCGTCGCAGTGTGAGCGTCGGCACTACAATGTTATCCACATTAAAGAACATGTGCGTGTGCGTGTGGAAGCGAATGCGACGTTTCAGCTGGCAGAGTCGTTCTGCTAGCCGAACGGACAACATGAATCGTAAAAACGCAGGCTATTACGAAATGTTTAAACGTAAGAAAAATAAATCGGTTTCAAATATTCCCACATTTCACAGTGGCAAGTGATAGTGACCGTGAAGTGAAGTGATCTTGAAGTGAATTCACCGTGAGTGTAGTGAGTTCACCGACCCGGCCGGTGACATCAGCTGTTGACCGTTGCCTAGGTCAGGATTCGCACAATGTTAACCAGATTAATTCGTAGACGAATGGGTAAGTTTAATTAGCTTTTTGTAACATTAGTTCTGCAAATCGTTTTTCTTGTCACATAATTTATCCACCTAAAAACGCGCTGTTAAATAAAATATGTTTTTCATAAGTATTTCGGAAATGGCACGCTTGATTCCGCGTGATCCGAGGTTGGCTGATATCGCTCAGCGCTGAGCGTGGAGGTGTAGGATGAGCAATGAAGAACGAACGAATATAGACAGCACTTACAACTTTTAATTTTCACACGAACAGACAGATACACACCGTGGTGGACAAGAATACAGCACACGCGACGACAGAACGAATGAAAAAAAACGTGGCTTTTGAATTTCGTCTCACGACTTCGAATTTAGCTATCAAGTACGGAGCTCAGTCCTCTTTCGCGGTTTTCTAAGGTCTCTGGGCTATTTTCGAGCAGTTGCTCGCCGAGCCGCAAACGACGGTTTCTTTTCCTTTTTTGTTTTCACCTGATTGGTGTAAACCGATCAGGCGATCGACTTTAGGCAGCTATTGGGTCGTACGCGAGGCTAGGTGACCCCCAACGTTTTAGCCGTTAGAATTTCGAACAATAAGTAATAAAACAGTTTATTCCTTTCGGATAATGAATGAACGTATCGGACACTGTTCTTAAACGACTTATTAGTTTATTTGTTATTCATGAATAACGAATTATTCCACATTATTCTTAATTAAGACGATGTAACATCTGCCGCACGCTTCCGTCGGTACCCTCGATGCCCCCTCATCGTGACAGCTGATAGGTTCGTGCCTGAGCGCGTGCCATTGGCCGCCCGGCGGGCGCTCTCATTGGCCAGTGTTTTTCGTTAATAACTTAAAAATGAAGCTGCAAACCACATATTGGTCATGGAAAAAGTTGTTCAGAATCAGCCCAGCTACGCCCCATTTCCGGGAAGGACAGAAGTTAAGGGACACCCTGTATATATATATAAATAGCGCCGCCGGCTAAGTGCCAGCGGCGTATTGCTTTTATTTTGGGGGCAATCATTCGTCGGCTATATATATATAAAACGCCATTAATACGATGACGGGACATGAGTAAACCTGCGCCACCATGCATTAATGGCGCTTAAGAGAGTCATAGTTACTCCCGCCGTTTACCCGCGCTTTCTTGAATTTCTTCACGTTGACATTCAAAGCACTGGGCGTATTGTTTCGCCTCTCGGTCAAGGAAATTCCCAGCGGCGTATTGTTTTCTCCTCTCTGCAAGCAAACTTCCAGCGGCGTATTGCTTTGCGTCCGTCGACTTCCAAGTGCCAGCGGTGTATTGTTTCGCCTCTCGGTCAAGGAAATTCCCAGCGGCGCACAGTGGGACGAGCCTATTGTTCCGTTGGACATCGAGCAAAACACAAAAAAAAAATTTCGAATTTGAAAATTTTACTTCATAGGCAAGAAACTATGAACCTTTTACAATTATGTGCAACAATTTTTTTTCATTTTTTCTCACTAGATAATCCAGGGCAGCCAATAATAAATACCTATGTAAAATATTTTTTTTTCTTTATTTGTTGTTTAGTACCTCTATTTAACGATTTTAGTTAAAACTTTTGTGCAGTGCATAATCTTGCGGCTATAATAATTCCAAAATTAAAAAAAAACAACTTAAAATTGAAAATGGAGCTTTGTTTTACTTCATAATAAATGTCATATAAACATTACTTAATTACTTAAATTGACCAGGTTTGCGCGCAAAAAACTCTTCACCATTATATTCTAGAAAGAATATAGATTATAGTTATCCAAGAACAAGTTGCGCTTTTTTGCTTTTTCGTGAGATATTTAATATAATTCTCATTGTTGCACTAACTAGAGACTCCAATCTAATCAAACGGGGCGTGTTTGTCATATTTTAAGTAGGATAACTAGACATTAATATCAGTACAACTATTAAATAAATCAAATATTGTTATGTTGAAGGACTTTATTTTTATAAACAATGAAGATTTATTATATACAACTTAGAAATTGCTTTTATACTAATGATTTTCTGATAATGAATCTTTTATGATTGTATATTTTTCGGCTTTATCAAAGTACTATTATTCATATTTTTATTTAAACTACATTGTATTGCCAGTCTCGAAAATATTAATATCATGGCTGTGCCAGAGAACTTTTTATTGAAGAAATGAATTTAACATAATGGAGTTAAAATAATACGTAACGAAATACATACATATAACAGCCTTTTAAAAATATGAATAATAGCACTTTGATAGAGCCGAAAAATATACAATCATAAAAGATTCATTATCAGAAAATCATTAGTATAAAAGCAATTTCTAAGTTGTATATAATATATCTTCATTGTTTATAAAAATAAAGTTCCATTGTTCCTTCAACATAACAATATTTGATTTATTTAGTAGTTGTACATATAATAATGTCTAGTTATCCTACTTAAAATATGACAAACACGCCCCGTTTGATTAGATTCGAGTCTCTCTAGTTAGTGCAACAATGAGAATTATATTAAATATCTCACGAAAAAGCAAAAAAGCGCAACATGTGCTTGGATAACTATAATCTATATTCTTTCTAGAATATAATGGTGAAGAGTTTTTTGCGCGCAAACCTGGTCAATTTGCGTAATTAATTAATGTTT
>OX637850.1:14525694-14575694 GCA_951802695.1 Nomada ruficornis
TTAATCAGTTGAGCAACCGTACCCTCAACATCTTTAGTCTTCGTCCCATCAGCTAATATCAGGGAATTCAGGTATGTCGATCTATTAAACTTTTCTCTAATAATCTTATATACTATTCCCCAAGGGTCATTATTACCTTCAACTGTAACGAAGTTTTCCCAAGTGGTTCTTTTTCTTTTCCTTATTTCAGCCACATATCTATTTCTTTCTCTTCTATAATTTAATCCATATTCCTCCACTAAATCACTAAAACCTAACTTTCTAGCCCTCACTAACTGCTTTTTTGTTCCATTAACCTTTCTTCTCAATTCTTCTAACTCCTTGTTCCACCATGGTACTATATTCTGTCCTGTCTTTTTCCTTGGTATAGACCTCGAACAGCATAAATTCAGTAACTTATTAAATTTTCTAACCGCCTTATCCGGGGGCAATGATTCCATCTGAACTATTACATCTTCGTTAAACTCTTTATTTACATAATCATAAAATTCATCCCAATTAGCTTTCTTCAAATTATATTTATTGTCTTCCTTCCAGAATTTTCGAACCATTTGTCCGCCTTCTATCTCAAAAATTATCAAACTATGATCGCTAGTAGTACATGCAGTATGAACCTTCCAACTTTTGATTTTATTTAATATCATTTCCCCGACAATAGTGATATCAATATTCGATTCGGAACTAGAACTACAAAACGTCGATAAATTTCCTGGCCTATTTACAATATATAAATTTTTTGCTATTATAAATTCTTCTAAAATTTTTCCTCTTTCATCTGTTTCCTTAGAAAACCATGCAGTGGATTTAGCATTAGCATCCATGGTTAAAATCACATTGTGACCGCTAATTGTATCCAAAATTTCTTCAACCTTCTTCAATATCGTTTCCAGAGGTATAGAGTATTGAAAGTAAGCATTAATTACATATAAATCAATTGTTTCAGTCATAATTTTAAAGCACATCACATGCTCATTTCCATCGTGTATACCTTGTAAAACTTCAACTTTTTCATCATTTATCACCGCAGCTACCCACGAATACTCACATGCTTCAGGCTGAACTATCCTCAATCCCTGGGCCGTATAACCTCTTACCTTCTTTTTATAACAATAAGGCTCCTGAACGCATAAAATATCTAAACTCATCTCCTTCATTATCAATTCTAAATTGGCTGCCGCAGCAGCAGATCTCTGAGCATAAATCTGTCCGATTTTTAGCCCCATTGAATTTTATTTTTATATATATCTATTTGCTTTTTATACTCTAAACAATCAACACTATGCGCTACATGGTTTAGATCTTTTCTTTTTGCCCTAGAGCAATTAACACATTTCGGAGATTCCTTATTTACACAATTGCTCTTCACATGCCCTTTCTTTCCACATACACCACAAAGTTGCTCTTCTTCTTTACATGTTGCAGCTATATGCCCATAACCTTGGCACTTACAGCAACGTATTACATTAATAAACTCCTTAATTCTATACGACCGCCACATGATATAGACTCTTCCTTTATCTAATACTCTTTCATAAAACCTACCTGGTATTTGAACAACCCAGTTAACTTTCTTCTCATCCTTCGTCTTGAAACTATGCGCGAAAACAACATTATCTTTTAGAATTTCTATTTCGGGTTTCTCTAATACGTCAAAATTTTTCTCAACAAATTCTTCTTTCAGATCCTCAATTTTATACTCCTTTTCGACATCATATATCATAATCGATGGATTCAATCTTTTCGGCTTATCAATCTTTAAACCAATCTTATCCAGCTTACAACTCTTAAAAACTTCAATATCCGCGTTACTATTCACTTCAACCACCAACCCTTTTTTCCTGGATTGTCTTATGTTCTTTACTTTTAATTTGCTTCTCACACTCGTTAATTTGTCTAAAACTTCCCTTTTAATTTCGTCGTTATTCCTCTTATCTTCTTCTTTTTCTGGTCTTATTATTATTACCTCACCACTTGATTTTTTACGTATTACTTTTTCTTTCCCTCTCACAGTTATCACTTCTCTTTCTAATCTACCCTCAATTGATGCCACTTGGGCGTAACTTCTCGCATTAGCACTTTCTAAAACCTTACATTTTTCTCTCAAAATTTCTTTTTCCATTATCTCCCTCTGTAACTTATTCTCTAAAATTCCCCATTTTTCTAATATCAATCTTATTGCACTTCTAGTAATTTTGTTGCTTTCATTAAATAAAAATTCTTCTAACCTACATCTTTCTTCATAAACTTCCTTCAGACTAGTGCCAATACATTCCTCAAAGGGTTTCTCTGCTTCTAAAATTTCCTCTCCCAATGCCTTCCTTTTCTTTCCTTTTATTGGGGTACTAACTCCAGGCAGCTCGTCAGTGGCTACCGACGAAAAAGAACTTTGCCTGCTATGCGTTCTACTCTGAGTTCTACTCCCAGGATCAACTACCTCCATTTCTACATCTTCCTCCTCATTCGTCTCCCTTTCCTTCAGCTTTTTGGTTTGTTTTTTATTTAAAGTACTCATTACAGGGTCCCACGAGAAGGTCGGAAATAACGGTCCACCGGGGCAGAGCCGCCTTACCCCGGCAAGGCTTAAATAAAACCGAGTGCAGCCATGTTCCCGGAGTTTGGCCGCTAGCGACCGGTGCACCCACCGGCCACGCTCCGGCGCAAAGTCCGGAACGCACCCCTTCGGCGCGCGCCATACCTTAGGGTGAGGGATGTTTTATAGAGGTTGTCATCCTCGCGGCCCGGCCGGTTAAGGCAAGACCCCCGTTCCAGCGAAATATGGCCACTGGTTTACGGTATGCTAGAGCTCGGGTGACCCTGGGCCCGCTAAAGCCCATACTGTGTCTGGCCCTGACCCGACCGGAGTCGGTTCAGGAACAGACACAGCCCCTGAGGGGGGTAGATAGGGACATTTGGTCTGTGGTTTGCTTTGGAATCGCCGTAGCGACACATCGTACCTTGGCTCTTGGGCCTATATCGACGTGTTCACATAGTGAATCTTTACCTGCAAGGTGGTATGAGCATTTGGTATCTACTTAGCTGGCTTATCATGCCGGAGGGGAACGCATACGTAGGTGTCGGGTATGCGGCCTTGGAAAAACCCTGCTCTCGCTGAAGGTTTCAGTTCATTGAACAAGTTGGACCTACCTATGAGGAAACAGCCCTCTTAGCCGACTATTGGTTTGGATATCCGCCCCAGTAGCCGTTACCAGCGGGTGCCACGAGGAGGCGGAGCTGTCAGCTTTCGCTTGGTCCCAGCAGGTCAGCCGGTTGGCTATTATACCTGGATCATCACGGTCCTCCTTTTGAGGTGGCCGCCTGCGTGTATGATCTCAGGTATTAGCCCTCTTGGGTAGAGGGGGTGCGTTCAATTTTGTTTACAAATCGTTCGAATTGCAGGTTATTGCGGTTGTTGCTGCGTTCGATCTCGCCGAGTATCGCCTGATGTTCGGGCTGCTTTGGCGGTGAGCACTAGGCGTGCGAGCTTTCTGAATTCCCCGTATAGGTGTTCGTTCAATAGCAAGTCGGATTCTCGTGGGGGCCAAGTCAGGCCCTCCTTTCTGATCGCTTGCCTTAGGGATTCGCGCACATCTTCGTGCCTCGGGCATTCAAGTAGCACGTGTTTCGGTGTTTCCACTTCTCCACATGCACACCTGTCGTCCGGTACCAGGGAGAACTCCTTAAGTTTCGCACGGAAGTCTCCGTGTCCGCTCAGGAATTGCACCACGTGGTGATCGATCACTGCTTTTCTCAGATTTAGACGGTGCGATACATCGTTGAAGTACGCATGTGTAGTGCGTCCTTTTTCCGATGTCGACCATCTGTCTTGCCACACTCTCAGGATCTCGTTTCGTACCCTCGCTTTTGCTTGGGCCGCCGATATGATCCTGGTTCCCATTTCGTTGCTGCTTACGCGGCTTCTTTCGGTGTCGATTGCGATGCCTTTTCTGATTTTATAGGCGCAAGCACGTTCCGCAATGGCCAGGTCTGCCGGAATTTCTCCCGCGAGCACAGTGATTGCGTCGTGGGATACTGTTCGGTACACCTTGGTTATCCTGATGAGTACCTGTCTCTGCGCTCTAGCAAGTATTGTCCTTGTCTTCGAGCCGAGCAGGTCCTCCCAGGCAGCGGCAGCGTACGCCATTATCGGAATAAAGAGCCCTCTGTACAGACTAGTTAATGCTCGATGTTCCATTCCCCAGTTCCTTTGTGCCACCTTGGCTAAGGTGTTAAAAATCCGCAAGGTTTTGGCACTTGTGCATTTTGCATGTGAGAGAATGCCCAGTCTCTCGTCGAAGTGGACGCCTAGTAGACGCTTGAGTAGGATCATCTCTGTTTTAGCTGCTGATAGCGCTAGTTTTTGTGTGGCGCACCACTCAGTGATTCTACTGGCTATTATTTGGCCTTTATTTTGTAGTGCCTTCCTCGAATTTCCGTAGATAATTACGAGGAGGTCATCTGCATATGCTATAGGCTCGCATTCGAGCTCGGTGTTTTCCAGTATTTTAAGAACACCATCGAAAATGAGGTTCCAGCAGCTTGGTCCGAGTATTGAACCTTGCGGGCAGCCTTTGATGACTTTCTTGCTTACTCTTTCGTGTCTCGAGCTTATCGAGACCTCGCGGTCAGCGAAGTAGTCTGCCATCAGCCTGTATATGTTTCTTGGGCATTTTCTCTTTCTCAGTTCGTGCAATACACTGGGCCACCAGACGTTATCGAAGGCTCCAGAAATGTCGAAAAGAAGGCCCAGTACATACTTTTCGTTCCGACCGGCCACTACTTTCCTGAACTTTACCAAGGCGTCCTCGGTAGAGCGTTGGGGGCGGAAGCCGTATTGTCGGTCTGAGCAGTAAGCTGGGTCTAGGAACAGCGCAGTTAGTCGGCGCGCTATGAGCTTTTATAGTACTTTTCCAAGTACTGAAAGCAAGCAAATGGGCCGATACGATTTCGCATCCGTAGGTGTCTTATCAGGGCCTTTCAAGATCGTAATGATCGACCCTGCCTTCCACCTAGTCGGAAAAACTCCTTGTTCGAGGCAGCCATTGTAGAGTCTCAGTAGGTCCACGTGCATCGTTTGGAACGAGCGTTTGACGACTTCGACTTCTACTCTGTCTGATCCCGGACATTTCCCGCCCTTCAGGCTCTTGATCGCAGCTTCAACCTCCTGCCGAGTGAAGAACGTTGCGTCCTCCGTCGGTGGGTCGGTTGCGACCTCCTGCCTTACTCTCACTTGCTCCGGGGTTTCTCCCTCGGACTTGTCGTCCGGAATGAGGGACTCCAGGAGCGTTAGGGCGGTGGAGTTCCAGTCCATCGTATGGCCTTCTCTCTTTTGAATGTTGGAGACTGCTGTTTCCACATTCAGTTTATTCTGTGAGATCTTGTAAACAAGACCCCATGGCTCTTTGTTCTCCTGCTCCGTCACATAGCTCTTCCAGCTGGTTGACTTTGCAGCGCGCACAGCAGCAGTGTAAGCTTTTCTCTTTTCTTGATAGTTGGCTTTCCTTACTGCTCTTTCGATCGGACATTTCTGGTTTTGGAACGCTCGTCTACTTTTGTAGAGTCGCCTCCTCTGCCTTGTCAGTTCTGGTGTCCACCATGGGTTGGCCCTCTTGTGTCTGTGTTTGACTGGCATCGATTTCTCGCACGCGCGAATCATTGCGCGTTCAGTGTCGCGGGCGAGTGCCTCGACCCCTTCACGACAGCTGGTGTCGTGGGTCGGTGAGTTCGTATGCGTCAAGAGGGTTCGTTCGAATTTACTCCAGTTCGCTTTCCGTGCATTGAACCTGCCTTTGAGGGTCTGGCTCTCGTGCGTGTCGGCGAACTGGAAGGTATACGCAATCGACCTGTGGTCGCTGGTCGTCCAATTTGCGTGGACTTTCCCAGTTTCTCACAAGGGGGGCTGCGTCTCTGGTTGCGAGTGTGACGTCGATCCAGGACTCCCCGCTCGGGCTTGAGTATGTGGCCATACTATCGGCCTCGTTCAAAATTGTCAAGTCGTGTTGTGCGATGAAGATCTCTCCAGACTTGGTTCAATGTTCTCCGAGCATTGAAAGTACTGGCTAATGAGGTAGAGGTCTACAGAGGCGGCCGTTATGTGCACGCAGGTCATGTGCGTGTCGCACAGGTGCGAGATTCGGACAACCGAGAGATCCCGATTTCTGACTGCTATTGCCGCCATGATCGGGTTTCCTCCCGTTATTACCCTCATTGCTAGCCCTAGTCCTGGGATGTGTCCCTGGGCTGAGTATGGCTCCTGTGCGAGCAGAACATCTATGTCCTGCTCTCCCACAACGGCGCTCACTTCATCAAGCACGGTCCGGGAACGCCGCATATTGTGCTGCAGGACCCGGATTCGTGCTGGAGTGTTACCTCTGGCCGTTCTAACCATAGTTGGTATTAAGCACTTCTCTTTGCAGGGCCGCCAGGTATGCCGGGCAGGCCCTGTCTTGCGTTCGATGGTCATGTTTCAGACCGCTCTGTTTGCAGTTGGCGCAGGCTGGAGCCTGGTCCTTGCTATTACAGGCGGTATAGACGTGACCGCTCTGTGCGCAGTGGCCACAGGTGTCGTGTGGCGCCTTGCAGTTTTTGGACATGTGTCCAAATCGCTGGCACTTAAAGCAGCGAGTCACGGCGACGAAGTCTTGCACCCGGCAGGAGCTCCAGTCTACGTAGACTCTTGCTGCTTCCTTCAGTCTTTTCCTAATCTCTGGTGTGACCTCTGCGACCCAGTTGGCCGTGTCCCTTTCGGTGCTTCTCGGCTCCGTTTTCAAGCGGAGCTTGAGGCCGGCCGACATTGCCTTCTGGTCGAGGTCTACCAGGTTCTGCCCCCAGATAGCCTTTTCTATCTGGGGCTTTTCCATTTCTTTAGGAACCCCGTATAAGATTATCCTGGGGTTCCTTTTCCTCGGCTCTTTGGCCGTTAGACCCGCTTCGCGGAGTTTCGTATTGCCGTGGAAGATTCTGAGGTCTTCCTTCCTCTCTGTTTCTATTGCGATCCCTCCACTGTGGATGGGTCGCACTACTTTTATGCGGATTTTTGCCTCCGCCGGCCTAATTATGCTGAGGACAGCCTCCCTAGTGGATTTGCTGTCCTCCTTCCCTTTTTCAGGGAAAATTTTCACCACGTTACGTGGTGGTCTGATTGCCTTTTGTGGCACCCTTCGACTGTCCAGCTGCACCAGCTCGGCGTAGGTGGTCGCTGGACTACTCTTTTTCGGTGGCTGCTTCTTCTCCTTGCCCGCCACCGTTGCCTTTTTGGCGGCAGTGGCCTGCACTGCCGCCCCTTTCGCCATCGCGTCTATTTTGCCTTCCAGGAAGCTGTTTCTTAGAAGCAGCTCCTGGACTAGTCCGTGGAGCACTTCTGTGTGCTCCAGGATCTTACTGCCGGACTCCTTGCTTACCTTCGATTCTGGTCGAAGGCAGTGGGTCCGCAGTTCTTTCACTGTTTCGGCCGCTGTGCTCCGAATTTCTTCGAGCGGCCGTTTCTTCAAAGCGTGTGGCGCCGTCTTTGACGCGCCACTCTTCCTCCCTTTTCGCTGGACTGTCTGCCAGCTAGCTTGGGGCTCCTCGGCCTCCTCTTTCTTCGGCTGCGCGGTCTCCTTCGCAGCCGAACTCTGTGCCGGTGTGGGCGGGGGTGTGTTGATCGTCCCCTCCTCTCCCGGAGTGACACTCTCACTCGTTCTATCTCCCTCCTCCGTGGGTTTCGTCCCTGCTGGAGGAGGGGTGGGCGGGGCCTTCGTTGTTGGTAAGGCCCCTGTTTTCGCCCTTGTCTGAGCGGTCGATGCCGCTTGGGCAGTTGCTTTCTTTGGGGGGGCAGCGGCCGTGGCCACTGTCTCCCGTTTTGTGGTAGTTCGGGGGGAGGTCTTCTCCCCTTTCCCTACCTCGTTCGATTTCGGAGGGGTGGTGGGTCGGCGTGCCGGGCCCTTTCTCCCCTCCGCTCCTTCCTTCCCTGTTTCGCGCTTAACACATTGTACGCCGGTGGCATCTGAGACATTTAAAGTCTGAGCGCCGGCACAGTATCGCACGCGTAAAGCCTAGATAGAGAATCAGCGATATACTCAGTAAATTCACCCATATTATAGCGGTAAAAATGCACAGAATAAGAAGGCTTATTATGCTGTTCAACTAAAAGCGTAAAGCTATGAAAGATGTACTGGCTACAGTATCCAGATCCTACAGATCCAGCGCTGAAGCGATAGACTTCGAATCCCGCATTTTTGCGGGGCCGGCGCTCAAGCGATAGACTTCGAATCCCGCGTTTTCGCGGGGCCGGCGTACAATGTGTTAAGCACGACAACAGGCTTCCTCTCCGTCGATTTAGGTTTTTTGGTATCCATAATTATTACTGTTTGCTTCGTCCCGCTGCGTGTCCCGGCCTCCTCGGACCCTCAAATGGAACCCAGCGACTGCTGGGTTAGGACATCACCCAGGATATAGTCCGCGAGCCAAGGCCGACTGGGTCTCCCCAGACTCCAGGGCCCCCTTCCTCGCCCGCGTAGAATCCACTCGTGCGAGCACGTATGGCCATTCCGAGCCGCTTGACTGGGCAACGGGCTGCTTTTCTCGCCCAGCCGCCTGTCTAGGTGAATTCGAGGCCAAAGGTACGTGTTGTGGACGTTTCGCCCGCAGGTGAAGGCCCCCTCAGATCCCGGGTTCCTCTTCTCCACCGACACAGGTCGCCATGCACGGCAAACACATGGGAGGATTTTTAGGGCATTGTCCTCTTGCCCCGCTGCGTCGGTTTGGCTACCCGTGCACCATGTGGGTAGCTCGGCGGACCTCTTTCGGTACGATCGTAGCTTGGTTATGAGAGTGTTCTCAAAGCCCCGAGTCAACAGCAGGACCTGTTCTGCTTGTTGCTCCCGCCTTTGTTTGGGTTGACCGCATGTTAGTGGCTGAGTGGCCTTCGCATGCGTTGCGCCTCAAGTTGGGTATTCCCTCCCGCAGTTGCTTTCTGATGGCGCGTTCCATTTTCGGCAAATCGGGCAAGTTTATCCCATAATGTGGAAACCATTTGGTCGGGATTGGTTCGGGGAACCTTTCCTTCAAGCTCCTGTGCCGCGACAAGGCAATTTCCAATGACAGGAGGGTAGATAGGGACATTTCATTTTCATTTTTTCATTTTATTGCTCAATAAAAATGCAGTTCGAGTGCTAGCTCATTACTGCCTTAATCATATTCATTTAATTTCTCTTTTCTTTCAGGTTTATAGGGAGTGTACTTAATTTTTAGGTAAATAGGTAAACTTACACAAATTTTTAATGTTTCTTTTCTTTCTTTACAGGTTTATACGGTATTTTTCAAATTTTAGGTAAGTATGTGATTATTATTTATATATATATATATATTGGTTTATTCCATGACGTTTAGCGTAATGTTTTATCTGAAAGATTCGTTGTATGTTATAAATTACCTATTTATTTATATACAGGGTGTCTCTTAACTTCTGTCCTTCCCGGAAATGGGGGGTAGCTGGGGTGATTCTGAACAACTTTTTCCTTGACCAATATGTGGTTTGCAGCTTCATTTTCAAGTTATTAACGAAAAACACTGGCCAATGAGAGCGCCCGCCGGCCGGCCGATGGCGCGCGCTCAGGCACGAACCTATCAGCTGTCACGATGGGGGGGCATCGAGGGTACCGACGGAAGCGTGCGGCAAATGTTACATCGTCTTAATTAAGAATAATGTGGAATAATTCGTTTATACTTATGAAACTAATAAGTCGTTTAATAACCGTGTTCTATTACTTATGAAAAAAATATTTTTTTAACAGCACGTTTTCAGGTGGATAAATTATGTGTTCAGAAAAACGATTTGCACAACTAATGTTAGAAAAAGCTAGTTAAACTTACCCATTCGTCCACGAATTAACTTGCTTAACGTGTGCGAATCCTGACCCAGGCAACGTTCAACAGCTGATGTTACGGCTGGGTTAGTATCCTTGCACGATCACTTCACTTCACGATAACTTCACTTCACGATAACTTCACTTCACGGTCACTTGCACTTGCTACTGTGAAATTTGGGTATAGTTAAAAACAATTTATTCTTCCTACGTTTAAACATTTAGTAATATTCTGCGTTTGTACGATTCACGTTTCTCGTTCGGTTAGCAGAACGACTCTGCCAGCTGAAACGTTCGCACTCGCTTCCACACGCACACGCACACACACTGTCTCCAAATTTAGTGGAAATCGGCGGCAGATACCGATCACAGATTAAACAATTTTTGTTTTCAATACTTTTTCTTTTATATAAAGTACTGTTGATCGGTCCGTAGCTTGTTATTAAATATACTAAAAATCGATTTGGTTTAAACCATTCATTACTAAGCTTAAATTTAACGTCCCGAATAAAATTAAAAGTATTTCTTCCCTTAGAGTCGTTATCCCATCTACATTGCCACTCATTATAAATTAAATTCTCTATTTTATCAGTTTCTTCTTTAATTCTTTTTAACTCATCAGCAATTTGTAAATTCTCTTTTTGGATATATGAGTAAGATTTCCATTCAATATTTTTATTCTTTTTTATTCTAGATATGAGAACATGTCTTACAATAGCCAAATCCAAGGAAAGTAAACCAGCCAAGACCTGCAGGGCAACCGTAGAGGTCGTCCTACAAGCCCTGGTTAACAGAAGCAAAATAGACCTTTGTGTGGCCAGTAAGTGACTTTTAAAATGAGTTTTATTAGTTTCATTATACCATATTCCAGAACCATAGCAAACAATTGGGAGGAAGACCGAATTATATAGGACTTTAATAATATTGCTTTTTAATCCCCAAGTTTCGCGAGTAACTCTCCTTAGTCCCATAACCAAATTTACTATTTTAGACCTAATATATTTAATATGTGAAATAAATTTGAATTTATCGTCCAGTATAATACCAAGGTATTTTGTTTTTTCTGAAAATTTTATTTTAAATTCATTTATCTTAACACTATTCCTACCGACACATCACATATACCTATTCCTACCGCGAACGGTCAAATGACCGGTCTTTTTCGCAACTTATATTTTTTAATATAGAATGCAGATAATAGCCAATTTGACAGTATAAACATATAGTTTCTGTTATTCAGAAGTATATAATGTACATTTTATTCGTTTTCACGGCATTTTTTACAAATAGGCTTCTCGATTGTACATTTTCCACATACGTACTTTTTACATTTCAGACAGATCTTGTTAGTTTTATTGTCGTTGTAATATCTTATCTGGCATGTTTTCCGTCGTCGTGAACCTGTAGTTATATTTGTGACTATTGTTACTTGATCTTCTTCCAGCTGTAGATCTTTTTGATTATCGGTGGCAAGTTCTCCTGCCAATTGAAATACAAATTCTTGCCTCGCGCCGCGTGCATACAGGAGTGTAATAAATGCATGTAACTTTGCAGTAGGTAGATCCCATTTAGATCCCAACACTCGAAATGCCTCTGTTTCCGTGCACTTTCTTATATGTCCGATTATATTCTTATCAATAATCAGAGAAAATGTCCTGACTTGACCTTTCATAATATTTCGTTTACTATACCCTGTCGGGCCTGATGTTTCCCTAAAAATGTTATGAATCGGTGCTCTTCCCGGATTAGACCCTCCTTTTACTTCTTGCCAAACAGTTCCGTCTATAGCAGTTTCGAGTACCTGTTCTTCATTCTCACTATCGGAACTAACTAAAAATCTCCTTCTCTTTCGTCCTCTACGTATGTTCGAAACATTCTCCTCGTTCTCATCGGTGTTCGAGTAGTTCGCAAATAGATCATAATGATTTTCCGCATTGTCATTTTCAATATCAGAAATTTCCTGATTATCTTCCGAACACTCTTCATCAATATTATTTATTGTCTCTAATAATAAATTGGCAATCTGGCAAATAAACACCGCGAGAGATACGCGAGCGAGAGCTGTATACACTTGGAGGTGCCGTAAAGCAGTCCCTGGAAGGCACTTTTCGGCTAAAATCATGCCACAACTGCATTACTTTTTGTGTGTAACGACTTTATAGTTTCGGAATTGAATCTGCGAGAGAGTACTATTACAAAAAGATATAAATCGTTCAACCGGTCAAATGACCGGTCGTGGTAGGTAAGACAGACTACAAATTTTTCTCAGAAAACAAACAATAAAAAAAGAAATGAATATTGAAAAATGTATTATACGTATACTTTAGGAAAAGTCGTGAAGTTTAAAGGCGATGCAATTACGTTGTCTATAGGAAATTCTAATCGAAATGTTAAAAACGGTCATTTGACCGGCCGCGGTAGGAATAGTGTTAATAATAGGGAGCCTTTCTTTATTTAGATTTCCTTTAACCAGCATCGCAAGTGTTTTGCTTCTAGATATTTTTAACTTGTGTTTCTCACACCATTTATTGAGAATTTCTAAACCCTTGTTAGCCATTGATTCCAATTCGGATCTTGAGTTTCCCTTTATAATCATTGCCACATCGTCAGCATACGCAATTACCTCACCTTCATTTATACTCATTTCGGCCTGGAATGTGTCCAGGAAAGAGTCCATGCACCATCCCCAGGCAACTGGCCCTAAAACTGAGCCCTGAGGACAGCCTTTTTGCATGCGAACCTCAACATTTTCATATTTAGAATTAACAGTCATTTTCCTGTTTTTAAAATAACTTTTTATTAATTTGATTAAAACCATGCTACATTCTGCCTTTATTACCCTTTCTATGATTGTTGGCCACCATAAAGTATCAAATGCAGCCTCAATGTCTATAAAGATGTTTAAGACATATTTTTTATTTGTATTTTCAATTCCTGTTTTTAAAGCTAGAAGTGCATCGTCAGTTGACATATGAGATCTAAAACCAAATTGTCTATCATTTTGTAAGTTTTTATTTCTATAATATTCCTGAATTCTGCCTACAATAATTCTCTCGAAAATCTTTCCGACTGACGATAATAAAGCAATCGGCCTATATGAATTTAATAACGATCTGTCCATCAGGGGATCCTTTAAAATTATTTTTAAATTTGCACTCTTCCATGCAGCAGGAAACAAACCATTATATAAACAATTGTTAAAAAGATTATATAAAATAGATCTATCAGCATTCCAAAGTTCAAAAATTAGCTCAGTACGTTTTTTACATTTTTTGATTGAGGAAAAAATCTCTTCTACCGTGATCTCTGGTTCTAAATTGCAATTATAGTAGATATTATTATTTTTCTTGATTTCTTTTTGTTCCTCTGTTTCGTTTTCTATATTATCCTTTGGAACACACTTCTCAAGCAATTTTCTAATTGTTTCTTCCCAATTCATTGTTAATTCTCCAGATGGGAGTTTTAAAGAACTTAAAAATTCTGCTTTATTGATTTTATTTCTAATTATTCTGTAGACTATACTCCAGGGATCACTATTCCCCTCTTTAGTGACGAAATTTTTCCAAGAGTCTTTTTTCGTTTTTCGAATTGTGGCAACGTATTTGTTTCTGATTATTTTATATTTATTTTCATACTCAAGAATTAGGTCTTCAAAGTTTAATTTTCTTGCTCTTTCTAATTGTTTTTTAAATCTTTTAACTCTTGATCTTAATATTTTAATATTCTCTGACCACCATGGTACAGAATCTTTCTTGTTACGTTTTTTTGGAATATTTACATTACTACAATCAGTTAGTTTTTTATTAAAAAGTTTAGTAGCTTCTTCAGGTTTGGAGTATTTTAGTCTTTCTTTAATATTTTCACTAAATTTACATTTTACACTTTGCTCAAAGCCTTCCCAGTTAGCCCTTTTTAAATTAAAGGGTTTTCTTATATTATTTAAATTATTCATATTAAATCTTTTAGGGTTAACATCATTTAATATAACTTTGAAAACAATTAGATTGTGATCGCTTGTTGTGCAACTCGAAACGACCCTCCAATCCGATAAAAATCTAATAAAATTTGAACTTGTAATAGTTATGTCAATATTAGACTGACCACTCGAACTCATGAAGGTGGGAGGATTATTTGGTTCATTCAGTAAGATTAAATCATTTGATAATATAAATTCCTCTACCAATTTACCCCTTTCATCTGTTTCGCGAGAGAACCATGCATCTGATTTAGAATTTGAATCCATAACAATAATAAATCTTTTATCTTTTAATTTTAATAAAATATTATTGATTTTATCCAAAAAGTGGGAAACTGGCAAGGAGTATTGACAATAAACATTTATTATGTAAAAACAGCATGCATTAATGGAAACTTGAAAATGGATAATATGTTCTGAAGTGTCCGGAAATACCAATATATTTAAATTTTCGTGCTTTACAACTGCTGCTACTCAAGGTGTTTTACTAATTGGTTGGATAATTCTAAAATTAGGGGAGTTATATCCTCGAACCGAATTTTTATAACTATAAGGCTCCTGAATGCACAGGATGTCTAGATTATATTCCTTTATTAAAATTTCCAATTCAGTGGCAGCAGCTGTAGATCTTTGCGCATTGATCTGGCCTATATTTAGTTCCACTTTATTTTGGATTTAAAGATCTCCAAGTACTTCAAATATTCCGGACACATTTTACTTCTTACGTGATGATTAATATCTTTGCGTTTTGCACGCATACAATTAAGACATACAGGGGTTTCCTTTTTTTTACAATCGTCTCTATTATGATCTTTAGAGCCGCATACTTCGCAAAGCTGATCAGGTATACTACAAAATTTCGCAATATGCCCATGACCATGGCATTTGAAGCATCTTATTGTATTTAAGAACTCCTTTATCCTATATACTCTCCATAACATGAATATTCTTCCTTTACTTAATAAATCATTATATATTAAACTTGGAATCTGAACAACCCAGTTAACTGTTTCTTGCTTGGCTCTGAAACAGTATTTAAATTCGATTTCATCTTTTAAGTTCTGATCAATGTTTGCGTCTAAATTTTTATTAATAAAATTTGTTAATAACTCCTCTTTCTTATAATCCTTTTCAACGTCGTAAATAATAATAGATGGATTAATCTTTTTTGGCTTTTCTATTTTAACACCTATATTTTCTAAATTACTTTTATTAATTATCTTAACATCTCTTTTATCATTGACCTGAATAACAATTCCTTTACGCTTCATCTGTCTTATACTACGAACTTTCAAAGCACTATTTACGTTTTTTAACTTATTCATGATTTCACTCTTAAGCTCCTCATTACTTCTCTTATCATTTTCATCGTTTGGTTTTAGCAATAAGACCTCATAGTCTTCTACCTTTCTTGTTTTCCCAGGACTTTGACCGACTTGACTAGGTGACATTGGGGGTTTGGCTGCCATTTGCGAGTAAGAAATTCTTTGGTCATCTATATTTTTCTCTTTAGTTTTTAAAATTTCGTTATTTATTATTTCTTCTTGCAATCTGTTTTCTAGCACTGCCCACTTGTCTAATATAAACTTAATGCTCGACTTACTTATCTTATTACTCTCATTAAATAGAAACTCTTCTAATTTAGTCCTTTCGTCAAAAATTTCTTTTAAAATATTATTTTTTGGTTTACTCTTATCTATGATATCTGCAATGCTTATGTTTTCAACACCCAATTCACCTGTCTTCCTTCTTTTCGCCCTGCGTGGCGTACTGCTTCCAGACTGCTCCTCAGTTGTTAGTGAAGAAGCTGAGTTCCTTCTACTTTGACTGGCACTAGATGTTTCAGGAAGCATCTCAACCTCCACGTAGCATTCTTCCATATCTCCCCTATCCCTCCCCGTTTGTTTTTTTGTTTTATTAGGTTCCATTACTGAGTCCCACGAGTAGGGTCGGAAATAACGGTCCACCGGGGCAGAGCCGCCTTGCCCCGGCAAGGCTTAGATACAACCGGGGGCAGCCATTTCCCCGGAGGTTGGCCGCTAACGGCCGGTGCACCCACCGACCACGCTCCGGCGCAATGTCCGGAACGCACCCCTTCGGCGCGCGCCATACCTTAGGGTGAGGGATTTTTTATAGAGGTTGTCATCCTCGCGGTCCGGCCGGTTAAGGCAAGACCCCCGTTCCAGCGAAACATGGCCACTGGTTTACGGTATGCTAGAGCTCGGGTAACCCTGGGCCCGCTAAAGCCCATACTGTGTCTGGCCCTGACCCGACCGGAGTCGGTTCAGGAACAGACACAGCCCCTGAGGGGAGTAGATAGGGACATCTAGTGTTGGAGGAGAGCTTAAGATGAGGCAAGCGCCAGCTCGGTCATTTCAGGTTGTGCTTTAGAGCGTTGAACCTATTATAACGGTGTTGGGGGCGTGGACCACTGCGAAGGGACGTACATGTAGGTGTTGGATGTAGCAGGCTTGGAAAAAACCCCCCTCTCACCTGTTACGGATCATTGTGAGGGTAGACTGTTCTCCTTTCGGAGAGGAGACCCACTTAGCCGCTGTGTCATCGGGGGTCTCGTGTGAGATTCCCGGTGTCTCAGCGTTACCAGCGGGGGCCACGAGGAGGCGGGGTCTCCAGCATTACGCTCAGTCTGTTGGTTAGTTTGTTAGTTTTTGTTTAGGTTAATTGTTCTGGTTGGTATTTTAGTTGTCCGAGTTTTCGCGGCGTTTGAGTGCTTCCCTGGCGAAGGTTCGGAAGTGCTTGAACGTTTTTACCTCTGTGAGGTCCTTCAGTGCGCATGGCCATAGGATTCTATGTTCTTCTATTTTCGTGATGAGTGTCGCCCTTGCGTCGTCTAGGTTTCTGCAGTCGTATATGATATGTTGTACGGTATCTCGTGACCCGCACCTGCATTGTTCGTTGTCGGTGAGTCCTAGTTCCTTGAGTTTGCTTTTTATGTTTCCGTGGCCCGAGAGAAGTTGAACCGTGTAGTGGTCGGTTTCTAACCTTTCTTTGGCGATTCTTTCTTGGATGTTGTCGAAGAAGCTGTGGGTTATTCGTCCTTTTGTGGAGTGCGTCCATCTTTCCTGTCATATCGCGGTGATCTCTTTCCTGATGCTTTTCCTTCTTTCGTTTATTTCTTTTTTGTTTGGTGGGGTTGGTTGCTTGATGTAGAGTAAATTGCCTATTTCGAAGTCCATGTTCTCGTTGAGTTTAAATATTGCTGCTCTTTCTTTTAGTAAGAGGTCTATTGGGTATGCTGCTGCTATAACGAGTAGTGCGTCGTTTGAGATTGTCCTGTAGGCTTTGGTGATTCTTAGAAGGGCATGTCTTTGTGCTTGAGCTAGGCGTCTTTTGTGATGTACGTTGAGTCTATCTTGCCAGCCTGCTGCTGCGTAGGTTGCTGTTGGTATAAATATACCTTTGTATAAGATTCTCATTATGTTTGCGTTCAGGCCCCACTGGGAGCTCGTGATGCGTCCGAGTGCGCTGAACGTGTTTTTGCATTTTTCAGTGACGTGCTTAATGTGTGGTGTCATATTGAAGCGTGTGCTTATGTTTATCCCAAGGTATCTTGTTGCTTGTTTCATCTTGAGTGTTGTGTTGGCCAATGTTACCTGAGGTGGTCGTCTGATATCGAGGAGACCTTTCAGTAGTATCGTTTCTGATTTGGTTGCAGAGATTGTTAGTTTTTGTTTCGAACTCCATTCAGTTAGTGTTTTGGTGCATATTGCCGCCTTTTCTTCTAGAGTTTTTCGGGAGTTTCCTGTGATTAGGACTATCAGGTCATCTGCATAAGCTATTGTTTCCAGTCCGGTGTTTCTTATTTTTTCTATTATTTCGTCGAAGATGATGTTCCAGAATTTGGGCCCTAGGATTGAGCCTTGCGGGCATCCTTTGTTTATTGTTTTCGTTATCTGCTCCTGTGTGCTTGTTATCGTGGCGGTTCGGTCCGATAGGTAGCTTTGGATTGTCTTGTAGAAATTCGTTGGGCAATTTCTTTGCTTTAGGTTGTGGAGGATGCTGGGCCACCAGACATTGTCGAAGGCTCCTGTGATATCGAAGAGGAGGCCTATTGCGTATTTTTCGCTGGTTTCGTCAACTAGTTCTCTTAGTTTCACTATTGCTTGTTCCGTTGACCTGTTCTTTGTGAAGCCGTATTGTCTGTTTGATGACAGGGAGTGTTTGTTGACGGTGTGTTCCACCCGCTGTGATATTAGTTTCTCGAGGATTTTCCCCATGATGGGGAGGAGAGAAATTGGCCTGTATGAGCGGGGGTCGAGCTGTTTCTGTTTTTAGTTTCCTTGTTTGTGTTTTGTATACAATTCCCCAGGGGTCTTCGTTTCCTTTTTTGGTGACGAATTCTCTCCAGCTCCTCTGTTTTGCTCGTCTGATTGCTGTTATGTATTTGTTTCTGAGCGTCCTGTATTGCGTTTTTTGTCTTTCGGAGATTTGTCCGTTGGCAGTGTTTTGATATTTATTTCTGGCTAAGCGGACTTCTTTTCTTTGTTTTGTGAGTGATGGGTTCCACCATGGTGTTGTGTTGGCGAATCGAGTTTTTTTGGGGATGGCTGTATTGCTTGCTTCTGTGATGGTCTTTTCTATTTTCTCTGAGAGTGCTTGGGCGTTTAGTTGTTCTTCCGTGTGAGTTATTGGTTGGTTGGTGATATTTTCCACGATGTGCTCCTCGAATTGTTCCCAGTTTGCTTTTTTAGTATTGTACCTGTTTGAGCTTTTTGAGCTGAGGCGGTTGCCGCGTTGGTTACTGTTAGCGATTTCAAATTTTATGAGATTGTGGTCGCTGAGGGTGGCGTTTGGAGTGACGGTCCAGTTTTTTATTTTGTTTCGGTAAGAGTTGCTAGTGAGGGTGACATCGATGTTCGAGCGTCCCCTGAAGTTGTTAAAGGTATGCGGCTGTGCGTCGTCGTTAATTATGTGGAGGTTGTGTTGCGAGATGAAGTGTTCCAGGGCTTCACCTTTATTGTCAGTGGTATGGTTATTCCAGAGAGTTGATTTGGCATTTGCGTCCATACATATTATTATGTTCTCTCCTCTTAAGGCACGTATGATTCCGTCGAGGTGTTGGAGGTACGGTTCTATTCTTTCACAGTATTGTAAGTATGCTGATATCAGGTAGAATTTTTCTGAGGCTTTGGTAATTTCTGTGCATACGCAGTGGGTGTTGCTGTATTCCGCTAGTTTCATTACTTTAATGTTCTGGTTGAGGATAGCTATGCCTGATTTAATTCTGTCGGCTGTTGTTATTTCTGCAAATTTTTTATTGTCGGTAATGGTTCGCGTTGTTAGGCCTAGACCTTGTATTCTATTTTTGTAGGCGTATGGTTGTTGTAGTAGGAGTATGTCTATTTGAAGTTCGCGTGTGAGGTTCCTTAGCTCGTCCATAACTATTTTAGACCCTTGTGCGTTTATTTGTGCTAGTTTTATGGAGTGTGTGCTTTGCTGAGGCATGCTAGTCTTGTCTGCCATAGTCTGTTTTGGAGATGTATGTGTTTATCGCGTGTTTGTATGCTGGGCAGTCGTTTGAACGTGTTGAGTGATTGTGGGGTTTTCCGGCTCTTTTGCAGTTGGTGCAGGTGGGGTCTCGATTTTTTGTGGTGCAGTTGTTGAAGTTGTGTCCGTCTTTTCCGCAGTGGCCGCAAGTGTCTGTTTTTGCCTGACAGAATTTTGCTACGTGTCCAAATGCTTGGCATTTGTAGCATCTCGAGATGGCGAGGTAGTCTCTTACCGGGCATGCTTGCCATCCAATGAAGACTCTGTTGCTACTTTTGAGCGCTTCTCTGGCTTTTGGTGACACTTCGGCGACCCAGCTCGTTGTGTCCTTGTTTCTTGCTCCTGTTTTAAATGCTAATCTGAATTCTTCTTTGAACGTGTTTTTTGGCATGTCGTCTGTATTTTGCTGGCGGATTGCTGTGGTTATTTCTTTTTCTGTTAATTCCGTTGGTACGTTGTGTATTATGATTAGTGGTCTTTTTTTTGCTGGGAGCCCGGCTTTGAGGCCTGCTTTGATTAGATTATTGTTCACTAGGATTCGTTCCATGTCTTTCTTCGTTTGCGTTTCAAGTAGGACTCCTCCGTTTCCGATTTTCCTAAGGTTCCTAATTTGTAGGCTTTCTTTATCTGGGGCTATGTTCGCGATGAGCGTTTGTTTTGTTTCCTCGCTGTTTGTGTTTTCTTTTTGTTCGATCGGATAGATTGTTATTATATTTCTGGGAGGTTTGATTGTTCTTGCTGGAGTAATGCCTGTTGTTACTTTTGCTACTTGTGCATAAGATTGCTGGGCTGCTCTTGGCTGTCCTCTAATGGCTTTTATTTTTTCGAAGGCTCCGTTGATGGAGGCGTCGAGTTGATTTATTGTATCTTGCAGACTATTCTTATTGCTTAGATGGGCGTGTAGGGTGGCGTTGTCTGCTTGTAATTTCTCTAGCAGTTCTAGAGCTTCCTGTGCTTTGCAGTGTATATGCTTAATGTCATTTGCTGTTAGTTGCGTACCTTTACTGCTGCAGATGTTTATTATCTCGTTGAGGGGTGTGACGGTGCTGCTTTGTTTCGGTTTGCTGGTCGGTTTACTTTGCTCATCGTCGGTTGTATCCTTTATTTGGTTTCCGGTTGTCTGTTTCCGCTTGCTTCTTTTTCCTTTGGTGCTTGTGGTGGGGAAGTCGGATTCCTCTGATTCTTCCGTGGTCGTTTCTTTTTTATTTCGTTTTCTGTTCCTGGACTTTCCTGATTTTGCTGTTGCAATTAATTCCTCGCATTCCATGGTTACTCGTCCTTGTGTGTTTTCCTGTGTGTGTCTTATTCCTTGATCTTTTCTTGTATGTTTGAGCCAGTCGGGGAGCAAGGTGGCTTGCGTGTCCTCCACCTTACGGATATGTTATGCGATTCACGCGGAAGCGCGTGACAAGCGCGCAAAACCGGGCGAAAAGCGCGCGAGAGCAGGCAAAGAGCGTGCGAAATCGCGCAGAAGGCGCGCGAGATTGGTCGGGAAGCGCGCAAAATCGAGTAGGAAGCGCGCGAGATGCTTCTGGCCACTCTTCAGCCAACCTGGTCACTCTCCAAGGTCTGCACTTATTTTGCACACTCGCCCGCTCCAATCAGGGGGCAGGGACCTACCTGGCCACTCTTCAAGGTCCGCAGTTTTTTGCTCATTCACCCGCTCCAATCAGAGAGCCGGGACCAACCTGGACACTCTCCAAGGTCCGCGCTTATTTTGCACATTCACCCGCTCCAATCAGAGAGCAGGAACCAACCTGGTCGCTCTCCAAAGTCCGCACTTATTTTGCACATTCACCCGCTCCAATCAGAGCGCAGGGACCTACCTGGTCACTCTCCAAGGTCCGCAGTTTTTTGCTCATTCACCCGCTCCAATCAGAGAGCAGGGACCAGCCTGGTCACTCTCCAAGGTCCGCACTTATTTATGCACATTCGCCCGCGCCAATCAGAGGGCAGGAACCGACCTGGCCACTCTCCACGGTCCGCACTTTTGCTTTAGGCGATTTATCCACTATTTTTTACTGTTTATGTCCAAGTTGTCTATCAAGTTGTCTATCAAGTTTTCTACACAGAACGTCCTTGACAAGTTTTCTACCAGTTTTCTAGGATCATTCGTCTTCAGGCGCTCGTGGTGTACGGACGTGCCTGCTCGCTGCTCTGTGCCTAGTGTGCCCTTGTTCTCGCGCGCCACGCGTTGTCGACTCTCACGCGTTGCGTTCCGCCGCGCCTCAATTCTGTTCCTTCCAGCGTGCTTTCAGTGCTTTCTGTGATTTTCATGGTCGTCCTCTCCTCGCGTGGGAGGGTCGACCCCACCTGGGAGTATGCCTTCGGGTAAAAACACAGACTTACTCAGTGGTTCCCGAAAGCGGCCAATGGCCACCAAGGCTCGTCCTGGAACTACATCTTCCGTGCCAGTTGCTACGGGATCCCGCACAGCCCCGAAGAAAACCACCCTCCCGAGGAAACAGGGACCATCTCTGACGAAAGCATCCATCGCAGCGGCCTCGCTGCAAAAGGTATCAGGTGCCTCCGTCCCCAAACGAACGGAGGACTCCAACTGCTCGGTGAGTTGTCACTGTCATTTACAATCGGGAGAGGAAGCGTCCAGCGTGGGCTCCGAACCTGCCGCTTCTCCACTTCATCGTTCGGCGGAATCTGTTAACTCCGCCGATTACTTCGAGCCTTCGCGCGAAAAGACCGCGCGAATTGTTAAATTATTTAACGTACCGGTCCAAATTCAAGACCGGGACTCTGACATCCCTAACACCCTCGATAACGATCATAGTAACAAGCGTTACAATAGTTTTAATTCCCTGTCCGCACCCGTCGCGATCGACGGCCGGGCTTCCGCGCCCCCGCCCCCACAGAGGGAAAACCCAGCAAACACCGGTCCAAATAACGGCATTGTCCCAAATCGCGACGCCGTGGAAGCGATGGAAGTTTCCACCGTCCCTACATCCAACCGCTTCTCCCTCCTCTCGAGCGCTTTCATCGAGGAGACGGAGGCCCCGCGCCCCCCTCTTCCCGCCGCGCCTCAACCGACGTGCCCCCGGCCACGCGCCAGCCACGTGCCGCCACTGACAGACCGTCAACGGGACGCGTCTCCGCTAAAACCCCCCCCATCTACATAACCAAATACTCGTGCCCGGCGCACGTTCTCGAAAAACAGCTGACCGAGCTCTGCGGGGGCACCTTCAAGCTCAAGCTCCTTAAGGAGGGTATTCGAGTCCAGCTAGACAACCGAGATTCCCACAATAAACTCATACAATTCCTCCGTGAGAACAACGTATCCTTCTTCTCCTTCACCCACAGCAGCGAGAAGATCCTGAGCCTGGCTTTGAAGGGGCTCCCATCGACTCCAGTCGAGGAAGTGCTAGCCGAATTGCGCAGAGCCGGTCTGCACCCAATCAATTGCTCATGTATTAGTAAATCGGCAAACAGACCGGTTTATAGAGTTAATTTTCCCGCGGGAACGTCCCTGAGTACGGTCAACAGGGCCGGATTCTTATTTAGCATGCGCGTCTACTGGGATAAGTATTTCTCAAAAAAAAATCATACCCAATGTTTCCGATGCGAGGCGTTCGGGCACTCAGCCTCTAATTGCAACGTGGCGCCACGCTGTGTCAAATGCGCTGGCAACCATCACACCTCTCAATGCACTAAAGCTCTTGACGTCACCCCGACTTGCATAAATTGCAAAGGGCCGCATACGGCCAATTTTTCCAAATGTCCGGCCCTGCTGAACTATCTCAACATCCGGGAGAATAAACCTGCCATGCGTGCGGCCACGAAACCCGTGACCATACCGGTCCAACCGGTGACGAATCCGCGTCCTGCGCCCGTCCCCGGTCGTGGACGATCCTTTGCAGAAGTGACGAGAGGGGCGGGTGCGCGCGGGGAGGACCGCGGCGAGCAGCCTGCCCCCTTACACCCACATCCCACTGGCGAGGAGTCTGGAGGATTCCAAGAATTTGTGTCCGAAATCAACAGACTCAAATCACTTGTCAACATAAAACTCATGTTATCCACTATCAGGATTTTAAATAACAGACTCGTGAACTGTAATTCAGATGGCGAGAGGTTTCAGACTTTTGTCGAGGTGCTGGGTACTCTTAATTAAAATGGCTTCCCTCCCCAAGATTCTGTTATGGAATATCAGATCGCTTAACTTGAATAAAAACGAGCTTCTACTGATCATCGCGCGCGAGCAGGCCGAAATCCTGCTCCTCACGGAAACGCGGCTGGCGCCCGCGGATGACATCAGCGTTCCTGACTTCGAAATTATCCGACACGATAGGAACCACGCAGGGGGCGGCGTTGCAATTCTCATTCACCGCGCTCTCACTTACAGAGCCGTAACGCGCGTGCTCGCCATCCCGGCCGAGCACTGCTTCATTAAACTAATCTCCCCCTCGATTTACGTTGGCGTGGTGTACGTCCCGCCGAACACCAGATTGACTCCGCTTATTCTCGATATGATTACAAACGTGGGCTCTCCTTTCATCATTGGAGGCGATTACAATTCCAAACATCCCTTATGGAACAACTACGCCTCAAACCAGAATGGAAGGGTACTTCACAAACATTTTTCCAACTCTTCTTACGACATCATTCATCCTAATAAATTCACTCGTTCCGCTCCTCGGACCCGCCCATCCACCCTGGACTTTTTCCTTTCCTCGACTAATTACTCTTTCATCTGCGATGCGCTCGACCCGGGCCCTTCTGACCACGCCCCCGTTTCACTCCTACCCGCCCTACCTCAGGTCGGGGCCGGCTTCGACCGTGTCATTGACTGGAGTTTGTACAGGCGTCATACGAACAACTTCTCCCTGAAGACGGACTTCGCTGACTCCAGGGACATCGACATTTGCATTGCGACTATCACTAACTGCATGCATTCCTCGGTCCGCTTAGCTACTAATAAAATTAACACGGCCACTGCTCGTCATGGGTTCCTTCTGAACGATGACTATTTAGCCACTCTCATTCGCAGAAGACGAAGGTTGAGAAAGGTGGCCCAGCGTCTGGGCTTGTCCCACCTCGGCGACGTTTTAAAAGATCTCTCTGCTGGTATCAAAAGGCAAGTTTCCCACATCAGAAACAAGAATTGGACCGACAGACTCGGTTCCTTCCGCAGGGTCGACCTCACCTTCTGGGCGACCTATTCTGCCTTATCCAAAAAATTTGATAAATACAAGCTACCGATACTTAACAACGGCAGCTCCGGCATATGCACGGCGGAGGGCAAGTCGGAGCTTTTAGCACAGCAGTTCGAGTCCGTCTTCGGGGAGGCACGTTCTCTCGTCACCCCGCGCGAGCCTGAAATTAACAAGTTCACCGCCTCCTTCCGCAACATCATTCCTTCCCATTCCGATTCGCTATGCCCTGGCATGTCTCCTCGCAGCATTTACAAGGTATTCTCGTGCCTCGGCGATAAAAAATCGCCGGGCGACGACCGCATAAGCTCCTTGATGTTAAAAAACTCATCAAAAAGAATGATATGCCAGGTATTTTACATTTTTCGCTACTGCTTACGCCTCGCTTATTTCCCCGAGCCATGGAAATTGGCTCGGGTTTCTGCTACCCATAAGCATGGCAAACCGAAGAACCTCGCCTCCAGTTACCGCCCGATAAGTCTCCTTTCCATCCTGGGTAAGGTTTTTGAATCTGTCATCCACGACTACGTCAGTAACTTTATACTGCCAAACAATGTAATCATTCCCCAGCAATTCGGCTTTCGGCGCGGCCACTCCACGACCCACCAAATCGTGCGAATCGCACAGAGGGTTACGCACTGCTTTAACATCAGGCACGTCGCGGCAATGGTCCTTCTGGACCTCCAGAAGGCATTTGACTCAGTCTGGCACGATGCGTTGATTTACAAGCTTCACGTTCTCGGCTTTCGGGACGACTTCTTAAAGCTAATGGAGTCGTATCTAACCAACAGGTTTTTCTATGTTCGCGTCGACGGGGTCGCGTCGAGTGCTCGGCCGGTGTCGGCCGGCGTCCCGCAGGGCTCAATTCTTGGCCCCGTACAGTTTAACCTTTTTATAAATGATATTCCCACTCTTCCTACGTGCACGCTGGCGTTGTTCGCGGATGACACCGCCCTCCTCTCTGAGTCACGTCGACCGTGGTTGGCGCGCGACCGCTTGCAGAGATACCTTGACCTAGTTCTCAATTACTTCGGACAGTGGAAGCTCGCCATAAATGCGAGTAAAACAGAAGCCATTTTATTCTCGCGCCAACACAAATGTTCCCCAACCAATCTCCTGGTTAACGGCCACTCGGTTCCGTGGTCCCCCAAGGTCACATATCTCGGGGTCGTCCTCGACTCCAGACTTACCTGGGATGCGGCGGTCAATGATCGCATTACCAAAATGCACAAGGTGACGGCCGCGCTCAGGCCGCACCTGTCCCTTCACTCCAACCTACACATCAACGTTCGTCTATCCATTTACGCCATATGCGCCCGCCCGGTTCTAACTTACGGGATGTTGGTCTACTGGGATTGCCTCTCGCTTGAAAACAAGCGAAAAATCCAGACGGCCCAAAACAGGACCCTAAAACTGATCCTGGGGTTGCCTGTTTTCTTCTCCACAAAAAAACTCCATCTCCGTGCGGGACTGCCGCTGATCAGAGCTTACATCGGCAAATTAATGGCCAACTTCACCTGTAGCGAACACGCTAATCCACTAGTCCGTCGTCTGGCGGACCTTAATATACATACCATTCCTTATCGAATCAAATACAACTTTCCGCTCAGCTCCAGGTTTGACCTTCACACCAACTGACTCCCCCGAGATATCGTCCTTCCCTCCCCTTGTTCTTCTTATCTATAATTAATTCTTTTTTTTTCTTCTTAAACAACTTGTGCCGCCGCACAAGTATATCTCCAGCCTCCCACCCGCCTGGAGAAAACCCCCCCGTTGCTATATACTGTCCTCCTCTCGTATTAATCCATATCCTTGGCGGTTTTTTGAAAATTTTCCGCCATACCCCACCTCATTCTATTTTCTGAGAAAATTCCCCACCTCATGCAGTTAACTGCACTCTATCTTCATGTTTGCCGGTAAGCTGGCGGACGCTGGCAGGTACGGCACATCAAGTGGGGTGAAGGGGTAAACGGGGAGAAAGCACGCAACACGTTGCGCAGGATTTTCAGGGTGCCTTCACCTCTTCGTTTTTCTCTCTTGTCGCTCCTCGTAACCCCTCTCCCCCCAAATCCTTGCCAAATATATTATTTTTTTTTTATTTTTACTGTTTATGTCTGAACTAGCACTGAAATGTTCACTTTCGCGACGGTATGGTGTGGTTGCACGCACTATCGAGGGGCAGGGAAGGTTTCCAGCGCGTTTATTTGGCCCTGTGGCAGTTTTAATGCGAGGGGAAGCCACGCGAAGCCTCTGGTCAAAATGGCGGTCACGCGTCGTGACGCCGATTCGCAATTTCCTTGTATTTTTTAAGGTATCACTTTTAGCACTCTGATTTTTTTAATACTCTGTTCCTTTGCACTTGCTAAACACTTCCAACACGTTTCCGGAATTTTCACTGTAACTTTTTCCGAGAAAACTTACGAAATTTGCGGAGCGATGTGGAGCACGTCCGTACTCTACCGAGGTTGGCGCGCGACTAGTAGATAGGGACATTACATTTACATTTTATATCGCTTTATTTTGCGGCTCGAGCTTTAGCTCATTACCGCCTATTATCATTTCATACAATATTTCCTGTTATTTCTCATTTATCAAATCACAAATAAAAACATTTTATATATTTCATCTATTTCTCTTCTTATTCTCTAAACACTTTCTTTTCTTTCTTTCTTTCTTTTTTTTTTTTTTTATTTAGGACCACTCAGCCGCCAGAGATTCACCCTGACGTTACCGTCCCTGCCCCGAGGAGGCGGGTCCACTACTTTCAGCTATAGCCAATCGAGTCTTTCTTCTTTCGAATATTTGAACCGTAAGTTCCTGAAATTTTTTAAAATTATCCTGTGTATTAATTAACTCCTCTTTATTCTGTTCTTCATTTCGTAGCAATAGGTATCTAAAATTCTGATATTCATAACATTCATAAAGCATGTGATCAATTGTTTCTTCTTGACTTCCACACATAGGGCAGATATTATCCTCTACGCACCCTCTACTATACAGTGAACTCCTAATAGGACCATAACCCGTCAGCATGTACACACATAATCGACCCGGCTGGAACCAATAGTTAACCCGCGCAAACATTACGTTTTTTATAAATTTATATGTAGTTCTTCCCCTTACTTCTCCATTCCACTTGTTTTGCCATTCCAAAACCAATTTTTCTTTTAAATTTTTGATTTCATTTACCAAGATCGACTTATGTTCTTCTATTTCTCTTTCTCTATATGTATATCCTGCCCATGCTATACTTGTAGACAGATTTCTTTTGATCCTACCAATTACAGCCTGTTCTACTACCTCTAAATCAATTGGCATGGCTCCAGCAATCACTTGCATCGCGACAGTAGAAACAGTCCGACATGCTCTAGTCACCAATAACAGTAAGGCCCTCTGTGCGGCCATCAAGTGTCTCCTAACTAACGTAGATTGGGTCTGATCATACCACATCACCGCTCCATATTTTATCATTGGCAATGCTACCGCTTTATACATTACTTTTTGCACACAGGTTTTTAATCCCCACTTCTCCCGCGTTACCCTTCTTAAAGTCATAACCAGTTTTATTATTTTATTTCTCACATACTTCGCATGTTCCACAAATTTCATCTTTTCATCAATTGTAACACCCAAATATTTAATTTTATCTACATATTTTACCTTTTTATCACTAATTTTTACTACCGGCATTCTCTCTCTATTAAATTTTCCTTTCATTAACATTGCATGCGTTTTCTCTCCTGAAACTTCTAATTTATGCAATTTACACCACTCATCTAATAAGTTAAGTAACCTTTTAATATTCTTTTCAACCTGAACTCTTGAATTTCCTTTTACCACGCATGCTAAGTCGTCCGCATAGGCCACAACTTCCACATCATCTTCACATATTTCCACTTCTACTTTCTTCAAAACCACATCCATGCACCACGTCCATGCAACAGGGCCAATTATAGACCCCTGTGGGCATCCTTTTTCCATTTTAGCTTCAGTTTTGCCTAATTTAGTATACAAACATGCTTTCCTGTTTTTAAAATAACTCTTAACTATATTAACCAACTTAGAGCTACACTCAGCAGCCAAAAGCCTGTTTAAGACTGCCGGCCACCACAAATTATCAAAGGCGCCAGCAATATCTACAAAAATAACAACCACATATTTACTTTCCGTATAACTAACTGCCCTTTTCAAACTTATAAAGGCATCATCCACGCCAAATCCTTTCTTGAAACCAAATTGTTTATTGCTAGCCAAACCTTTCTCCATATAAGACTCATTTATTCGATTAACTATTATCCTTTCATATAGCTTACCAAGCACAGGCAATAAGGCAATAGGCCTATAAGATCCCACTAAGCTCTTATCACGATCTTGATCCTTCAGTATTATCTTTAGATTGGCTACCTTCCACTCTCTGGGAAAGATCTCTTTAATAAAACATCTATTTAATAATCTATATATTACAGCCGGTCTACACTTCCATAACGCCTTTATAACTTCTATACTAAAACCATCAATTCCAGGAGCCTTATTCTTTTTAAATTTTTTGATCGCATTCTTAAAAACTTCAATATCCGCGTTACTATTCACTTCAACCACCAACCCTTTTTTCCCGGATTGTCTTATGTTCTTTACTTTTAATTTGCTTCTCACACGCGTTAATTTGTCTAAAACTTCCCTTTTAATTTCGTCGTTATTCCTCTTATCTTCTTCTTTTTCTGGTCTTATTATTATTACCTCACCACTTGATTTTTTACGTATTACTTTTTCTTTCCCTCTCACAGTTATCACTTCTCTTTCTAATCTACCCTCAATTGATGCCACTTGGGCGTAACTTCTCGCATTAGCACTTTCTAAAACCTTACATTTTTCTCTCAAAATTTCTTTTTCCATTATCTCCCTCTGTAACTTATTCTCTAAAATTCCCCATTTTTCTAATATCAATTTTATTGCACTTCTAGTAATTTTGTTGCTTTCATTAAATAAAAATTCTTCTAACCTACATCTTTCTTCATAAACTTCCTTCAGACTAGTGCCAATACATTCCTCAAAGGGTTTCTCTGCTTCTAAAATTTCCTCTCCCAATGCCTTCCTTTTCTTTCATTTTATTGGGGTACTAACTCCAGGCAGCTCGTCAGTGGCTACCGACGAAAAAGAACTTTGCCTGCTATGCGTTCTACTCTGAGTTCTACTCCCAGGATCAACTACCTCCATTTCTACATCTTCCTCCTCATCCGTCTCCCTTTCCTTCAGCTTTTTGGTTTGTTTTTTATTTAAAGTACTCATTACAGGGTCCCACGAGAAGGTCGGAAATAACGGTCCACCGGGGCAGAGCCGCCTTACCCCGGCAAGGCTTAAATAAAACCGGGTGCAGCCATGTTCCCGGAGTTTGGCCGCTAGCGACCGGTGCACCCACCGGCCACGCTCCGGCGCAAAGTCCGGAACGCACCCCTTCGGCGCGCGCCATACCTTAGGGTGAGGGATTTTTTATAGAGGTTGTCATCCTCGCGGCCCAGCCGGTTAAGGCAAGACCCCCGTTCCAGCGAAACATGGCCACTGGTTTACGGTATGCTAGAGCTCGGGTGACCCTGGGCCCGCTAAAGCCCATACTGTGTCTGGCCCTGACCCGACCGGAGTCGGTTCAGGAACAGACACAGCCCCTGAGGGGAGTAGATAGGGACATAAGTCGATAGTGATTTAACGTGCTGTGCCTGGCACGAAGCCCTAACCAACACGGCCCCCATGGGCGCGGGATTTAGATACGCTCAATCAGCGCGCACTCGGGGAAAACCTCCCCGGGTGCTACCTATTAATCCTGGGTTGCAAGTCCCATGGATACCCAAGGTAGGGTCGAGACCTTTCTATATCTCTACCGTACTCTGGAGGACGGTGCCCGAACTGTATTAGCGCAGCTCCCCGCCGAGACGTCAGCGGCTCTAGCCTGCGACATAGGCTATACCACTGCCCCCGCGAGTCCAACCCTTACGGTCGACGACGGAGGGGCAACCACCCCTCCGTGGGCCCACAGTCAACCCCCGCGGTACCAGTGTTAGAGCCATACTGGTCATACTCTTCGTGACACCTTTATGTGTCACTACCCAAGAGATCCTTGCCGACCTCGGCCTGGGTTGGGCCAGCTCAGGATCGAGGAGTCGCCACTCTCCTGGGGCCCACAGGAATCAGCCCCTGGCCTTTTAACCTGTGGATTCCCCCCCTGCGACCCCAGGACACACTTCATTCGCTCAATCGCATTCGTTCACGCCTTCTCTTAAATAACAATACCGCATACTTACTGAATCGCTCATACTTTTCCTTGCATTCAAGCACACCACTCACATCAATCACACCATTCTCGTTCACACGCACACCACATTCACTCAGGGCTCGGATATCCTCATACAGCACACATTCAGTCAACACATGCTTCCAGTCCTCACACTCCGCACCACACATACAAGCCTCAGTCACACTCAGCCCACGTTTATACAAAAATCCATTCATGCTACCGTGGCCAGTCATCAGATACGATACACTCATTCCAGGTTCAAACATGTCATTCTTTTCAGCAAATCTTACATTCTTTATATACTCATATGTCACTCTACCATTCATATCACTATTCCATCTACTCTGCCATTCCTCATACACTCTATCATTGATCATTTTCACACACATTTCCACCCCATGCGCACTCACATCCTCATTATTAACTATATCATCCATACCTATACTTATTCCATGCTCAACTTTATAAATACACGCGCGTCGCATACACTCCAAGTCCCAAGGTAGAGCCCCCATTAGGACCTGCAGCGCAGCGGTGGACACCGTTCGACAAGCATTCACACACGCAAGCAACACCATACGCTGACACTTATAAATCATTTTTCGTCCATAGCCCAATCTAACTATATCACTCCATACACTCGCTCCATACATACCACACGCTACAAACAATCCCTTGTAAACTATTCTCACTGCACGCTTCTTCATTCCCCATTCTTTCCTCAACACACGTCTCATTTGCCCTACAGCATTCATAATTTTCTTATATACATACTCTAGATGCACCCGAAAGTGCATCCTCTCACTCATCCACACACCCAAGTATTTCATTTTACATTCATATCTAATTACTTTCCCATTCATTCTTACACACGGTTTCCTCGTTTCAGCCAACTGTCCTCTCAGCATCATTGTGGCCGTCTTTTCTTCTGAGACACTTACACCTACAGACATTCCCCACTCATACACCAATTTCATCCATTCTGTACCCTTACTTTCCAATTCCATTCTGCTCTGTCCTTCAACAATCATTAACAAATCATCCGCATATGCCACACATTTACATCCATTCCCGGCCAGCCTCCACAGGAGCCCATCCATCATCACGTTCCAAATGAACGGACCACAGACGGACCCCTGCGGGCAGCCCCGCTCAGCATTCTTCCATACTACATCATTCACTCCTATCATACATACCTTCCTCTCACTAAAATACGACCTCCAGAGGTCGATTTCATCGCATTCGTTCGAAGCCAGCGTCTCGAGTACTTTCATCCATTCTAAATTATCAAACGCACCTTTAAAATCTACAAACATACCTAAAGCATACTTCGCACTACATTCATTCATATATCCCTTGACACACGCCCATGCACTCTCGGTTGACCGGCCCCTCCTGAAGCCGTGCTGGGCTTCATTCATACGTTCATCCATTTTACACTCCATTCTTCTGACCATCATTCGTTCAAGCACTTTACCCAGCACTGGCAACAGACAAATCGGCCTATAAGCCCCAGGGTCCGATCTAACCTTATCAGGGGACTTTAGTATTACAGTCACTCTCGCAGTCTTCCATGCCACCGGGAAACATCCACTCAACAGACACGCATTAAACAGCATCAACAAGCACTCAGGTATCGCTTTCCAAATCATTCTTAACATATCAGCATTCACACCATCCAAGCCGGGTGCTCGTTTCAATCTCATCCTTGCAATCGCTGCATTTACTTCATCCCAGTCAAAATTCCTGATACACCCTGCCATTATATCATTCACGCAGTCACCAATCATACTCGTGGCTGGGAAGAACTTTTCAAGCATCACAACAGCACATTCCCTCCACGTATTAAACGTACATTCACCCACTTTCAGCGAGCTCATTCTCTGCCTCACATTCTTTCCTCTACACATTTTATATACCTTACCCCACGGATCCAGGGATGATTCACTTGCATACTTCTTCCAGCTATTCTCTTTTTCTTTATACACTTTCCTCTTATACTCATTCATGCATCTCTTATATTCATTCATTCTAGCATCCATACACTCACTATTTCTGTTTCTCGCTTTCTGCCATTTTCTCCTACTCCTCCTGACTCTTATCTTCAGGATTTGTAGTTCACTCGTCCACCATTCAAGCTTACCATTCTTTCTTATACCATGCATCCTCATTCGCTTATTATTCACCCCCTGGATCCATTTCATAACACATTCAAGCATCCTGTTTACATCGCGCTCATTCATTATCTCCTCACTATGCTCACCTACACACTCTCTCAAATCATTCACATATGCTTCCCAGTCCACATTCTTCATATTCCATCTTTTACACACAGCATTCTCTCTCTCATTTTCCACCTCGTACTTTAAGCATACCAGTATCACATTGTGATCACTCGTACCCCAATCATTCTTGATAGTCCATTCTAAGCAGCACCCGGCTAGGACATCGCTTGCCAGAGTGACATCAATATCGCTCTGGCCTCTCGGTCCAGAAAACGTGTACCATTCGCTTGGTTCATTCATCACAATCATTCCGTTCGCCAAAATCCATTCTTCAAGCACTCTGCCACGCATCTCACTCTCTCTACTGCGACCCCCACCCTTGCTATACCACAGGGGGGAGACAGCATTTGCATCCATCCCGAACAGCACACGCATTCCTCTCGTAGCTTCACACACCCTGTCCATGTATGCCAAATAGGGCTCTATGTCGGCCCCATACCGGCAGTACATGGACACCACATACAATTCATCAAAGTCCCCTTTTAACCAAGCACACACACCCCATTCATCGGTACATTTACGCACACATACCACTTCCACATTCGGATCATTCACAACTATTGCCGCTTTCGCACTATCATTCATGAGGACGTCCCATGTAGATGGGAGCCCACGCACACACCCACTCGAGACGTACGGCTCCTGCAGCAAAACTACATTCACCCGTTTCTCATTCATAACTTTGCCCAAATCACTCATAACCAAATACGCTCTCTGACAGTTACACTGGATTACATTTATACTCTTATCAATCATCACTAATTCTGATTCTTTCTCTCACCAGCATTCTTACATATTCCGGGCACTCCACGGACAGAACAGAATGACTCGCATCCTTCCCTTTCATTCTACAGTTTCTACACACGCATTCCTTCTTGCCCTTCTCTTTTAAGTGACCCGTCTCTCCACATTTTTGACACAGTCTCTCAGTCATGCTACACTCTCTCATCATATGTCCAAACGCAAAACATTTATAACATCTTAAGACATTCACAAATTCTTTCACTCTACATGCAGACCATCTCACATACACTCGTCCTTCCTTTAACACTATATCACGCACACATCGACTCATTTCTACAATTACATTACCCACACACGCATCCTTTTTATTATTTCTACTGACTACTTTCACTCGCTCCATGAATTCTTCCCTCGACACTCCACAATCAACATTCTTCACATTTTTCTCATACAGTTCTTTCAAAAAGCATTCGTTCGTCAAATCGTTCGGTACATCGAACACCACCACTTTCGGTCCTATCTTTTTGGGGGGCTCCACCTTGAGTCCCAATTCCGCAAACTTCCTACACTCACTAATTATTCGCACTTCTTCCTCGCTTGCAGCCTCAATAGCTACTCCACCACTCCTAGTATTTCTCACCGCACGCACACGCACATTCAACTCGCCACTCACATTCTTCATCACGCTCTCTTTCACTTGTTCACTATTCATTTTAATACTTTCATCCATCGGCTTGACCACCACGGCATACGTTTTTTCTTTAACACGCTCACTCACTCCAGTAACACTCTTCTTCCTATCTGTCCCACTCACACTCGGAATATCCATACTCGAACCACTCACACTTGCACAGGTTTTAACACTCGCTCTTTCTTTCATTCTCTTCTCATATTCATCAATCCGGCCCTCTAGTCTTTCATTTTTCATCATCATTCGCACCAGCATCTTTTCAAATTCATTCGCGCATTGCAATATAAACTCGCTACCGGCCTTTGAAATCCGGTTTGCTTCCGCGAACACAAACTTTCTTAATTTAGAACTCACACAGCTCATTTCGCTTACTTCATCTACACATACATTCGCACTCACATTCATAAACTCCATAGACCCTCCAATATTTCCCTCCGTTTCGCATCGTCTCTTCGAGCCACGGAGAGGACTGGCACTTTTACCTCGTGTCGCGGCCGTTCTCCTTGCGGAGACATCGCGCATCACCACATTACCACCATCAGTACCTCCTCCTCTACTACTCCCAACCCCTATATCCCCAAGTTTTATATTATTTTTATTTTCCATAATAAATCCCACGAGCTGGGACGATATACGCGTCACTCCCCGGGTGACGCCCTTTCCGAGGAGAAGGCTCTAAGCTCAAGAGGTCGCCCGGTATCCTGAGGTTGGCCGCTAACGGCTGGTGCACCCACCAACCACGCCCCAGTGCCCTCGACTGGGACGCCCCTCTTCGCCGCGCGCCATAGCTTGGGGTGAGGGATTTTTTATAGAGGTTGTCATCCTCGCGGTCCGGCCGGTTAAGGCAAGACCCCCGTTCCAGCGAAACATGACCACTGGTTTACGGTATGCTAGAGCTCGGGTGACCCTGGGCCCGGTAAAGCCCATACTGTGTCTGGCCCTGACCCGACCGGAGTCGGTTCAGGAACAGACACAGCCCCTGAGGGGAGTAGATAGGGACAGAGGGAATCTCGTTAATCCATTCATGCGCGTCACTAATTAGATGACGAGGCATTTGGCTATTTTTTTTTTTTCCTTCCATTGGCCGTGTGGGAAATACTATGTACAAGGGGGGACATGGGGGCACGGCTAACCCCGGTGGGTGGGCTTTCGTCCCCGAAGCTCAGCCCACCCCGTCTCGATCCCAGGACACAGGTGGACCGCGAGATGTCATGCGGTTCCACCTGGTCCAATTCGTGTGGCTTCCCTGCAGCACGCGCGTCGTTATTCCGCGCAATAACCCCGACGTCAACCCCATGCCCAGCAGCCAGTCAGCGGAGCGTGACGACCATATACCCCGCCAGGAGACGGTGCAGGACGAGAAGCTTATGTGCTCCCCGGCTACACCGCACCTGGCGGATATTTCTTCCACGAGAGAAGGGATATTAGCGTATTTCGCCACGTTTCTCTCGTGGGAGTCGTTTAGATGTTGCACTCCGCTGACTATCTGTGCATCGATGACGCTGGCTCTCTCTCCTTTGACGCAGACCAAATCAGGCTTGCGTCTACCCTCGGCCGTGTGGAACGTTTGTTCCGCGTAAATTGTCCAGCCGATGTTTTTGAGTCCTGAGGCCAGTGTTTTACACACTGCATTGTGCCTCAGGACTCGGCCACCATGGATGCGGTAGCACCCCTGGATGACGTGCGCGGCCGTCTCGGTCGCGAGACAGCCGGCACGGCACTGGGTGGCCTGTCCATGTCGTCTTACCCCCCTCGTCGTACGAATACGTGTCGGGAGGGCATTTTTTCTGACATGGACATGCTGGACAAAGTCACGGCCGGGGATGGCGAGAGAGTCAGCGTCAACCCATCGCGTTGATAGCGGAGATCTCGCGCATTCACGCAGCTCATAACCATCGGCGCTACCGTGCAGCCGATGGTTCCACCACTTATCCCGCAGGTATTTGGAGGACAGCAGCAGGCCATCACGCGTAAGCGCACGCGATGCCCACTGCAGCCTCCATTCCACCCACGGGGAGTCCGCAACCGCCCTAATTGTTGGCGATTGCGAACGTCCCAGGCTGAGCAGACGTTGGCGCATCAAGCCTGGGACTGTGGTGGCGAGCGACGGAATACCGAGACCCCCGCCTGCGACGGGTGCGTGCACGAAGGCCACCGGGACGTCCTTGGGCAGCCTTAGCCATCGCCGCACCGAGGCACGCGTAAGAAGGTCCAGTGCTCTCAGTTTTCCGAGTGTGGCATTAGCAAGCACCAGCACGTGATATACACGAGGGAGCAGGAAGCATCTCAGCAGCTTAAGACGCTGCTGTGGCTTCAACGGTGCTCGGGTTATCCGGTCAAGGTAGAGTTGGAGCTCCACCTTGACCTTCCTGGGCCCTGAGGCGGAGAAGTCAACCCCGAGGTACCTCCACTCCGCAATTGTTGATATTTGCGGAATGAAGGCCCCGTCCCTTAGCTGGAATGTGGGTTGGGTTATAATTTTGATTTTCTTTGACTTCCCCGCCGGGACCAGGGACAACACCGAGCACTTACGGGCATTCAGTTCAAGCCCGTGCTCCCTCGCCCGATCTTCAATCACGTGCAGCGATGCCTGCATGCCCCACTCGGAGGCCGTAAATAGGAGGATGTCGTCCGCGTATGCTAACGCGTTCAGACGACACCCTTCAAGCTGGAAGCCGACGTCAGGGGGGATCCCCTCGAGGATACTGTCTACTACTAGGCAGAACAGACCCATAGAGAGGGGATCCCCTTGTCTGACGCCGCGGCCTATTCTGTAGAGCATTGACCCTTCTCCGCGTACCTCAAACGTCGTACTGCTGTTATTATACAGGCGGGTGATGTATTTTACCATCTCGTGCGGCACACCCACATTTTCAAGGACCCTCTCCACTGCGAAATGACTCACAGAGTCGAAGGCCTTCGCGACATCCAGGGAGGCAACGTGTACTTCCCGCAGTTTGCTGCCAGCGCAGAAATATTCTCTGCGCAGCCGTCATCCATACAACGTTGCCTCAGGTCTATAACCCCAGACGCGCGAAGCCTCAGGGAGAGGATCTTGTGGAGTTGCCGCACGACCACCGACGTGATGGAGATCGGACGGTAATCGGCCGGGATCTCGGGAGATCCTCCCTTCTTCGGCACGAAAACCGTCCGACTCGTTAGCAACGCCGGTGGAAACCCGCCTGCAAGCAGCACGACGTTATATAGGAGGGCCCTCACGGATGGTGGGAGGGCCCTCCACTGCCGCACCTCAACGCCGTCCGGACCGGGGGCCGAACCTAGTGACAGGCTGGCACCTGTCACTTCCTCGCAAGACACAGGATACCACAGGTGAGCCAATTCAGGCTTAGGCCTGGTGTTCGGCCGTGGTGGGGCAGGCACAGAAGCCTGGCTAATATACGGCCCCCAATGATCAGCCATCTGCTGAACACTCGGGACCGCATTCCCCATACCACCCGTGGCATCCAGTATCTCGCGAGCGGCCCAAGACATGTTCGACCGGAATATGCGCTGCGCTCGCGCATACTCCCGCCGACGCTCTGCCTTCTTGCCGGTCCGTCGCCGTTGAGGGCGACGCGGTGCGGGACGATGGCTTATCCGGTCGTGAGGAGGGAAGACAGTGGTAAGCCAAGATATTAGCCGATCCCCGACTCGCTCGCCCTCCAGACATTCCTGGGCCAGCTGGGAAAGGATGTTAGTTTCCCAGCCTCGGATATTCTGTACCACCGGGATAAGGCCCCGGATGGCACTAGGAATATTCGGAACTAAGTGGCCCAGCAGTGACGTGGAGGCTGGAGGGGAGCGGATCGGGGTCGTTGGCCCACCATGCCTGCTATCTGGCGTAGAAGCGCCTGCTAGGGAGGAGCGAGACACAGCACCCTCGGCATCATCGGCGGGTTCGCCAGAGATACTAAGTGCTGATGCCTCGATATCCTGCATGGCTGCCCCTACGAGGGCCCGGTATCTCTGGCCCCTTCGGACTCCCTTGATTGCCTCAAGAGTCCTATCAGGGACCAGAGTCACAAGGTGTTGGTTAATAAACCGGACACCTCTCTGGACAGCCAATGCCTCCTCCCTAGCCATGAGGCGAAGTTCTTCATCGCCCCATCTGCGCTTCATAGCAGGCAATTCTATCTCCTCGTTGACAGCGACCGGATGTGCTGCCCTTCTATGGACGCCCAGACCGATCCTCGTAGCAAACGCACGATCACAGTCTGGGCATGGGAAAGTCGTCGGGGGTGCTACAGGGGACACACGAATAATGGGGGGATCGAGACTGGGTGTCGTCGCTTCAGGCGACGAATGGGCCGCAGGACCGGCGGGCCGAGGCCCCCGCCGGAGATTATAGTCTCTTTTTGTATTTGGGCCTGCGGTTACCAGGTCCGCCGGGCTGGCAACCCGACGGACCGGGACGGGGCAGTTTCCTTAAGAGAGTCATAGTTACTCCCGCCGTTTACCCGCGCTTTCTTGAATTTCTTCACGTTGACATTCAGAGCACTGGGCAGAAATCACATTGCGTCAACACCCGCGGGGGCCATCGCAATGCTTTGTTTTAATTAGACAGTCGGATTCCCCTAGTCCGTGCCAGTTCTGAGCTGAGCGTTGAATGGCGGCCGAAGAGAACGACCACGACGGAAGATCCGCCACGGAAGCCTCGCAGTAAGGAAGATCCGCGGGAGGCCAAGGCACGGGACCGAGCTCGGATCCCGGTTTCGCAATAATGCGTCCGTTCACCTCGCACAGGCCCGGCACGTCGGCCAAACCCACTTCCCGACCAAGCCCGACACGCCCCGCTCCTCAGAGCCAATCCTTATTCCGAAGTTACGGATCCAATTTGCCGACTTCCCTTACCTACATTAATCTATCGACTAGAGGCTCTTTACCTTGGAGACCTGCTGCGGATATGGGTACGAACCGGCGCGATACCTCCACGTGGCCCTCTCCTGGATTTTCAAGGTCCGAGGGGAAGATCCGGACACCGCCGCAACTGCGGTGCTCTTCGCGTTCCAAACCCTATCTCCCTGCTAGAGGTTTCCAGGGAACTCGAACGCTTATACAGAAAAGAAAACTCTTCCCGGATCTCCCGACGGCGTCTCCAGGTCATTTTGGGTTACCCCGACGAACTCTCTCACCGAGGGCCCGATTGGTATGCGGTTCCGCTGCCGGGTTCCGGAATAGGAACCGGATTCCCTTTCGCCCGACGGGTGTGTTTCTCTATCATATAGATTATATTTGTTTTAGGACACCTCATCTACATAGGATTTCTCTTAGGGCTTAGGATCGACTGACTCGTGTGCAACGGCTGTTCACACGAAACCCTTCTCCACGTCAGTCCTCCAGGGCCTCGCTGGAGTATTTGCTACTACCACCAAGATCTGCACCGACGGCGGCTCCAGGCAGGCTCACGCCCAGACCCTTCTGCGCACACCGCCGCGACCCTCCTACTCGTCAGGGCTTCATGGAGGACGGCCACCCGAGGGCGACGCGTCCCTCCCCACTTGCCGCTGACGGCGGAGTATAGGCGCGACGCTTCAGCGCCATCCATTTTCAGGGCTAGTTGCTTCGGCAGGTGAGTTGTTACACACTCCTTAGCGGATTCCGACTTCCATGGCCACCGTCCTGCTGTCTTAAGCAACCAACGCCTTTCATGGTATCCCATAAGCGTCGACTTAGGCGCCTTAACTCTGCGTTTGGTTCATCCCACAGCGCCAGTTCTGCTTACCAAAAAGTGCACGACTACGTTACCGGAACATTCAGGCCGAAGGCGGCGTGCCCCTAAGATGTAACCACGAGGGCACATTCGGAACATCGCGCGCCAACGGGAGCCAGCCTCGTTGACGATGAATCTCCCCATTCGATCTTTTGGGTTTCTCAGGTTTACCCCTGAACGGTTTCACGTACTCTTGAACTCTCTCTTCAAAGTTCTTTTCAACTTTCCCTCACGGTACTTGTTCGCTATCGGTCTCGTGGTCGTATTTAGCCTTAGATGGAGTTTACCACCCACTTAGGGCTGCACTCTCAAGCAACCCGACTCTAAGGAGAGATCCTCCCGAAACGCGTACCGGTCGCTACGGGCCTGGCACCCTCTACGGGTAAATGGCCCCATTCAAGATGGACTTGGACGCGGTTCGACGCCACGGGATAAACGGATCCTCCCGAACACTACATTTCCCGGCGGCAGTACCGCGGGATTCAGTGCTGGGCTAATTCCTGTTCGCTCGCCGCTACTAAGGAAATCCTAGTTAGTTTCTTTTCCTCCGCTTAGTAATATGCTTAAATTCAGCGGGTAATCTCGCCTACTCTGAGGTCGTCTTGGTACGTTATCGAGAAGGGTACCGGTAAGGTACAAAAAAAAAAAAAAAAAAGAAAAAAAAGAAGAACGGAAAAAAAAAATGGAAAAAAAAAATCGCGCGAGACGCACGCTAGACATCCAAGAAACCGGGAACTTTTAACGTCCGTCCACTTGCGTTAGCAGGTTAGATATATTATATATATCTCCTTGCCTTTCACATTTCGGGGACTGGACGACCGGTTTTGGATGCGCGGTCTCGGCGATCGGAAAAACTAAGGGACGCAAACCCGGGGCGACCAATTTTATATCGTCCGTATATATTTGTCTGATATTGTTCGATAGGGCCTCGCCAATGAGTATCTGATGTTCTCTGGTTCGATTCACCCGTCGTCCCGTCCCGAATGATTTTTGTTTCCTCTTCCCTTAATCTTCGCCTCGGCACAACGCGAACGCTCCACCGTACAACACAACACACTTCGTTCGAGACTCCGTACGATCGAACACGCCCACAATCGGGGTACCGAAACGTCGGAAGCAGAGCGCTAACTCGCAAACACGCGTAGGCAAGCTCCGAAGCACGGTTGGCGAAACGCGCGGACTTATCCTACGAACGTGGCTGGGTGGTCAACGGCGCGGCGGGCAGAGAGGCTGAGGGAGAGCGAGACAGGCGAGACGACGGGGAATTGTACATCCCGTTGCAGTACTCGTGTGGAACTGTCCCTTCTCTCTCTCACTTTCCTCTCTCGATAACCGCACGGCGCGCATCGACCGACATCCCAATCATCAGCGTTCGAGGATACCACTGCGTAAAACACCACCGTACAGGGAGACCTGGCACTAGGTGAAACGAGGCACGTCAAACTTCCAACGACGACCCACTCGATATGTGTGCACATCGACGCAAGAGTATATATATGTGTGTGTGCGTGTGCATAGGTTTTGCGAACGGTGCCAAGGAGAACAGAAAAGATTCTCACAACCATTCAATAACGACGGGAAAGGTGAAACACCACGTCCCAAAAGATACCTGGGGCCCTGTGTATCGAACATCAGGGACGATCCGGTCGCTCTCCTTCGAGCCCTTCCGTTCTGCCGTGCTCTTTTTCCAAATTTCATTCTCCTCAATTTCCTCTCCTCTCTCTTTATTATTTTCCTTCACTTCTCTCTCGCGGACAGAGTTTCAATTTCGCTATGGAAATCTGTTCTCTCGGTCGCGCGCAAAGATTCGTTTCGGGCGACGTCGGGAGCGCGGTCTTTAAATGCGTTGGCATCCAGAACAAAGCGACCGCTAAAAGAAGCCGCAGTGCACCGGGGCCAAACGCCCGCGACAAACGCCGACGAACGTCCAACAATCGCTCGTACGTCGCGAAAGTCTCAACATTCCCCACTTTATTATAATCATCTCCTTTCTTCCATCCCAAACGCCCGAAACCTGTAACGTTCTAAGGCGAACGAGACGGCGGGGATCCTTCGGAATGGGAAAAGAAACGGGGGTTCACGTGAGCGAACGCAACGCAAGCAGTATTTAGTTACGTTAACGACCCTCAGCCAGGCGTGGTCCAGGATTTGGAATCCGTGGACCGCAATGTGCGTTCGAAATGTCGATGTTCATGTGTCCTGCAGTTCACACGTTGACGCGCAATTAGCTGCGTTCTTCATCGACCCACGAGCCAAGTGATCCACCGTTCAGGGTAATCGTATATAATTTTGTTCATATTTATTTATTTATATATTTATTTATTTATATATTTATTTATTTATATATTTATTTATTTATATATTTATTTATTTATTACGGACAAAAGAAGTCCTGAATTTGCATTAATTTACATTATTACATTAATTGCGGTTAATACAGTAACATAGCACTTATTTAAGTCGATATGACATAAATTTGACTCGATGTGACAGTACATTAGATTAGAAGAGAGGGACAATATTTACGTTACAATTAATATACATCATTGACACTAGGTTGGAGGAGAGCGACAGTGATACGTATGTAGATTCTCTACGGGTAAACCCGAAGCGACCTAAGTATATCCTTTTTGAAGGACGCTAAAGTGCCGCTGAAAAAATCGACGTGTTCGTAACAGGCATTTGCGGCGGAACACATACGGTTGACGCAGTCTCTTTCGCCTACCAGCGACCGGTAGGGCGAGATGTGAAAATGCCCTTTGGACCTTAGGTTTCTCGAAGGAGCGCGGAGTTTAAGGAGCTGCAATATCGCGGGACAAGAGATACACTGGTTTAACACCTTGTAAAGAAAGATCAGATCCGCTGTAAATCTTCTCTTTTCGAGCGTGATTAGTCCCAGCTGATTAAGAATATTATCATAGTTATGGCACGTTGCCGGCATCGGTTTGTTAAGCCTGTAGGAGGCATACCTCAAAAAACGATGCTGCACACCCTCTAAACGGTTTATGAGGTATTTCTGTGGGGGATTCCAGATTGTCGACCCGTATTCAAGATGGGGTACCACGAGCTGTAAATAGAGTGCTTTAAATGTGGACGAATTTTTAAAATCAGCCGAGTGTCTGCGGATGAAACCGAGTACTTTTGTGGCAGTATCGGCAGCATAGTGTACATGTTCAGCAAACGATATCGACGAGGTGAATTTTATGCCTAGATCTTTTGTGGACTCGCGTACAGCCAGCTGAGACGCGTTAATGCTGTAAGAGTGATTAATTAAGTTGGACGGATTTTTCTTTCTTGCGAATCTGATAATGAAGCATTTGGAAATATTAAACAGGAGCATGTTTTTGATGCTCCAGTTGTGTAGGTTTATCAGGTCATTCTGAATGAGTTGGGTGTCATGCAAGTTTTCAACTTTTGAGTAGATTTTGAGGTCGTCTGCGTACAATAAGAATTAGCAGTGCCGAATTTGCTCTGCTACATCGTTTATAAAAATGTTGAACAAGAGTGGGCCAAGGTGCGAGCCCTGGGGAACACCGGAATGAACTACAATCTGGCGGGATAAGTTAGATTTGTATTTAACCATAAGGGTTCTGCCGGTGAGGTAACTAGAGACCCATGCAACGATTTTGCTTGAGAATCCGAAAGCTCCAAGTTTACGAATCAGTAGCTCGTGGTTGAGCGAGTCGAAGGCTTTTCGGAAGTCCATGTAGATGGCATCGACTTGTTTGCCCTTATCCAACGCTTGGGAGATATAGGAGTGGTAAAGTAGGAGATTAGTTGCCGTCGACCTTCCATGGACGAAACCGTGCTGCTCTTCGATAATACGATTTTTAATTATCTCAGTAATTTTTTCGGTGACTATACTCTCAAGGATTTTTGGCATGACGTTGAGCCCGCAGATTGGTCTATAATTTGTGACGTTGTCTTTGTCTCCTGCTTTATGAATAGGTGTAATGATGCCGTTCTTCCATTTCTGTGGAAAGATGCCTGTTCTTAAGGAGGTATTGAATAAAATCCATAAGTATCTAGAAAAAATAAACTTGCATGACCTAAAGAATATTGGAGGAGTGAGATCTGGTCCCGGATATTGTGTTTTTGTTTCAATCCCTCTGGTACTTCGTTTCGAAATAAACAGGGACCCTGCGCAACCCGCCAGCGCGCGCGGGAAGCGAGGGCGTCGCCAACGTCCCCATAGGAGACGAAAATTTTTGACGACACGATACGGTCCAGGGACGAAGCACGCCGGGAGACGCTGACGCGTGTCCCCGACGGCCGGGCGAAGAGTACATTATGTTAAATGAACCGTCGAATGTCACGGGGTCGAGGGAAACGGCGGGAGATTTCCCGACACTAACGTATCCTTCGACTCGCCGCGCGACTTCGAGAACGCACGCGATAACGGCGCGCAGCGCCCTTGGTACGATGATCACGGTCCCGTTCGACGGGAGAATATTTTTCTTGTTGTCAAGGAAGGGGTCGGGCGAAACGCGCTGCTCCGGATAACCTCGAGTCGGTCTTGCGTCCCAATTATTCCGTAAAAGAGAATCGGCGACGGACGTATCCGTCGAACGTATTCTCCTCGTTTAAACGGCACGGGTGTCCGACGCACGAGCTGCGAGTGTTACCGAAGCCGGTTCCATATTTACCCCCGAACAACCACCTCCTCTCCTTCAAGTTTTCATTCTCTTCCGCTTTTCGGAAACGCATGATGTATCGGTACCTTTAAGTAACGGGCGCACATCGACGCCGATGCGTGTAATTCGATTTTCGTTCCAGGTTACCCGATCCGTGCGCGATAAAAATCTGGCACGGTTTCGTCTTCGATTGGACGCAAAATTTCCTTCACCGAGAGACAACGGCGAGGAGCACGCAACCCACGGGGCGATATTTCCCTCGGTAATAAAGAAACAAAAAGGAAAAGAAGAGAAGGAAAAGCGTTCGACAAATGTATTCCCTTTCTCCCCTTACTATCCTTCTGTCCTTCGAGCCGAGGTACTTACCGGCGCTCGCGCTGGAAGAGATCCTCGATGTGTGTCCCCTGGTGAGAGGAACTCGGGAAACGTATACACGATCGGGACAAGAAGCAGGCGAAGAACGGTATAAACCGAAACGCTCTAGAGTTTCTGGTCTCGTCTCACTCTCGCTCGTCCCCAACCTGACACGAGGCATTGCGTATTTTCTAAACGTATCGGAAGTATTAAAGAACGGCGGGTCTGTGTGTCGACCTCACGCAAGCGTCCGTTTAAAACTCCTCTCGAAAACGTCTCGATATACGCGTTCATCCCGTTGCCGTGGAGGGCGAGAAGAGACGTCGCAGAATTCGAACTGGATCAGTCGTCCGCTTCGTCTGAACTTGAAATCCGAAAGGGTTCCCGGTTTCGACGCGCTTGTTAATGACCTCGGCGGGCCAACGTCGAACGGACAACGGACGGGAGGACAAAGTCTCCGCACGTAAGCCGTGTGTCGTCGACGACGGCGCCGAGGCTCGTTCGATATAGTTTTTCATTTGTTCGTTCGATATAGTTATGCTATCGGACGTCCTTTCTTTCTTTCTTTCTTTCTTTCTTTCTTTCAAGCCAACATGTATATATATTATTTTCTTTCTTTCAAGCCAGGATGATTATATATTATTTTTCGTGTGTCTTTCAGTGTTATTTCATTCGTTAATGATCCTTCCGCAGGTTCACCTACGGAAACCTTGTTACGACTTTTACTTCCTCTAAATGATCAAGTTTGGTCATCTTCCCGGTAACATCGGCAATGCCGAAGCATTGGCCGCGCACCAGTCCGAAGACCTCACTAAATCATTCAATCGGTAGTAGCGACGGGCGGTGTGTACAAAGGGCAGGGGCGTAATCAACGCGAGCTTATGACTCGCGCTTATTGGGAATTCCTCGTTCATGGGGAATAATTGCAAGCCCCAATCCCTAGCACGAAGGAGGTTCAGCGGGTTACCCGGGCCTTTCGGGCAGGGAAAACACGCTGATTCCTTCAGTGTAGCGCGCGTGCGGCCCAGAACATCTAAGGGCATCACAGACCTGTTATTGCTCAATCTCGTGCGGCTAGAAGCCGCCTGTCCCTCTAAGAAGATTTGTTTGTACGTTGGTAGTAAAAACCCTCCGACCGAAGCCGGGGGCCTTCGAGATACCATAAGATACGTCTATTTAGCAGGCTAGAGTCTCGTTCGTTATCGGAATTAACCAGACAAATCGCTCCACCAACTAAGAACGGCCATGCACCACCACCCACCGAATCAAGAAAGAGCTATCAATCTGTCAATCCTTCCGGTGTCCGGGCCTGGTGAGGTTTCCCGTGTTGAGTCAAATTAAGCCGCAGGCTCCACTCCTGGTGGTGCCCTTCCGTCAATTCCTTTAAGTTTCAGCTTTTCAACCATACTTCCCCCGGAACCCAAAAGCTTTGGTTTCCCGGAAGCTGCCCGCCGAGTCATCGGAGGAACTTCGGCGGATCGCTAGGTGGCATCGTTTATGGTTAGAACTAGGGCGGTATCTGATCGCCTTCGAACCTCTAACTTTCGTTCTTGATTAATGAAAACATTTTTGGCAAATGCTTTCGCTTCTGTCCGTCTTGCGACGATCCAAGAATTTCACCTCTAACGTCGCAATACGAATGCCCCCATCTGTCCCTATTAATCATTACCTCGCGGTTCCGAAAACCAACAAAATAGAACCGAGGTCCTATTCCATTATTCCATGCACAGAGTATTCAGGCGAAGGTAGCCTGCTTTGAGCACTCTAATTTGTTCAAAGTAAACGTACCGGCCCACCTCGACACTCAGTAAAGAGCACCGCGATGGGATATTAGTTGGACCGCCCGCGAGGAGCTAAGCCCACCGGTAGGACGTACCACATAATGCCAGTTAAACACCGCGAGCGGTGAACCGACACTGTGACACACAGATTCAACTACGAGCTTTTTAACCGCAACAACTTTAATATACGCTATTGGAGCTGGAATTATCGCGGCTGCTGGCACCAGACTTGCCCTCCAATTGGTCCTCGTTAAAGGATTTAAAGTGTACTCATTCCGATTACGGGGCCTCGGATGAATCCCGTATCGTTATTTTTCGTCACTACCTCCCCGTGCCGGGAGTGCGTAATTTGCGCGCCTGCTGCCTTCCTTGGATGTGGTAGCCGTTTCTCAGGCTCCCTCTCCGGAATCGAACCCTGATTCCCCGTTACCCGTTACAACCATGGTAGGCGCAGAACCTACCATCGACAGTTGATAAGGCAGACATTTGAAAAATGCGTCGCCGGTGCTATTAGACCATGCGATGAGCACAAAGTTATTCAGAGTCACCAAAGCAAACGATGGACGAACGGGCGCCCGCCCGCCACCGATTGGTTTTGATCTAATAAAAGCGTTCCTTCCATCTCTGGTCGGAACTCTGGTTTGCATTAGCTCTAGCATTACCACAGTTATCCAAGTAAATGTGGGTACGATCTAAGGAACCATAACTGATTTAATGAGCCATTCGCGGTTTCACCTTAATGCGGCATGTACTGAGACATGCATGGCTTAATCTTTGAGACAAGCATATGACTACTGGCAGGATCAACCAGGGAGCTGCTTCGTGCAAGATACATCGTACGCGTACGTACAACGCTCTTTACGCAACTCTACAATTTCGTTATCGGCGTCGTCGGCACTCTCGGAGGACCGATCGACGAGCCATTATTGTGTTCTTAAATAATTCTGCGTTGTTTCCATAATTAACATTTTGCCTTTCAACGCTACATATAATATGTAATATATGTTCGGTATATCCTTTCAAAACCTTCCTCTCCTCGTGCAAAAGTGCCTCGGCAACATTAGCACGCCCAAAACTTTTATAAGTTTCATTACATCGCCAATAGACGAGAAAATTTCATATTTTTACTTCCTATCGCTCGGAGCGGAAGAGTTGATGCTCAGTTAGTACGAGTATAACGCCGTAGCGAAGATACAAGTCACCTGCGCCTTTCCAATGGTCGCTCGCCACAACTGGGCCATTCGGTCTATGACACCGACCCGTGGCAATGCTGTACAGAGAGTATTTCGTTAACGTACGTATGGACGACGAAAATCGACTGGACACGCAATGGAACCAGCCCTGTTACGATATTCTGAACACCGGTGAACTGTATCTCAGCCGAGGCCGTAGTACAGACACGCGATGCAACGCTCTAGCCGCTCGTACCGTTCGGTACGCTCGCCGGCTACCTCTCTCTTATAGGTACGGAACGGCCCCTGGGGACGCCGGCGCCGCACGGTCTTACGCACGGGACCATACGGGGCGAAACCTCCGTAACGGGGGGATTTTCGCACAAGTTTTCAACAAGCTCGTGCATTACACAACAACCGATATTAACATTGCTCCCGCGGATAAACATTGATAATTTTTATATTTAACAAAAAAAAAATTTTTTTCGGTCGTCGAAATTTAAAGTACTAGCGGCGTATTTTTTCGCCTCTCGGTCAAGGAAATCTCCAGCGGCGTATTGCTTTCACCTCGCTGCAAACAAACTCCCAGCGGCGTATTGCTTTGCCTCCGTCGACTTCCAAGTGCCAGCGGCGTATTGTTTCGCCTCTCGGTCAAGGAAATCTCCAGCGGCGTATTGCTTTCTCCTCTCTGCAAGCAAACTCCCAGCGGCGTATTGCTTTGCCTCCTTCGACTTCCAAGTGCCAGCGGCGTATTGTTTCCGCTCTCGGTCAAGGAAATCTCCAGCGGCGTATTGCTTTCTCCTCTCTGCAAGCAAACTCCCAGCGGCGTATTGCTTTGCCTCCGTCGACTTCCAAGTGCCAGCGGCGTATTGTTTCCGCTCTCGGTCAAGGAAATCTCCAGCGGCGTATTGCTTTCTCCTCTCTGCAAGCAAACTCCCAGCGGCGTATTGCTTTGCCTCCGTCGACTTCCAAGTGCCAGCGGCGTATTGTTTCCGCTCTCGGTCAAGGAAATCTCCAGCGGCGTATTGCTTTCTCCTCTCTGCAAGCAAACTCCCAGCGGCGTATTGCTTTGCCTCCGTCGACTTCCAAGTGCCAGCGGCGTATTGTTTCCGCTCTCGGTCAAGGAAATCTCCAGCGGCGTATTGCTTTCTCCTCTCTGCAAGCAAACTCCCAGCGGCGTATTGCTTTGCCTCCGTCGACTTCCAAGTGCCAGCGGCGTATTGTTTCCGCTCTCGGTCAAGGAAATCTCCAGCGGCGTATTGCTTTCTCCTCTCTGCAAGCAAACTCCCAGCGGCGTATTGCTTTGCCTCCGTCGACTTCCAAGTGCCAGCGGCGTATTGTTTCCGCTCTCGGTCAAGGAAATCTCCAGCGGCGTATTGCTTTCTCCTCTCTGCAAGCAAACTCCCAGCGGCGTATTGCTTTGCCTCCGTCGACTTCCAAGTGCCAGCGGCGTATTGTTTCCGCTCTCGGTCAAGGAAATCTCCAGCGGCGTATTGCTTTCTCCTCTCTGCAAGCAAACTCCCAGCGGCGTATTGCTTTGCCTCCGTCGACTTCCAAGTGCCAGCGGCGTATTGTTTCCGCTCTCGGTCAAGGAAATCTCCAGCGGCGTATTGCTTTCTCCTCTCTGCAAGCAAACTCCCAGCGGCGTATTGCTTTGCCTCCGTCGACTTCCAAGTGCCAGCGGCGTATTGTTTCCGCTCTCGGTCAAGGAAATCTCCAGCGGCGTATTGCTTTCTCCTCTCTGCAAGCAAACTCCCAGCGGCGTATTGCTTTGCCTCCGTCGACTTCCAAGTGCCAGCGGCGTATTGTTTCCGCTCTCGGTCAAGGAAATCTCCAGCGGCGTATTGCTTTCTCCTCT
>OX637850.1:14580694-14615694 GCA_951802695.1 Nomada ruficornis
CAATCTCTTATGTGTTTGCTAAAATTTTTACTGGCAAGCGTTAGGTCTATATTGGAGTTTCCATTGGCCGTCATGTATGTTGGAGGGTTTCCTTTCTCATTTAATATAATTAGGTCATTTGTGATGATAAATTCCTCCATGGCAGCTCCTCTTTCGTCTTTTTCTTTTGAGAACCATAATTCCGATTTGGCGTTCGAGTCTATTGTTAAAATAAATTTCTTGCTTTTTATTTTTGTTAAAATATCGGTGATTTGATCTAAGAGTGTGTATATTTGTAAAGAATACTGTAGATATATGTTAATAATGTAAAAATTACAAGCTTCTGTGTAAACTTTGAAATAAATAATATGCTCGCTCTTGTCCGGAAAAGTTAGTATGTTGACGTTTTTAAGATTTACTACCGCTGCTACCCAGGGTGTTTTCCCTGTTGGTTGGATTTTTCTGATATTAGGGGAATTGTATCCCCTTACTATATTTTTGAATTGGTACGGTTCTTGGATACATAATATATCTAGTTTTTCTTCTTTTATTATAAGTTCAAGTTCAGAAGCAGCGGCAGATGCTCGTTGAGCATTGATTTGACCCACTTTTAGTTCCATTTTATTTTTGTTTTGTAAATTTCCAAATATCGTTGAAATTCCGGACAAGATTTATTCTTAACACTATGATTCACTTCTTTTCTTTTTGCTTTAATACAATTAATGCAGGTTGGTTTATCTTTTTTACTACACTCTTCTCTATTATGCTCTTTTGAGCCACAGTTTTCACAAAGTTGATCAGGCGAATTGCAATATTTAGCGATATGCCCGTGCCCTTGGCATTTGAAGCAGCGAACTGTGTTAAAGAATTCCCTTAGTCTATACACTCGCCACATCATGTAGACTTTTCCTTTATCGATTAATTCTTTGTATACTTCGCTGGGGACCTGAACCACCCAGTTGACTCTATCTTCTTTCGTCTTGAAGCTGTGTCTGAATTCTATTTCATTTCTTAACTCCTGCATGCTTTTTCCATTGTTTGTATTTAAGTTCTTGTTTATTAAATTATCCAGTAATTCTTCCTTTGTGTAATCTTTTTCAACATCATAAATTATTATGGAGGGGTTAATCCTCTTTGGTTTTTCAATTTTTATGCCTATTTGGCTTAGGTTGCTCTTATTTATTATATCAATGTCACTTTTATCCTTAACTTGTATGACAATCCCTTTTTGTTTCATCTGTCTAATTCCTCTAACTTTTAGTGCTTGACTCGATTCTTTCAGTTTGTTTATTACTTCTCTTTTTATTTCTTCATTATTCCTTTTATCACCTTCCTTATCTGGCTTCAATAGAATTACTTCGTATTCTTCTTCTTTTTTGTCTCGTTTCATTAGACCTCCTTTTATTGCAGGGCCTGAGGAACCAGGCAATTTTGCTGCTACTTGTGCATATGAAACCCCTTGCGACTCATGAAACTTTTCCTTGGTTCCTAAAATTTCTTTTTCTATTATTTCTTTCTGAAGTAGGTTTTCTAAAATTGCCCACTTATCCAAAATGTACTTTATACTAGATTTTGTAATTTTATTATTTTCGTTAAATAAGTACTCTTCTAGTTTTACTCTTTCATCAAAAACTGCTTTTAATACTTTATTTTCTTGTTTGTCTTGATTTTTTCCTTCTAAATTTGCAGTAGCAGCAATACCTAATTCTCCCATTTTCCTTCTCTTTGTTCTAGGCGTAGCATTGCATGACGTTTCTTCGGCAACGAGGGAAGAGGCCGAACCTCGCCTGCTATGCCCTCGGATCAATCGCTCGGTAAGCATTTCCACCTCCACAGAACATTCTCCTATTTCCGCTTCTTCCGTTTGTTTGTTTTTGTTTTTATTTAAATTTAAATCCATACTTTGTCCCACGATAAGGTCGGAAAGGGTGGTCAACCGGGGCAGAGCCGCCATACCCCGGTAAGGCTAAATACAACTGGGTTTCGCCAGGTACCCAGAGGTTGGTCGTTAATGGCTGGTGCACCCACCAACCACATTCCAGTGCCCTCGACTGGAATGCCCCCATTCGCCGCAGTAGATAGGGACATTTTTTTTTTTTTTTTTTTCATTTTGTTCTGATTAATTTTGCAGCTCGAGCTCTCACTCATTGCTGCTTTCTCCAAAAACAGGGTAATTGTTCCAAAAATTAAATTGATTAGGTAAATAAAACATTTAATTTATTATAATTCTTATATTTTAATTTATTAACAATTCAATTATTTTACTGTAAAATTTTTTATTTTCTTTTCAGATATTTAAATATACGGATCTCTTAGCCATTGGAATCAAATCCAACGTTTCCCGTCCCTAGCCCCGGGGAGGCGGATCCACTACTTTCTTGGGTAAATATGTGTTTATTTCTTTTATTAAAAACATTAGTTGAAAAAATCATAAACTTATTAAATTTTTCTTTCGTACATATTAGATCGAATTTATTATTTTCAGTATTGAATAATTCAGTATATCTGAACTCCCGATAAAACGGACATATATACAACATATGATCAATACTTTCCACTTCATTTAGTCTGCACAAAGTACAAACTGGATCTTCTGCGCAGCCTCTCTCATAAAGTGTACTATTGATCGAACCGTAGCCAGTGATAAAATAAACGCAAAATCGGTTAGGCCGGAACCACTTATTTTCTACAGCAAATTTAACATCCTTAATAAATTGATAGGTAGTTCTTCCTCTCGTTTCAGAATTCCATCGGTTTTGCCAAATCTTGTATAAATAATTTTCAATCTTTTTAATTTCATCTTTTATTCTATTTAATTCTATAATCGATTGCGTATTATCATTCTCTATAAATATATATTCTTCCCAATAAGTAGTTTCGTTTCTTTTAATTCTGTTAATTAAAGCTTGTCTTACAATGCATAAATCTAAAGGAAGTTTACCTGCTATAACTTGCATGGCTACAGTGGAGACGGTTCTGCATGTCCTAGTCATGAGTAACAACATTGATCGTTGCGCTGCCATTAAATGTCTCATTACATGGGAATTCTGTACGACATTGAACCAAAATCTGGATCCATAGTTAACTATGGGAATAATAACAGCAGTGTACAAAATATCAATTATGTGAGATCTTAAACCCCAGGTTTCCCTGGTGACTCTTCTGAGAGTCATAACGAAATTTAAAACTTTACTTCTCAAATATTTGGCGTGATCCACAAAATTGAGTTTATCATCCAGTATAATACCTAAATACTTAATTTTATTTGAAAATTTTATTTTATTATTATTAATTTTTAAAATTGGTAACCTATCCCTACTCAGCTTACCCTTCAGAATTAAAGCCGTAGTTTTATTAACAGAAATATTTAATTTATGCTTCACGCACCAAAGTGAAAATACACTCAACATTTCGCTAGAATGCACTTCCAATTCGATTCTTGAGTTCCCCCTAACAATGATGGCCAAATCATCAGCGTATGCAATTGCCTCAGTATACCGACTATTAGCTCCAGCATTCAATTCGTCCAACAGAGAATCCATACACCAGCCCCACGCCATAGGGCCGATGACGGACCCCTGCGGGCAGCCCCTCTGCATTTTCCTCGTGACACAATTAAACTTCGATGAAATAACCATTTCCCTATTACGGAAATAACTCTTAACAATTTTAATAATGCCGGAGCTACAGCCAGCATCCGCCAGTCTAGATATAATTGTTGGCCACCATAAATTATCAAACGCCGCCTCAATATCAAAGAAAATAAGCATAATATATTTCATTTCACTATCTACAGTTCCACGTTTTAAAGTAACTAGAGCGTCCTCAGTTGATCTACCAGCTCTGAACCCAAATTGCCTATCATTTTCTAACTTATTATCCTTATAGCTCATTTGAATTCGATTTACAATGATTCTCTCGAAAATCTTTCCCAACACAGGCAAAAGTGCAATCGGTCTATATGAGCCCAGAATTGTTTTATCTCTATTTACATTTTTTAGAACAATTTTAAGCTTTGCTTTTTTCCACAACCTTGGAAAGATCGCATTTCTCAAACAGCTATTAAAAATACAATGAATTACTTCTTTATTCACTTTCCATAGCTCAACAAAAATCTCCAATTGAAAATTGTCAAAACCAGGGGCCTTTCGAAGCTTACACTTATTAAGGGAATTTGAAATTTCGTCAACAGTAATATCAGGCTCTAAATTATAATTAACATATTTTTCATTTCGAGCTCTAATATCTTTATGTATATCTAATTCAGAATTAACTTCATCCCTAGGTACGCACTTATCTATCAAAAAATTAGCAGTTTCCTTCCAAGAATGAGTGAATTCTCCCGAAGGGAGTTTCAAAGAGCTTAAATATATTTCTTTTTTAATCTTATGTCTAATAATTTTATAAATAATACTCCAGGGATCCCTGTTTCCCTCTGTGGTAACAAAGCTCTTCCAAGTATTTTTCTTAAACTTTTTAATTGTAGCAACGTACTTATTTCTAGCAACTTTATATTTGTCATTATATTGTGGAATCAAGCTAACATAATTCAATTTTTTCGCGCGTAAAAGTTGTTTTTTACAAATTCTTGCATTTTTTCTCAACTGATTAAGTTCGTTATTCCACCAAGGAACAGTCCCGATACAATTTTTTCTAATCGGAATCGAGGCATCGCAGCACTTTGTCAAACGTTTATTGAATATCTTTATCAATTCATCAGGGGAATCTTTTAGATTTTCAGTAAAATTGTCATCAAATTCGGATCTGATTTTTTCCTTAAATTTATCCCAATCGGCCCTTTTTAGATTGTATATTTTTTCTTGGTACCAAGTACTGAAATTCTCCTTCTTTTTGTTTAGGCTTATTTTGAACATAATCAGATTGTGGTCGCTGGTGGTACACTCTGAGCTGACCCTCCAATCGGAAAGTTCAGCAGCAAAGTTTGAACTAGAAAGAGTAATATCAATGTTAGATTCCCCATTAGGCGTAACACACGTCGAAGTATTATTCGGCTCATTTATAATAATTAAATCATTGGCGAGAATAAAATCCTCCATAATTCTTCCTCGTTCATTGGTTTCGTGCGAAAACCACGACTCAGACCATGCATTAGAATCAGCTAGGATTAAAATGCGCTTACCTCCAAGTCTGAGGAGAAGGTCATCCACTTGGTCTAAAATAGGTCTAATAGGTTTAGAAAATTGAAAATAAACATTAATTATATAAAACTCCAAAGATTGAGTAGTAACTTGAAAACATAAAATATGCTCAGAAATGCCCGGTAAAATTAAAATCTCAAAGTTTTCTCTTTTAAGGATCGCCGCAGCCCAAGGATAACCTCCAGTTGACTGTATAGTTTTAAGTCCTGGGGATGAAAAGCCCCGTACAGAGTTTTTATAGCTATAAGGCTCTTGGATGCATAAAATGTCCAAATTACGTTCTTTTATGATCAGCTCTAAGTTGGAGGCGGCTGCTTGCGATCTTTGCGCATTAATTTGTCCGATTATTAGCGCCATTTAATTTTACTCTTATAGATTTCTAAATATTTCAAGTACTCAGGGCATTCTCTGCTTCTTACGCTATGCTTCACTTCTTTCCTTTTAGATCTTATACAGTTAATACATCTTGGATCGTCTTTGGAATTACATTTTTCTCGTAAATGTTCTTTAGATCCACATAAATCACAAATTTGGTCCGTCACACTGCATACTTTGGCTATATGGCCGAAGCCATGACACTTGAAACACCTAACGGTGTTGAAATATTCTTTTATTTTATACGCCCTCCATAACATATAAACCCTTCCCTTATCAAGAAGATCCCAATATCGCGATCCTGGAATTTGGACAATCCAATTTAATCGGTTACCATCTTTAGTTTTGAAGCTATGGACAAAATTAACATTCTCTATCAGGTCTTTCAAATCATTTTCAGAGTCTGTATTAAAGTTCTTATTTATAAAGTTATCTTTTAGGTCTTCGACTTTGTGTTCTTTTTCAACGTCGTATATGACTATAGATGGATTCATTTTCTTTGGCCTCTCAATTCTCAAACCAATAGAACTTAAATCACATCCATTAATCATCTCAACATCTTTATCGCTTTGGACTTCTAATACCATGCCTTTCTTTTTTAATTGTCGCATATTTTTAACTTTTAATTTATGTTCCACGTTCTTAAGTTTTTTAATAATATCATTTTTAAGTTCATTGTTATTTCTTTTGTCAGCTTCTTCATCGTTCGGTTTAATAAGTAATACTTCAAAATTTTCTTTCTTTTTTTCAGGGGTAACACTACTCGGAGCAATCTTACCTGGAGTCCGCACAACACGAGAGTAACTAAAGGCAGGAGTGTCAACAGTTTGTTTAATAGCCTTTAATCTTTCTATTTCTAGCACTTGATCTTGTAACTTTGTTTCCAAAGTCAACCATTTTTCTAAAATAAATTTGATCGCCGGCTTAGAAATCTTGTTGTTGTCTGAGAACAAATACCTTTCCAATTCCTTTCTCTCTTTCCTAATATCCTCCAAACTGGTAGTCTGCGAAGCACTGTGTGTCTCTACTTCAAATTCCAAAGCTTTTCTTTTCTTCCTTAGTGAATAACCACTAGTAGAAGCTCGATCATCTTGTACAGAGGATACAGAAATCGAAGACAGCGAATTTCTACGACTCGGTCGACTCTCTCTATCTTCTTCCATCATTTCAACCTCTTTCTCTGACTCATTTTCTTTTTCATCTCTTTCGTTAGTTTTATTAGTTTTGTTTTTGTTTTTAATAGAAGTCATCATACGGGTCCCACGAGTACGGTGGAAAGAATGTCGACTGGGGTAGAGCCACCATTACCCCAGCAAGGCTTACTACTCCAAAGATCGCCAGGTATTTGGAGTTGGCCGCTAACGACCGGTGCACCCACCGGCCACGCTCCGGCGCAAAGTCCGGAACGCACCCCTTCGGCGCGCGCCATACCTTAGGGTGAGGGATTTTTTATAGAGGTTGTCATCCTCGCGGCCCGGCCGATTAAGGCAAGACCCCCGTTCCAGCGAAACATGACCACTGGTTTACGGTGTGCTAGAGCTCGGGTGACCCTGGGCCCGCTAAAGCCCATACTGTGTCCGTCCCTGACCCGACCGGAGTCGGATCAGGAACAGACACAGCCCCTGAGGGGAGTAGATAGGGACAGAGGGAATCTCGTTAATCCATTCATGCGCGTCACTAATTAGATGACGAGGCATTTGGCTAGATCCTGTACATAGTTTGCAACCATGTAGACTTCCGCGCGAATTTGACACCAGCACGTTAGGTGTTCCTAAACCTAGTTAACAATAATAGCGATAACAAAAGAAAATAAATAAATAAATAAATACGGGCCTACTTTCTAGCGTTCACTGCCATGGGACCTGCCCGCGGTTCGTGGAAAAATTAGGAACGGGGACCCTTACGGGAGGCGAACTTAGCCACACCGAAGTGTGTTGTCAGGGAGGCCTCGCGAAGGCGTCGCCCCGGGCTCTTCATGCATAGAACCCGCCCCGCGCCCTACTATACAATAGTATAGTAGAACTCGCACCGCTTGGTGTAAAGGCCAAGACGGGCTAATAATTGTTATATCTGCTGGCAGCTGCTTTGTCAGTTGTTTAATATTCTCGTCTGCTTGCGCATTGTCATGTATATAAATTGTTATAGTAGCTTCCGGCAATCCCAATCTGGGACATACTACCCCGGTCATCCAACCTTCGTTGAAAGGAAGGTGGAGTTTCAGGGTAGCGCCGTACGGCTACAGTCACCTGAAAGAATTTAGTGATTATTAATAAATTAAATAAATAAATAAATAAGACGATCACTAATAAATAACATACATCGTGGATTGACCGATCATCTCGTATGATCGTAGTCGATGAATTCATTAGCCATTTCTAGCGACGATCGGAGGGCTATAAGTGAAGCCGTCAAGCAATGTCCAGTGCCGAGCCCTAGGGTTTTCATATTTTCCTTAGTTTTGGTCGGCATAGCTCCCCTGCATCCCACTACAATCGGTAGAACTTCTGCCCTTACACTTTTCAATTTTTGCTTAAAGTATTCGGCGGTATCCTTATATTTCCTCTTTTTCTCTTGGTAAGCATTACGGAGGTTCTCTTTGTCCTCGTACCTTACGGTGACGTCTACAATGAAAACCCTATCCTGGTCTTTGATAACCAGATCAGGTTTCTTGAGATCTCCGTTGATGCTTACTTCGGGTTCCGGAAATACCGCCCAGTGTCTTGGCACATTATCTTTGATGAGGTTGCAAATCTCATTGTGCCTCTTAATTCTCTTGGGCTTACTGTGGGTGCAATTGCCTAGAATATGTCCCAGGGTCTCGACCTGGACCTGGCACCTTCTACACATTATCTCTCTTTCTCTCCTTGCCCTATGCAACACGACTCGTGTTCCAAATGTGTTGGTTCTTAATTTAATTGCATCTAGGTACCTTGACGGCTTCAGTAGCTCGGGGTTATATAACCATGCGTTCCCTATCTTATCCCCGAGAAATTCCCTAACACCTTGCCCTTGGGAGATGAGACCCATCCATCTATCCGTGTCTTTTTTCCGCAGGGCCCTTCGCATTTCTTCGACTCTATCATAGGTTGTTGGCCATTCGAGGCCTATAGCCGAGGCATATTTTCGCACAATCGACTCTTGTTCCTCCAAAGCTAGTTGCACTGCCGCGTCGCCGGACTCTGTCATTTTAATAGCGTTCCTTACTTTAGCGAGTATTACAATATTTTCGACTCTTTGTATCCCCAAGCCCCCATGTCCTTTGTTCGTATATAGCACTCCATCGGTCGTAGACGGATGGAGGTGCAGGATTTTCTTGATTATTTGCTTCACTTCCTGATCTATTTCACGAAGTGTTCCTAGGGGCTGGGGATTTGCAACTAACTTATGGATATATTTAGGTAGGAGGTGTGTTCTAATTAGATTTATTTTCTGGTGGGGTTTGAGCCCCATCCTACTAATGCATTGTGCTGCCTCGACTATTTCTTTACTCGTTACTCTGCTCAGGCCCTTCCACGGTCCAAATGTGACACCCAGATATTCCATAACCCTTCCCGGGTCGATGTATGGAACATTATTGTCCCCGACCTGCAGTCCGGGGTTTATCTGGTGCCACGTTTTGTTCTTGCTGACAATCTGGAATGTGGAGCATTTTTCTACTGAAATATTCATTCTTAGTTTATTCAGGAATTCCGTTAGCATTTTAATCTGTTTTATTGCCTGTTCCTGGTTCCTCGCTAGTAGTACCAGATCGTCAGCAAACGCCAGTACGGAGATTTTCTCATCTCCCAGAGCTATGCCCTCCGTCGTCTTGTCAATTTCATCTATAATAGGTTCTATTGCTAAGTTAAATAGCAATGGCGATAACGGGTCCCCTTGTTTGACCCCTCTTTTTACTTAACTTCAACTACTTGTTGGTCTTTACAGCTTATTTTGGTTTGGCAGCCATCATACATGTCCTCCATGTATTGACTAATGGCTGCCGGGACCCCCTTTGCTGTTAAGCAGCCGCCTATTGCACTGTGGGGAATGGTATCAAACGCTTTAGTTATATCGACAACAGTCACCACACCTCCTTCCTTTTCCTTAATTTTGATTAGGGCGCTGCTGAGGATGGCTATGTTGTTTTTACAGCCATCCTCTCGCGTGAATCCCTTCTGCCGCTGATGCTGACTTATCTTGTTTCTAAGTTTCCTGTCTATCATTGCCGAGTACACCCTACCTACTAGCGACCCTATTGTAATTGGTCTCCAGTCACTAGCCTTTGTCATATTTTTCCCTGGCTTAGGGATAAGTGTGGTTCTGTGAGTTTTCCACTTCGTAGGGTATACTCGGCTCAGCATCAGCAGGTTGAAGAGCTTTGCCATTACGTGCAACGCCCCATTGGCCCGGAGGTGGCGCTTAGTGACACCATCTACACCAGCGGCTGTATCGTTTTTAATTCTTCTCATTTTTCTTGTTAGTTCCTCCACAGTGATAGGGGACCAGATTTCTGCTATTGGGATTGTTTCCCCTTTGCAACAATATATTCCATGTTCAACTGGGGGTCCCTCAATTTCCCACAAGCTTTGGTATAGAGGACTTACGTCCTCCTTCCTTGGGGTTTCCACGGATTTTTCCGTATTTAGGGTTCTCCCCGCTACCGCCATGTCTATCAGTCTTTTAGGGCACACTTTATACAACTCTTGGTACCTACTAAACTCGTACCCTTTCCTATTCTGTCTTCTTCCTCTATTCCTATTCCTATTGCTATTCCTATTTCCCTGTTCATTGCCGTGTGCCCTCCTATTTCTATTTACTCCTCTTTTTCCCCTTCCTCTGCCGGGTTCTTCCGGGGAACCTTGTAGCAGTTTCTCTGTTATCGCTGCTACTATTATATCTATTTGTTCCTTTGTTATCTCTACCTGGCTACCTAACTCCTCTATTTCAGTTTCAAGCCCTCGGAGTGGGTGATCTTCATCTAGGCTCCAGGCTTGTATCGCTTCCCGGAATGCTTCTTCCCAATTCTCTTGAACTGGGCTTATTTGCCCCGCCTCTTGTTGATCTTCATTGGCGGGTATTTGTACTGGGCTAGGGGCCGCCACAGCTTCGACCTCTGCCCTCTGCCCCTGACGTGGTAGGAGCCTTCTTTTGTCACTTATCTGCTTTAGGCTTTTGTCTGGCAGGAATTCCCTAATCGCCACATTAGGGTATCGTTCGTTTTTATATATTTCGTTTAATTCAGCGAGGAGTTCCGTTTCTTCCTCCGACCAGACGGGGACTCGTCTTATCGGTCTATTCCTGCCAGTGCTGGCACCCGCTTCGATCCTTTTGCTATTTCTTTCCAGCGGGTGCCTGTGCCTTTCATGTTGAGATAAGCCCCTCTGGGTCCGGTAGGTGTTCCCGCACGCCGCGCATCTGAATTCGCCTTCGCCCCCCGTCACTTCTTCCTCTAATGCTTTACACCGAGGGAAGTGACAACGCCATCCATGAAGCTTCGTGAAGCTCCTCTGGCATGGGTTGCACCTCCACACGATTCTGTTAGGGGGGTGTTCTCTGTTAATGTGCACTTCGAATTCTGCAGCCCGCATGAAACACCTCACCAGACCCATGCTTGTGCAACTTCCACATGTAATAGTTCCATCGTTCAGGGGCAGTTCCACTACTTGTTCCGTCTCATTGCCATTTGGATTGCCAAGGTCATCACCATTAGTCCCACCGTCCAAAGCGGACAAGTCCGCCACGGAGGCCCCGGGACTTAGGACCTCCGTGTCCGAGGCTTCACCTAAGTTCATTCTATCCATATCTAGATAATTGTGTGATCTATATTGACTATTCCGTCCATGCCCTACTCGTTTACCCTTTGCCATGCTAGATCGTGGGTGCTAAACCATCCAAGCGAGGGATCGACACACCAGCCACCAGCCTCTTTAATCTCCATTTGTTGCAGCCGCCAGTTGTTACCTGGGGCCCATGTACACAGACCTGTGGTGAGTGCCGCCGATCGGTGACCGGGCACCAGTGGCATTCCTGCTTCCTTTTGGAGAGGTGGCACGTAGTGCCTTCTATTTATGGTACGCATCTCCTCTTTTTCCGCCACTTCAATACTTCACGCTTGACGGCTGGTATGCCGCCCCCCCGCCTAGCTCGGATAGGAGGGGTCGCCACTCCCCTGGCAGTGTGCACCTCACTGCCCCTACCTTTGACGACCGCCTGCTACTGGCCACGAGGACCTTCGCAGACGTTGCGTCCGTGGCTGCTCTCTCGCAGTTGACTGGTTTCGCAGAATGAACTTAGTGAATTGGCTTGGCGACTGTGGTTTCCAGGCCACAAGGAGTCTCCACAGGTTCTGCCGACAGAACGCCTGCGGAGCCCCCAACGCTCCACACCGCCCACCTAGCCTATTCGTCGTAACGTTAGTACTAGATGTGCACCCTTCGCACAGAGCGATACTCCAGGGCCGAACCACCACGCCAGCCCTGGTCACCCTGTGTATAGCTGCGACAGTTGACACCAACAAGTTGCTGCCAACGTCATGCGGGCTAGGCGCAAGGGGCTATTTTCCCCTAGACAGTGCTTCACGGTCTATTGCCGTGGGGTGCCAGATAGAAAGAAAAGTATCTCGCACCCCCTACCAATTCTTCCACTCACCAGACAAATCGAGTCGGCCTGCCACTGAAATGCAGATTCTTTTAGTTCTGGGGGTAGGACTGCCCCCATTAAGCTCTCTTGCCGCGCCAAGGCAGAATCTGTTTAAGAGAGCCTTAAGAGAGTCATAGTTACTCCCGCCGTTTACCCGCGCTTTCTTGAATTTCTTCACGTTGACATTCAGAGCACTGGGCAGAAATCACATTGCGTCAACACCCGCGGGGGCCATCGCAATGCTTTGTTTTAATTAGACAGTCGGATTCCCCTAGTCCGTGCCAGTTCTGAGCTGAGCGTTGAATGGCGGCCGAAGAGAACGACCACGACGGAAGATCCGCCACGGAAGCCTCGCAGCAAGGAAGATCCGCGGGAGGCCAAGGCACGGGACCGAGCTCGGATCCCGGTTTCGCAATAATGCGTCCGTTCACCTCGCACAGGCCCGGCACGTCGGCCAAACCCACTTCCCGACCAAGCCCGACACGCCCCGCTCCTCAGAGCCAATCCTTATTCCGAAGTTACGGATCCAATTTGCCGACTTCCCTTACCTACATTAATCTATCGACTAGAGGCTCTTTACCTTGGAGACCTGCTGCGGATATGGGTACGAACCGGCGCGACACCTCCACGTGGCCCTCTCCTGGATTTTCAAGGTCCGAGGGGAAGATCCGGACACCGCCGCAACTGCGGTGCTCTTCGCGTTCCAAACCCTATCTCCCTGCTAGAGGTTTCCAGGGAACTCGAACGCTTATACAGAAAAGAAAACTCTTCCCGGATCTCCCGACGGCGTCTCCAGGTCATTTTGGGTTACCCCGACGAACTCTCTCACCGAGGGCCCGATTGGTATGCGGTTCCGCTGCCGGGTTCCGGAATAGGAACCGGATTCCCTTTCGCCCGACGGGTGTGTTTCTCTATCATATAGATTATATATGTTTTAGGACACCTCATCTACATAGGATTTCTCTTAGGGCTTAGGATCGACTGACTCGTGTGCAACGGCTGTTCACACGAAACCCTTCTCCACGTCAGTCCTCCAGGGCCTCGCTGGAGTATTTGCTACTACCACCAAGATCTGCACCGACGGCGGCTCCAGGCAGGCTCACGCCCAGACCCTTCTGCGCACACCGCCGCGACCCTCCTACTCGTCAGGGCTTCATGGAGGACGGCCACCCGAGGGCGACGCGTCCCTCCCCACTTGCCGCTGACGGCGGAGTATAGGCGCGACGCTTCAGCGCCATCCATTTTCAGGGCTAGTTGCTTCGGCAGGTGAGTTGTTACACACTCCTTAGCGGATTCCGACTTCCATGGCCACCGTCCTGCTGTCTTAAGCAACCAACGCCTTTCATGGTATCCCATAAGCGTCGACTTAGGCGCCTTAACTCTGCGTTTGGTTCATCCCACAGCGCCAGTTCTGCTTACCAAAATTGGCCCACTTGGCACTCTGATCCAAAATCTCGTGGCTTCACTATTCAAGCAAGCCAGAGATCTCACCCATTTAAAGTTTGAGAATAGGTTGAGGTCGTTTCGGCCCCAAGGCCTCTAATCATTCGCTTTACCAGATGAGACTCGCACGCGTTCACAGAGGAACGAGCGAGTGCCAGCTATCCTGAGGGAAACTTCGGAGGGAACCAGCTACTAGATGGTTCGATTAGTCTTTCGCCCCTATACCCAGTTCCGACGATCGATTTGCACGTCAGAATCGCTACGGACCTCCATCAGGGTTTCCCCTGACTTCGTCCTGACCAGGCATAGTTCACCATCTTTCGGGTCCCAACGTGTACGCTCTAGGTGCGCCTCTTCTCGCAATGAGAACGAAACGCCCCGGGAGTGCGAGGCCGCATCATAACGCGGCCCATCCTCCCTAGGTCGACGCTGAGGCCGACCTTCACTTTCATTTCGCCTTTAGGTTTATGCATCCCAATGACTCGCGCACATGTTAGACTCCTTGGTCCGTGTTTCAAGACGGGTCCTGAGAGTACCCAAAGCAGTAGCGTCGCCGACCGGTAATTCGAAGCTTGGCCAGTCCGAGGACACCGCCTGCTAACAGCTGGTCAGGCCCGGGGACGGCACCGGGTCCGAGCCTCCGGGTTAAACTGACCTAGCTTGCGGCGGGCCTGACGCACATACATTCAGAGAATGGATTGGTTGCGGCCCGATACCGTGCGAGTACCGTCGTGCAGCCGGCCAGGCGACCGAGGGTCTGACGCGCGTCCCCTTGCGGCGACGCGGCAGGCGCCCACTCGGGCCGTAGACCGACACACAACGGGTCGCGACGTTCTACTAGGGGAGAAGTGCACGACTACGTTACCGGAACATTCAGGCCGAAGGCGGCGTGCCCCTAAGATGTAACCACGAGGGCACATTCGGAACATCGCGCGCCAACGGGAGCCAGCCTCGTTGACGATGAATCTCCCCATTCGATCTTTTGGGTTTCTCAGGTTTACCCCTGAACGGTTTCACGTACTCTTGAACTCTCTCTTCAAAGTTCTTTTCAACTTTCCCTCACGGTACTTGTTCGCTATCGGTCTCGTGGTCGTATTTAGCCTTAGATGGAGTTTACCACCCACTTAGGGCTGCACTCTCAAGCAACCCGACTCTAAGGAGAGATCCTCCCGAAACGCGTACCGGTCGCTACGGGCCTGGCACCCTCTACGGGTAAATGGCCCCATTCAAGATGGACTTGGACGCGGTTCGACGCCACGGGATAAACGGATCCTCCCGAACACTACATTTCCCGGCGGCAGTACCGCGGGATTCAGTGCTGGGCTAATTCCTGTTCGCTCGCCGCTACTAAGGAAATCCTAGTTAGTTTCTTTTCCTCCGCTTAGTAATATGCTTAAATTCAGCGGGTAATCTCGCCTACTCTGAGGTCGTCTTGGTACGTTATCGAGAAGGGTACCGGTAAGGTACAAAAAAAAAAAAAAAAAGAAAAAAAAGAAGAACGGAAAAAAAAATGGAAAAAAAAAATCGCGCGAGACGCACGCTAGACATCCAAGAAACCGGGAACTTTTAACGTCCGTCCACTTGCGTTAGCAGGTTAGATATATTATATATATCTCCTTGCCTTTCACATTTCGGGGACTGGACGACCGGTTTTGGATGCGCGGTCTCGGCGATCGGCAAAACTAAGGGACGCAAACCCGGGGCGACCAATTTTATATCGTCCGTATATATTTGTCTGATATTGTTCGATAGGGCCTCGCCAATGAGTATCTGATGTTCTCTGGTTCGATTCACCCGTCGTCCCGTCTGTAAGAATGATTTTTGTTTCCTCTTCCCTTAATCTTCGCCTCGGCACAACGCGAACGCTCCACCGTACAACACAACACACTTCGTTCGAGACTCCGTACGATCGAACACGCCCACAATCGGGGTACCGAAACGTCGGAAGCAGAGCGCTAACTCGCAAACACGCGTAGGCAAGCTCCGAAGCACGGTTGGCGAAACGCGCGGACTTATCCTACGAACGTGGCTGGGTGGTCAACGGCGCGGCGGGCAGAGAGGCTGAGGGAGAGCGAGACAGGCGAGACGACGGGGAATTGTACATCCCGTTGCAGTACTCGTGTGGAACTGTCCCTTCTCTCTCTCACTTTCCTCTCTCGATAACCGCACGGCGCGCATCGACCGACATCCCAATCATCAGCGTTCGAGGATACCGCTGCGTAAAACACCACCGTACAGGGAGACCTGGCACTAGGTGAAACGAGGCACGTCAAACTTCCAACGACGACCCACTCGATATGTGTGCACATCGACGCAAGAGTATATATATGTGTGTGTGTGCGTGTGCATAGGTTTTGCGAACGGTGCCAAGGAGAACAGAAAAGATTCTCACAACCATTCAATAACGACGGGAAAGGTGAAACACCACCTCCCAAAAGATACCTGGGGCCCTGTGTATCGAACATCAGGGACGATCCGGTCGCTCTCCTTCGAGCCCTTCCGTTCTGCCGTGCTCTTTTTCCAAATTTCATTCTCCTCAATTTCCTCTCCTCTCTCTTTATTATTTTCCTTCACTTCTCTCTCGCGGACAGAGTTTCAATTTCGCTGTGGAAATCTGTTCTCTCGGTCGCGCGCAAAGATTCGTTTCGGGCGACGTCGGGAGCGCGGTCTTTAAATGCGTTGGCATCCAGAACAAAGCGACCGCTAAAAGAAGCCGCAGTGCACCGGGGCCAAACGCCCGCGACAAACGCCGACGAACGTCCAACAATCGCTCGTACGTCGCGAAAGTCTCAACATTCCCCACTTTATTATAATCATCTCCTTTCTTCCATCCCAAACGCCCGAAACCTGTAACGTTCTAAGGCGAACGAGACGGCGGGGATCCTTCGGAATGGGAAAAGAAACGGGGGTTCACGTGAGCGAACGCAACGCAAGCAGTATTTAGTTACGTTAACGACCCTCAGCCAGGCGTGGTCCAGGATTTGGAATCCGTGGACCGCAATGTGCGTTCGAAATGTCGATGTTCATGTGTCCTGCAGTTCACACGTTGACGCGCAATTAGCTGCGTTCTTCATCGACCCACGAGCCAAGTGATCCACCGTTCAGGGTAATCGTATATAATTTTATTCATATTGTGTTTTTGTTTCAATCCCTCTGGTACTTCGTTTCGAAATAAACAGGGACCCTGCGCAACCCGCCAGCGCGCGCGGGAAGCGAGGGCGTCGCCAAGGTCCCCATAGGAGACGAAAATTTTTGACGACACGATACGGTCCAGTGACGAAGCACGCCGGAAGACGCTGACGCGTGTCCCCGACGGCCGGGCGAAGAGTACATTATGTTAAATGAACCGTCGAATGTCACGGGGTCGAGGGAAACGGCGGGAGATTTCCCGACACTAACGTATCCTTCGACTCGCCGCGCGACTTCGAGAACGCACGCGATAACGGCGCGCAGCGCCCTTGGTACGATGATCACGGTCCCGTTTGACGGGAGAATATTTTTCTTGTTGTCAAGGAAGGGGTCGGGCGAAACGCGCTGCTCCGGATAACCTCGAGTCGGTCTTTCGTCCCAATTATTCCGTAAAAGAGAATCGGCGACGGACGTATCCGTCGAACGTATTCTCCTCGTTTAAACGGCACGGGTGTCCGACGCACGAGCTGCGAGTGTTACCGAAGCCGGTTCCATATTTACCCCCGAACAACCACCTCCTCTCCTTCAAGTTTTCATTCTCTTCCGCTTTTCGGAAACGCATGATGTATCGGTACCTTTAAGTAACGGGCGCACATCGACGCCGATGCGTGTAATTCGATTTTCGTTCCAGGTTACCCGATCCGTGCGCGATAAAAATCTGGCACGGTTTCGTCTTCGATTGGACGCAAAATTTCCTTCACCGAGAGACAACGGCGAGGAGCACGCAACCCACGGGGCGATATTTCCCTCGGTAATAAAGAAACAAAAAGGAAAAGAAGAGAAGGAAAAGCGTTCGACAAATGTATTCCCTTTCTCCCCTTACTATCCTTCTGTCCTTCGAGCCGAGGTACTTACCGGCGCTCGCGCTGGAAGAGATCCTCGATGTGTGTCCCCTGGTGAGAGGAACTCGGGAAACGTATACACGATCGGGACAAGAAGCAGGCGAAGAACGGTATAAACCGAAACGCTCTAGAGTTTCTGGTCTCGTCTCACTCTCGCTCGTCCCCAACCTGACACGAGGCATTGCGTATTTTCTAAACGTATCGGAAGTATTAAAGAACGGCGGGTCTGTGTGTCGACCTCACGCAAGCGTCCGTTTAAAACTCCTCTCGAAAACGTCTCGATATACGCGTTCATCCCGTTGCCGTGGAGGGCGAGAAGAGACGTCGCAGAATTCGAACTGGATCAGTCGTCCGCTTCGTCTGAACTTGAAATCCGAAAGGGTTCCCGGTTTCGACGCGCTTGTTAATGACCTCGGCGGGCCAACGTCGAACGGACAACGGACGGGAGGACAAAGTCTCCGCACGTAAGCCGTGTGTCGTCGACGACGGCGCCGGGGCTCGTTCGATATAGTTTTTCATTTGTTCGTTCGATATAGTTATGCTATCGGACGTCCTTTCTTTCTTTCTTTCTTTCAAGCCAACATGTATATATATTATTTTCTTTCTTTCAAGCCAGGATGATTATATATTATTTTTCGTGTGTCTTTCAGTGTTATTTCATTCGTTAATGATCCTTCCGCAGGTTCACCTACGGAAACCTTGTTACGACTTTTACTTCCTCTAAATGATCAAGTTTGGTCATCTTCCCGGTAACATCGGCAATGCCGAAGCATTGGCCGCGCACCAGTCCGAAGACCTCACTAAATCATTCAATCGGTAGTAGCGACGGGCGGTGTGTACAAAGGGCAGGGACGTAATCAACGCGAGCTTATGACTCGCGCTTACTGGGAATTCCTCGTTCATGGGGAATAATTGCAAGCCCCAATCCCTAGCACGAAGGAGGTTCAGCGGGTTACCCGGGCCTTTCGGCCAGGGAAAACACGCTGATTCCTTCAGTGTAGCGCGCGTGCGGCCCAGAACATCTAAGGGCATCACAGACCTGTTATTGCTCAATCTCGTGCGGCTAGAAGCCGCCTGTCCCTCTAAGAAGATTTGTTTGTACGTTGGTAGTAAAAACCCTCCGACCGAAGCCGGGGGCCTTCGAGATACCATAAGATACGTCTATTTAGCAGGCTAGAGTCTCGTTCGTTATCGGAATTAACCAGACAAATCGCTCCACCAACTAAGAACGGCCATGCACCACCACCCACCGAATCAAGAAAGAGCTATCAATCTGTCAATCCTTCCGGTGTCCGGGCCTGGTGAGGTTTCCCGTGTTGAGTCAAATTAAGCCGCAGGCTCCACTCCTGGTGGTGCCCTTCCGTCAATTCCTTTAAGTTTCAGCTTTGCAACCATACTTCCCCCGGAACCCAAAAGCTTTGGTTTCCCGGAAGCTGCCCGCCGAGTCATCGGAGGAACTTCGGCGGATCGCTAGCTGGCATCGTTTATGGTTAGAACTAGGGCGGTATCTGATCGCCTTCGAACCTCTAACTTTCGTTCTTGATTAATGAAAACATTTTTGGCAAATGCTTTCGCTTCTGTCCGTCTTGCGACGATCCAAGAATTTCACCTCTAACGTCGCAATACGAATGCCCCCATCTGTCCCTATTAATCATTACCTCGGGGTTCCGAAAACCAACAAAATAGAACCGAGGTCCTATTCCATTATTCCATGCACAGAGTATTCAGGCGAAGGTAGCCTGCTTTGAGCACTCTAATTTGTTCAAAGTAAACGTACCGGCCCACCTCGACACTCAGTAAAGAGCACCGCGATGGGATATTAGTTGGACCGCCCGCGAGGAGCTAAGCCCACCGGTAGGACGTACCACATAATGCCAGTTAAACACCGCGAGCGGTGAACCGACACTGTGACACACAGATTCAACTACGAGCTTTTTAACCGCAACAACTTTAATATACGCTATTGGAGCTGGAATTATCGCGGCTGCTGGCACCAGACTTGCCCTCCAATTGGTCCTCGTTAAAGGATTTAAAGTGTACTCATTCCGATTACGGGGCCTCGGATGAGTCCCGTATCGTTATTTTTCGTCACTACCTCCCCGTGCCGGGAGTGGGTAATTTGCGCGCCTGCTGCCTTCCTTGGATGTGGTAGCCGTTTCTCAGGCTCCCTCTCCGGAATCGAACCCTGATTCCCCGTTACCCGTTACAACCATGGTAGGCGCAGAACCTACCATCGACAGTTGATAAGGCAGACATTTGAAAGATGCGTCGCCGGTGCTATTAGACCATGCGATCAGCACAAAGTTATTCAGAGTCACCAAAGCAAACGATGGACGAACGGGCGACCGCCCGCCACCGATTGGTTTTGATCTAATAAAAGCGTTCCTTCCATCTCTGGTCGGAACTCTGGTTTGCATGTATTAGCTCTAGAATTACCACAGTTATCCAAGTAAATGTGGGTACGATCTAAGGAACCATAACTGATTTAATGAGCCATTCGCGGTTTCACCTTAATGCGGCATGTACTGAGACATGCATGGCTTAATCTTTGAGACAAGCATATGACTACTGGCAGGATCAACCAGGGAGCTGCTTCGTGCAAGATACATCGTACGCGTACGTACAACGCTCTTTACGCAACTCTACAATTTCGTTATCGGCGTCGTCGGCACTCTCGGAGGACCGATCGACGAGCCATTATTGTGTTCTTAAATAATTCTGCGTTGTTTCCATAATTAACATTTTGCCTTTCAACGCTCCATATAATATGTAATATATGTTCGGTATATCCTTTCAAAACCTTCCTCTCCTCGTGCAAAAGTGCCTCGGCAACATTAGCACGCCCAAAACTTTTATAAGTTTCATTACATCGCCAATAGACGAGAAAATTTCATATTTTTACTTCCTATCGCTCGGAGCGGAAGAGTTGATGCTCAGTTAGTACGAGTATAACGCCGTAGCGAAGATACAAGTCACCTGCGCCTTTCCAATGGTCGCTCGCCACAACTGGGCCATTCGGTCTATGACACCGACCCGTGGCAATGCTGTACAGAGAGTATTTCGTTAACGTACGTATGGACGACGAAAATCGACTGGACACGCAATGGAACCAGCCCTGTTACGATATTCTGAACACCGGTGAACTGTATCTCAGCCGAGGCCGTAGTACAGACACGCGATGCAACGCTCTAGCCGCTCGTACCGTTCGGTACGCTCGCCGGCTACCTCTCTCTTATAGGTACGGAACGGCCCCTGGGGACGCCGGCGCCGCACGGTCTTACGCACGGGACCATACGGGGCGAAACCTCCGTAACGGGGGGATTTTCGCACAAGTTTTCAACAAGCTCGTGCATTACACAACAACCGATATTAACATTGCTCCCGCGGATAAACATTGATAATTTTTATATTTAACAAAAAAAAAAATTTTTTCGGTCGTCGAATTTTAAAGTACCAGCGGCGTATTGTTTCCGCTCTCGGTCAAGGAAATCTCCAGCGGCGTATTGCTTTCTCCTCTCTGCAAGCAAACTCCCAGCGGCGTATTGCTTTGCCTCCGTCGACTTCCAAGTGCCAGCGGCGTATTGTTTCCGCTCTCGGTCAAGGAAATCTCCAGCGGCGTATTGCTTTCTCCTCTCTGCAAGCAAACTCCCAGCGGCGTATTGCTTTGCCTCCGTCGACTTCCAAGTGCCAGCGGCGTATTGTTTCCGCTCTCGGTCAAGGAAATCTCCAGCGGCGTATTGTTTTCTCCTCTCTGCAAGCAAACTCCCAGCGGCGTATTGTTTCCGCTCTCGGTCAAGGAAATCTCCAGCGGCGTATTGCTTTCTCCTCTCTGCAAGCAAACTCCCAGCGGCGTATTGCTTTGCCTCCGTCGACTTCCAAGTGCCAGCGGCGTATTGTTTCCGCTCTCGGTCAAGGAAATCTCCAGCGGCGTATTGCTTTCTCCTCTCTGCAAGCAAACTCCCAGCGGCGTATTGCTTTGCCTCCGTCGACTTCCAAGTGCCAGCGGCGTATTGTTTCCGCTCTCGGTCAAGGAAATCTCCAGCGGCGTATTGCTTTCTCCTCTCTGCAAGCAAACTCCCAGCGGCGTATTGCTTTGCCTCCGTCGACTTCCAAGTGCCAGCGGCGTATTGTTTCCGCTCTCGGTCAAGGAAATCTCCAGCGGCGTATTGCTTTCTCCTCTCTGCAAGCAAACTCCCAGCGGCGTATTGCTTTGCCTCCGTCGACTTCCAAGTGCCAGCGGCGTATTGTTTCCGCTCTCGGTCAAGGAAATCTCCAGCGGCGTATTGCTTTCTCCTCTCTGCAAGCAAACTCCCAGCGGCGTATTGCTTTGCCTCCGTCGACTTCCAAGTGCCAGCGGCGTATTGTTTCCGCTCTCGGTCAAGGAAATCTCCAGCGGCGTATTGCTTTCTCCTCTCTGCAAGCAAACTCCCAGCGGCGTATTGCTTTGCCTCCGTCGACTTCCAAGTGCCAGCGGCGTATTGTTTCCGCTCTCGGTCAAGGAAATCTCCAGCGGCGTATTGCTTTCTCCTCTCTGCAAGCAAACTCCCAGCGGCGTATTGCTTTGCCTCCGTCGACTTCCAAGTGCCAGCGGCGTATTGTTTCCGCTCTCGGTCAAGGAAATCTCCAGCGGCGTATTGCTTTCTCCTCTCTGCAAGCAAACTCCCAGCGGCGTATTGCTTTGCCTCCGTCGACTTCCAAGTGCCAGCGGCGTATTGTTTCCGCTCTCGGTCAAGGAAATCTCCAGCGGCGTATTGCTTTCTCCTCTCTGCAAGCAAACTCCCAGCGGCGTATTGCTTTGCCTCCGTCGACTTCCAAGTGCCAGCGGCGTATTGTTTCCGCTCTCGGTCAAGGAAATCTCCAGCGGCGTATTGCTTTCTCCTCTCTGCAAGCAAACTCCCAGCGGCGTATTGCTTTGCCTCCGTCGACTTCCAAGTGCCAGCGGCGTATTGTTTCCGCTCTCGGTCAAGGAAATCTCCAGCGGCGTATTGCTTTCTCCTCTCTGCAAGCAAACTCCCAGCGGCGTATTGCTTTGCCTCCGTCGACTTCCAAGTGCCAGCGGCGTATTGTTTCCGCTCTCGGTCAAGGAAATCTCCAGCGGCGTATTGCTTTCTCCTCTCTGCAAGCAAACTCCCAGCGGCGTATTGCTTTGCCTCCGTCGACTTCCAAGTGCCAGCGGCGTATTGTTTCCGCTCTCGGTCAAGGAAATCTCCAGCGGCGTATTGCTTTCTCCTCTCTGCAAGCAAACTCCCAGCGGCGTATTGCTTTGCCTCCGTCGACTTCCAAGTGCCAGCGGCGTATTGTTTCCGCTCTCGGTCAAGGAAATCTCCAGCGGCGTATTGCTTTCTCCTCTCTGCAAGCAAACTCCCAGCGGCGTATTGCTTTGCCTCCGTCGACTTCCAAGTGCCAGCGGCGTATTGTTTTCGCTCTCGGTCAAGGAAATCTCCAGCGGCGTATTGCTTTCTCCTCTCTGCAAGCAAACTCCCAGCGGCGTATTGCTTTGCCTCCGTCGACTTCCAAGTGCCAGCGGCGTATTGTTTCCGCTCTCGGTCAAGGAAATCTCCAGCGGCGTATTGTTTTCTCCTCTCTGCAAGCAAACTCCCAGCGGCGTATTGCTTTGCCTCCGTCGACTTCCAAGTGCCAGCGGCGTATTGTTTCCGCTCTCGGTCAAGGAAATCTCCAGCGGCGTATTGCTTTCTCCTCTCTGCAAGCAAACTCCCAGCGGCGTATTGCTTTGCCTCCGTCGACTTCCAAGTGCCAGCGGCGTATTGTTTCCGCTCTCGGTCAAGGAAATCTCCAGCGGCGTATTGCTTTCTCCTCTCTGCAAGCAAACTCCCAGCGGCGTATTGCTTTGCCTCCGTCGACTTCCAAGTGCCAGCGGCGTATTGTTTCCGCTCTCGGTCAAGGAAATCTCCAGCGGCGTATTGCTTTCTCCTCTCTGCAAGCAAACTCCCAGCGGCGTATTGCTTTGCCTCCGTCGACTTCCATGTGCCAGCGGCGTATTGTTTCCGCTCTCGGTCAAGGAAATCTCCAGCGGCGTATTGCTTTCTCCTCTCTGCAAGCAAACTCCCAGCGGCGTATTGCTTTGCCTCCGTCGACTGCCAAGTGCCAGCGGCGTATTGTTTCCGCTCTCGGTCAAGGAAATCTCCAGCGGCGTATTGCTTTCTCCTCTCTGCAAGCAAACTCCCAGCGGCGTATTGCTTTGCCTCCGTCGACTTCCAAGTGCCAGCGGCGTATTGTTTCCGCTCTCGGTCAAGGAAATCTCCAGCGGCGTATTGCTTTCTCCTCTCTGCAAGCAAACTCCCAGCGGCGTATTGCTTTGCCTCCGTCGACTTCCAAGTGCCAGCGGCGTATTGTTTCCGCTCTCGGTCAAGGAAATCTCCAGCGGCGTATTGCTTTCTCCTCTCTGCAAGCAAACTCCCAGCGGCGTATTGCTTTGCCTCCGTCGACTTCCAAGTGCCAGCGGCGTATTGTTTCCGCTCTCGGTCAAGGAAATCTCCAGCGGCGTATTGCTTTCTCCTCTCTGCAAGCAAACTCCCAGCGGCGTATTGCTTTGCCTCCGTCGACTTCCAAGTGCCAGCGGCGTATTGTTTCCGCTCTCGGTCAAGGAAATCTCCAGCGGCGTATTGTTTTCTCCTCTCTGCAAGCAAACTCCCAGCGGCGTATTGCTTTGCCTCCGTCGACTTCCAAGTGCCAGCGGCGTATTGTTTCCGCTCTCGGTCAAGGAAATCTCCAGCGGCGTATTGCTTTCTCCTCTCTGCAAGCAAACTCCCAGCGGCGTATTGCTTTGCCTCCGTCGACTTCCAAGTGCCAGCGGCGTATTGTTTCCGCTCTCGGTCAAGGAAATCTCCAGCGGCGTATTGCTTTCTCCTCTCTGCAAGCAAACTCCCAGCGGCGTATTGCTTTGCCTCCGTCGACTTCCAAGTGCCAGCGGCGTATTGTTTCCGCTCTCGGTCAAGGAAATCTCCAGCGGCGTATTGCTTTCTCCTCTCTGCAAGCAAACTCCCAGCGGCGTATTGCTTTGCCTCCGTCGACTTCCAAGTGCCAGCGGCGTATTGTTTCCGCTCTCGGTCAAGGAAATCTCCAGCGGCGTATTGCTTTCTCCTCTCTGCAAGCAAACTCCCAGCGGCGTATTGCTTTGCCTCCGTCGACTTCCAAGTGCCAGCGGCGTATTGTTTCCGCTCTCGGTCAAGGAAATCTCCAGCGGCGTATTGCTTTCTCCTCTCTGCAAGCAAACTCCCAGCGGCGTATTGCTTTCTCCTCTCTGCAAGCAAACTCCCAGCGGCGTATTGCTTTGCCTCCTTCGACTTCCAAGTGCCAGCGGCGTATTGTTTCCGCTCTCGGTCAAGGAAATCTCCAGCGGCGTATTGCTTTCTCCTCTCTGCAAGCAAACTCCCAGCGGCGTATTGCTTTGCCTCCGTCGACTTCCAAGTGCCAGCGGCGTATTGTTTCCGCTCTCGGTCAAGGAAATCTCCAGCGGCGTATTGCTTTCTCCTCTCTGCAAGCAAACTCCCAGCGGCGTATTGCTTTGCCTCCGTCGACTTCCAAGTGCCAGCGGCGTATTGTTTCCGCTCTCGGTCAAGGAAATCTCCAGCGGCGTATTGCTTTCTCCTCTCTGCAAGCAAACTCCCAGCGGCGTATTGCTTTGCCTCCGTCGACTTCCAAGTGCCAGCGGCGTATTGTTTCCGCTCTCGGTCAAGGAAATCTCCAGCGGCGTATTGCTTTCTCCTCTCTGCAAGCAAACTCCCAGCGGCGTATTGCTTTGCCTCCGTCGACTTCCAAGTGCCAGCGGCGTATTGTTTCCGCTCTCGGTCAAGGAAATCTCCAGCGGCGTATTGCTTTCTCCTCTCTGCAAGCAAACTCCCAGCGGCGTATTGCTTTGCCTCCGTCGACTTCCAAGTGCCAGCGGCGTATTGTTTCCGCTCTCGGTCAAGGAAATCTCCAGCGGCGTATTGTTTTCTCCTCTCTGCAAGCAAACTCCCAGCGACGTATTGCTTTGCCTCCGTCGACTTCCAAGTGCCAGCGGCGTATTGTTTCCGCTCTCGGTCAAGGAAATCTCCAGCGGCGTATTGCTTTCTCCTCTCTGCAAGCAAACTCCCAGCGGCGTATTGCTTTGCCTCCGTCGACTTCCAAGTGCCAGCGGCGTATTGTTTGCGCTCTCGGTCAAGGAAATCTCCAGCGGCGTATTGCTTTCTCCTCTCTGCAAGCAAACTCCCAGCGGCGTATTGCTTTGCCTCCGTCGACTTCCAAGTGCCAGCGGCGTATTGTTTCCGCTCTCGGTCAAGGAAATCTCCAGCGGCGTATTGCTTTCTCCTCTCTGCAAGCAAACTCCCAGCGGCGTATTGCTTTGCCTCCGTCGACTTCCAAGTGCCAGCGGCGTATTGTTTCCGCTCTCGGTCAAGGAAATCTCCAGCGGCGTATTGCTTTCTCCTCTCTGCAAGCAAACTCCCAGCGGCGTATTGCTTTGCCTCCGTCGACTTCCAAGTGCCAGCGGCGTATTGTTTCCGCTCTCGGTCAAGGAAATCTCCAGCGGCGTATTGCTTTCTCCTCTCTGCAAGCAAACTCCCAGCGGCGTATTGCTTTGCCTCCGTCGACTTCCAAGTGCCAGCGGCGTATTGTTTCCGCTCTCGGTCAAGGAAATCTCCAGCGGCGTATTGCTTTCTCCTCTCTGCAAGCAAACTCCCAGCGGCGTATTGCTTTGCCTCCGTCGACTTCCAAGTGCCAGCGGCGTATTGTTTCCGCTCTCGGTCAAGGAAATCTCCAGCGGCGTATTGCTTTCTCCTCTCTGCAAGCAAACTCCCAGCGGCGTATTGCTTTGCCTCCGTCGACTTCCAAGTGCCAGCGGCGTATTGTTTCCGCTCTCGGTCAAGGAAATCTCCAGCGGCGTATTGCTTTCTCCTCTCTGCAAGCAAACTCCCAGCGGCGTATTGCTTTGCCTCCGTCGACTTCCAAGTGCCAGCGGCGTATTGTTTCCGCTCTCGGTCAAGGAAATCTCCAGCGGCGTATTGCTTTCTCCTCTCTGCAAGCAAACTCCCAGCGGCGTATTGATTTGCCTCCGTCGACTTCCAAGTGCCAGCGGCGTATTGTTTCCGCTCTCGGTCAAGGAAATCTCCAGCGGCGTATTGCTTTCTCCTCTCTGCAAGCAAACTCCCAGCGGCGTATTGCTTTGCCTCCGTCGACTTCCAAGTGCCAGCGGCGTATTGTTTCCGCTCTCGGTCAAGGAAATCTCCAGCGGCGTATTGTTTTCTCCTCTCTGCAAGCAAACTCCCAGCGGCGTATTGCTTTGCCTCCGTCGACTTCCAAGTGCCAGCGGCGTATTGTTTCCGCTCTCGGTCAAGGAAATCTCCAGCGGCGTATTGCTTTCTCCTCTCTGCAAGCAAACTCCCAGCGGCGTATTGCTTTGCCTCCGTCGACTTCCAAGTGCCAGCGGCGTATTGTTTCCGCTCTCGGTCAAGGAAATCTCCAGCGGCGTATTGCTTTCTCCTCTCTGCAAGCAAACTCCCAGCGGCGTATTGCTTTGCCTCCGTCGACTTCCAAGTGCCAGCGGCGTATTGTTTCCGCTCTCGGTCAAGGAAATCTCCAGCGGCGTATTGCTTTCTCCTCTCTGCAAGCAAACTCCCAGCGGCGTATTGCTTTGCCTCCGTCGACTTCCAAGTGCCAGCGGCGTATTGTTTCCGCTCTCGGTCAAGGAAATCTCCAGCGGCGTATTGCTTTCTCCTCTCTGCAAGCAAACTCCCAGCGGCGTATTGCTTTGCCTCCGTCGACTTCCAAGTGCCAGCGGCGTATTGTTTCCGCTCTCGGTCAAGGAAATCTCCAGCGGCGTATTGCTTTCTCCTCTCTGCAAGCAAACTCCCAGCGGCGTATTGCTTTGCCTCCGTCGACTTCCAAGTGCCAGCGGCGTATTGTTTCCGCTCTCGGTCAAGGAAATCTCCAGCGGCGTATTGCTTTCTCCTCTCTGCAAGCAAACTCCCAGCGGCGTATTGCTTTGCCTCCGTCGACTTCCAAGTGCCAGCGGCGTATTGTTTCCGCTCTCGGTCAAGGAAATCTCCAGCGGCGTATTGCTTTCTCCTCTCTGCAAGCAAACTCCCAGCGGCGTATTGCTTTGCCTCCGTCGACTTCCAAGTGCCAGCGGCGTATTGTTTCCGCTCTCGGTCAAGGAAATCTCCAGCGGCGTATTGCTTTCTCCTCTCTGCAAGCAAACTCCCAGCGGCGTATTGCTTTGCCTCCGTCGACTTCCAAGTGCCAGCGGCGTATTGTTTCCGCTCTCGGTCAAGGAAATCTCCAGCGGCGTATTGCTTTCTCCTCTCTGCAAGCAAACTCCCAGCGGCGTATTGCTTTGCCTCCGTCGACTTCCAAGTGCCAGCGGCGTATTGTTTCCGCTCTCGGTCAAGGAAATCTCCAGCGGCGTATTGTTTTCTCCTCTCTGCAAGCAAACTCCCAGCGGCGTATTGCTTTGCCTCCGTCGACTTCCAAGTGCCAGCGGCGTATTGTTTCCGCTCTCGGTCAAGGAAATCTCCAGCGGCGTATTGCTTTCTCCTCTCTGCAAGCAAACTCCCAGCGGCGTATTGCTTTGCCTCCGTCGACTTCCAAGTGCCAGCGGCGTATTGTTTCCGCTCTCGGTCAAGGAAATCTCCAGCGGCGTATTGCTTTCTCCTCTCTGCAAGCAAACTCCCAGCGGCGTATTGCTTTGCCTCCGTCGACTTCCAAGTGCCAGCGGCGTATTGTTTCCGCTCTCGGTCAAGGAAATCTCCAGCGGCGTATTGCTTTCTCCTCTCTGCAAGCAAACTCCCAGCGGCGTATTGCTTTGCCTCCGTCGACTTCCAAGTGCCAGCGGCGTATTGTTTCCGCTCTCGGTCAAGGAAATCTCCAGCGGCGTATTGCTTTCTCCTCTCTGCAAGCAAACTCCCAGCGGCGTATTGCTTTGCCTCCGTCGACTTCCAAGTGCCAGCGGCGTATTGTTTCCGCTCTCGGTCAAGGAAATCTCCAGCGGCGTATTGCTTTCTCCTCTCTGCAAGCAAACTCCCAGCGGCGTATTGCTTTGCCTCCGTCGACTTCCAAGTGCCAGCGGCGTATTGTTTCCGCTCTCGGTCAAGGAAATCTCCAGCGGCGTATTGCTTTCTCCTCTCTGCAAGCAAACTCCCAGCGGCGTATTGCTTTGCCTCCGTCGACTTCCAAGTGCCAGCGGCGTATTGTTTCCGCTCTCGGTCAAGGAAATCTCCAGCGGCGTATTGCTTTCTCCTCTCTGCAAGCAAACTCCCAGCGGCGTATTGCTTTGCCTCCGTCGACTTCCAAGTGCCAGCGGCGTATTGTTTCCGCTCTCGGTCAAGGAAATCTCCAGCGGCGTATTGCTTTCTCCTCTCTGCAAGCAAACTCCCAGCGGCGTATTGCTTTGCCTCCGTCGACTTCCAAGTGCCAGCGGCGTATTGTTTCCGCTCTCGGTCAAGGAAATCTCCAGCGGCGTATTGCTTTCTCCTCTCTGCAAGCAAACTCCCAGCGGCGTATTGCTTTGCCTCCGTCGACTTCCAAGTGCCAGCGGCGTATTGTTTCCGCTCTCGGTCAAGGAAATCTCCAGCGGCGTATTGTTTTCTCCTCTCTGCAAGCAAACTCCCAGCGGCGTATTGCTTTGCCTCCGTCGACTTCCAAGTGCCAGCGGCGTATTGTTTCCGCTCTCGGTCAAGGAAATCTCCAGCGGCGTATTGCTTTCTCCTCTCTGCAAGCAAACTCCCAGCGGCGTATTGCTTTGCCTCCGTCGACTTCCAAGTGCCAGCGGCGTATTGTTTCCGCTCTCGGTCAAGGAAATCTCCAGCGGCGTATTGCTTTCTCCTCTCTGCAAGCAAACTCCCAGCGGCGTATTGCTTTGCCTCCGTCGACTTCCAAGTGCCAGCGGCGTATTGTTTCCGCTCTCGGTCAAGGAAATCTCCAGCGGCGTATTGCTTTCTCCTCTCTGCAAGCAAACTCCCAGCGGCGTATTGCTTTGCCTCCGTCGACTTCCAAGTGCCAGCGGCGTATTGTTTCCGCTCTCGGTCAAGGAAATCTCCAGCGGCGTATTGCTTTCTCCTCTCTGCAAGCAAACTCCCAGCGGCGTATTGCTTTGCCTCCGTCGACTTCCAAGTGCCAGCGGCGTATTGTTTCCGCTCTCGGTCAAGGAAATCTCCAGTGGCGTATTGCTTTCTCCTCTCTGCAAGCAAACTCCCAGCGGCGTATTGCTTTGCCTCCGTCGACTTCCAAGTGCCAGCGGCGTATTGTTTCCGCTCTCGGTCAAGGAAATCTCCAGCGGCGTATTGCTTTCTCCTCTCTGCAAGCAAACTCCCAGCGGCGTATTGCTTTGCCTCCGTCGACTTCCAAGTGCCAGCGGCGTATTGTTTCCGCTCTCGGTCAAGGAAATCTCCAGCGGCGTATTGCTTTCTCCTCTCTGCAAGCAAACTCCCAGCGGCGTATTGCTTTGCCTCCGTCGACTTCCAAGTGCCAGCGGCGTATTGTTTCCGCTCTCGGTCAAGGAAATCTCCAGCGGCGTATTGCTTTCTCCTCTCTGCAAGCAAACTCCCAGCGGCGTATTGCTTTGCCTCCGTCGACTTCCAAGTGCCAGCGGCGTATTGTTTCCGCTCTCGGTCAAGGAAATCTCCAGCGGCGTATTGCTTTCTCCTCTCTGCAAGCAAACTCCCAGCGGCGTATTGCTTTGCCTCCTTCGACTTCCAAGTGCCAGCGGCGTATTGTTTCCGCTCTCGGTCAAGGAAATCTCCAGCGGCGTATTGCTTTCTCCTCTCTGCAAGCAAACTCCCAGCGGCGTATTGCTTTGCCTCCGTCGACTTCCAAGTGCCAGCGGCGTATTGTTTCCGCTCTCGGTCAAGGAAATCTCCAGCGGCGTATTGCTTTCTCCTCTCTGCAAGCAAACTCCCAGCGGCGTATTGCTTTGCCTCCGTCGACTTCCAAGTGCCAGCGGCGTATTGTTTCCGCTCTCGGTCAAGGAAATCTCCAGCGGCGTATTGCTTTCTCCTCTCTGCAAGCAAACTCCCAGCGGCGTATTGCTTTGCCTCCGTCGACTTCCAAGTGCCAGCGGCGTATTGTTTCCGCTCTCGGTCAAGGAAATCTCCAGCGGCGTATTGCTTTCTCCTCTCTGCAAGCAAACTCCCAGCGGCGTATTGCTTTGCCTCCGTCGACTTCCAAGTGCCAGCGGCGTATTGTTTCCGCTCTCGGTCAAGGAAATCTCCAGCGGCGTATTGCTTTCTCCTCTCTGCAAGCAAACTCCCAGCGGCGTATTGCTTTGCCTCCGTCGACTTCCAAGTGCCAGCGGCGTATTGTTTCCGCTCTCGGTCAAGGAAATCTCCAGCGGCGTATTGTTTTCTCCTCTCTGCAAGCAAACTCCCAGCGACGTATTGCTTTGCCTCCGTCGACTTCCAAGTGCCAGCGGCGTATTGTTTCCGCTCTCGGTCAAGGAAATCTCCAGCGGCGTATTGCTTTCTCCTCTCTGCAAGCAAACTCCCAGCGGCGTATTGCTTTGCCTCCGTCGACTTCCAAGTGCCAGCGGCGTATTGTTTCCGCTCTCGGTCAAGGAAATCTCCAGCGGCGTATTGTTTTCTCCTCTCTGCAAGCAAACTCCCAGCGGCGTATTGCTTTGCCTCCGTCGACTTCCAAGTGCCAGCGGCGTATTGTTTCCGCTCTCGGTCAAGGAAATCTCCAGCGGCGTATTGCTTTCTCCTCTCTGCAAGCAAACTCCCAGCGGCGTATTGCTTTGCCTCCGTCGACTTCCAAGTGCCAGCGGCGTATTGTTTCCGCTCTCGGTCAAGGAAATCTCCAGCGGCGTATTGCTTTCTCCTCTCTGCAAGCAAACTCCCAGCGGCGTATTGCTTTGCCTCCGTCGACTTCCAAGTGCCAGCGGCGTATTGTTTCCGCTCTCGGTCAAGGAAATCTCCAGCGGCGTATTGCTTTCTCCTCTCTGCAAGCAAACTCCCAGCGGCGTATTGCTTTGCCTCCGTCGACTTCCAAGTGCCAGCGGCGTATTGTTTCCGCTCTCGGTCAAGGAAATCTCCAGCGGCGTATTGCTTTCTCCTCTCTGCAAGCAAACTCCCAGCGGCGTATTGCTTTGCCTCCGTCGACTTCCAAGTGCCAGCGGCGTATTGTTTCCGCTCTCGGTCAAGGAAACCTCCAGCGGCGTATTGCTTTCTCCTCTCTGCAAGCAAACTCCCAGCGGCGTATTGCTTTGCCTCCGTCGACTTCCAAGTGCCAGCGGCGTATTGTTTCCGCTCTCGGTCAAGGAAATCTCCAGCGGCGTATTGCTTTCTCCTCTCTGCAAGCAAACTCCCAGCGGCGTATTGCTTTGCCTCCGTCGACTTCCAAGTGCCAGCGGCGTATTGTTTCCGCTCTCGGTCAAGGAAATCTCCAGCGGCGTATTGCTTTCTCCTCTCTGCAAGCAAACTCCCAGCGGCGTATTGCTTTGCCTCCGTCGACTTCCAAGTGCCAGCGGCGTATTGTTTCCGCTCTCGGTCAAGGAAATCTCCAGCGGCGTATTGCTTTCTCCTCTCTGCAAGCAAACTCCCAGCGGCGTATTGCTTTGCCTCCGTCGACTTCCAAGTGCCAGCGGCGTATTGTTTCCGCTCTCGGTCAAGGAAATCTCCAGCGGCGTATTGTTTTCTCCTCTCTGCAAGCAAACTCCCAGCGACGTATTGCTTTGCCTCCGTCGACTTCCAAGTGCCAGCGGCGTATTGTTTCCGCTCTCGGTCAAGGAAATCTCCAGCGGCGTATTGCTTTCTCCTCTCTGCAAGCAAACTCCCAGCGGCGTATTGCTTTGCCTCCGTCGACTTCCAAGTGCCAGCGGCGTATTGTTTCCGCTCTCGGTCAAGGAAATCTCCAGCGGCGTATTGCTTTCTCCTCTCTGCAAGCAAACTCCCAGCGGCGTATTGCTTTGCCTCCGTCGACTTCCAAGTGCCAGCGGCGTATTGTTTCCGCTCTCGGTCAAGGAAATCTCCAGCGGCGTATTGCTTTCTCCTCTCTGCAAGCAAACTCCCAGCGGCGTATTGCTTTGCCTCCGTCGACTTCCAAGTGCCAGCGGCGTATTGTTTCCGCTCTCGGTCAAGGAAATCTCCAGCGGCGTATTGCTTTCTCCTCTCTGCAAGCAAACTCCCAGCGGCGTATTGCTTTGCCTCCGTCGACTTCCAAGTGCCAGCGGCGTATTGTTTCCGCTCTCGGTCAAGGAAATCTCCAGCGGCGTATTGCTTTCTCCTCTCTGCAAGCAAACTCCCAGCGGCGTATTGCTTTGCCTCCGTCGACTTCCAAGTGCCAGCGGCGTATTGTTTCCGCTCTCGGTCAAGGAAATCTCCAGCGGCGTATTGCTTTCTCCTCTCTGCAAGCAAACTCCCAGCGGCGTATTGCTTTGCCTCCGTCGACTTCCAAGTGCCAGCGGCGTATTGTTTCCGCTCTCGGTCAAGGAAATCTCCAGCGGCGTATTGCTTTCTCCTCTCTGCAAGCAAACTCCCAGCGGCGTATTGCTTTGCCTCCGTCGACTTCCAAGTGCCAGCGGCGTATTGTTTCCGCTCTCGGTCAAGGAAACCTCCAGCGGCGTATTGCTTTCTCCTCTCTGCAAGCAAACTCCCAGCGGCGTATTGCTTTGCCTCCGTCGACTTCCAAGTGCCAGCGGCGTATTGTTTCCGCTCTCGGTCAAGGAAATCTCCAGCGGCGTATTGCTTTCTCCTCTCTGCAAGCAAACTCCCAGCGGCGTATTGCTTTGCCTCCGTCGACTTCCAAGTGCCAGCGGCGTATTGTTTCCGCTCTCGGTCAAGGAAATCTCCAGCGGCGTATTGCTTTCTCCTCTCTGCAAGCAAACTCCCAGCGGCGTATTGCTTTGCCTCCGTCGACTTCCAAGTGCCAGCGGCGTATTGTTTCCGCTCTCGGTCAAGGAAATCTCCAGCGGCGTATTGCTTTCTCCTCTCTGCAAGCAAACTCCCAGCGGCGTATTGCTTTGCCTCCGTCGACTTCCAAGTGCCAGCGGCGTATTGTTTCCGCTCTCGGTCAAGGAAATCTCCAGCGGCGTATTGCTTTCTCCTCTCTGCAAGCAAACTCCCAGCGGCGTATTGCTTTGCCTCCGTCGACTTCCAAGTGCCAGCGGCGTATTGTTTCCGCTCTCGGTCAAGGAAATCTCCAGCGGCGTATTGCTTTCTCCTCTCTGCAAGCAAACTCCCAGCGGCGTATTGCTTTGCCTCCGTCGACTTCCAAGTGCCAGCGGCGTATTGTTTCCGCTCTCGGTCAAGGAAATCTCCAGCGGCGTATTGCTTTCTCCTCTCTGCAAGCAAACTCCCAGCGGCGTATTGCTTTGCCTCCGTCGACTTCCAAGTGCCAGCGGCGTATTGTTTCCGCTCTCGGTCAAGGAAATCTCCAGCGGCGTATTGCTTTCTCCTCTCTGCAAGCAAACTCCCAGCGGCGTATTGCTTTGCCTCCGTCGACTTCCAAGTGCCAGCGGCGTATTGTTTCCGCTCTCGGTCAAGGAAATCTCCAGCGGCGTATTGCTTTCTCCTCTCTGCAAGCAAACTCCCAGCGGCGTATTGCTTTGCCTCCGTCGACTTCCAAGTGCCAGCGGCGTATTGTTTCCGCTCTCGGTCAAGGAAATCTCCAGCGGCGTATTGCTTTCTCCTCTCTGCAAGCAAACTCCCAGCGGCGTATTGCTTTGCCTCCGTCGACTTCCAAGTGCCAGCGTCGTATTGTTTCCGCTCTCGGTCAAGGAAATCTCCAGCGGCGTATTGCTTTCTCCTCTCTGCAAGCAAACTCCCAGCGGCGTATTGCTTTGCCTCCGTCGACTTCCAAGTGCCAGCGGCGTATTGTTTCCGCTCTCGGTCAAGGAAATCTCCAGCGGCGTATTGCTTTCTCCTCTCTGCAAGCAAACTCCCAGCGGCGTATTGCTTTGCCTCCGTCGACTTCCAAGTGCCAGCGGCGTATTGTTTCCGCTCTCGGTCAAGGAAATCTCCAGCGGCGTATTGCTTTCTCCTCTCTGCAAGCAAACTCCCAGCGGAGTATTGCTTTGCCTCCTTCGACTTCCAAGTGCCAGCGGCGTATTGTTTCCGCTCTCGGTCAAGGAAATCTCCAGCGGCGTATTGCTTTCTCCTCTCTGCAAGCAAACTCCCAGCGGCGTATTGCTTTGCCTCCGTCGACTTCCAAGTGCCAGCGGCGTATTGTTTCCGCTCTCGGTCAAGGAAATCTCCAGCGGCGTATTGCTTTCTCCTCTCTGCAAGCAAACTCCCAGCGGCGTATTGCTTTGCCTCCGTCGACTTCCAAGTGCCAGCGGCGTATTGTTTCCGCTCTCGGTCAAGGAAATCTCCAGCGGCGTATTGCTTTCTCCTCTCTGCAAGCAAACTCCCAGCGGCGTATTGCTTTGCCTCCGTCGACTTCCAAGTGCCAGCGGCGTATTGTTTCC
>OX637850.1:14620694-14640694 GCA_951802695.1 Nomada ruficornis
GATCTAAGACCCCAAGACTCCCTGGTTACTCTCCTGAGGGCCATTACAAAATTAAGTATTTTATTTCTCAAAAACTTGGCGTGTTCCACCAAGCTCAACCTATCATCTAGAATAATTCCTAAATATTTAACCTTGTTCGTAAATTTTATTTTATTGCTATTTATCTTCAATATTGGAAGTCTATTTTTGTTTAGTTTCCCCTTCAAAACCATAGCTGCAGTTTTATCCATGGAAATATTCAATTTATGTTTGACGCACCACGAAGACAAAATATTCAAGACATGGTTGGAATGTCTTTCCAGCTCAACTCTAGAGTTGCCCTTGATTACAAGAGCCAAATCATCAGCATAAGCCACAGCCTCAACATATTTATCATCAGTATCACTCTGTATATCCTCCAACAGGGAGTCCATACACCAGCCCCAAGCCATGGGGCCAATAATGGACCCCTGCGGACAACCTTTTTGCATTTTCCTTGTGACCGATTCGAACTTCGACAAAATGCTCATTTCCCTCCCTGAAAAGTAGCTTTTAATTATCCTAATCAAAGTAGAACTACAATTCGCATCAATCAATCTAGTAATAATTGTAGGCCACCAAAGATTGTCAAACGCGGCCTCGATATCAAAGAACACCACAATCACGTATTTGATTTCGGCTTCAATTATTGCAGTCTTTAAAGTCATCAAAGCATCCTCCGTCGATCTGCCAGCTCTGAACCCAAACTGTCTACAACTTTCCAAACCATTGCTCTTATAAAGTAATTGAATTCTATTGACGATAATTCTTTCAAAGATCTTTCCCAAAACTGGCAGAAGTGCAATGGGCCTATAAGAGCTTAAAAGAGTTCTATCCTTGTTAGCATTTTTCAAAATAATTTTTAGCTTCGCTCTTTTCCATTCTCTAGGAAAAGTCATATCCCTAAGACAGCTGTTAAACAAGTTATAAAAAATTGCTCTATCAATCCTCCAAACAGCCTCCAAGATCTCCAATTGAAACCCGTCCATACCAGGAGCCTTCCGCACTTTGCATTTCTTTATTGAATTTGATATTTCCTCCATTGTGATTTCAGGTTCCAAATTAAAATTAATATAATTATTATTACGCATTCTAATATTTTTATGAAGTTCCAACTCAGATTCAACATCATCAGCCGGAACACATTTACCAATCAAGGCATTCATTGTCTCATTCCAAGAACTGGTGTTAACCCCGGAGGGGAGCTTCAATGAGCTCATACATATATCCTTTTTAACTTTATGCCTAATTATCTTGTAAATAATACTCCAGGGTTCATTGTTCCCCTCAGAGGTAACAAAACTTTTCCAGGTAGATTTCTTGGACCTTTTGATGGCAGCAGCATACTTATTCCTTGCACATTTATATTTATTACTATATTGCGGAACCAAATCATCATAATTCAATTTTTTGGCGCGTATCAATTGCTTTTTGCATCTCCTGGCATACTTCCTTAATCTAGTCAAGTCCTCGTTCCACCAAGGAACAGCACCAGAACTAATCCTTCTAGCCGGTATTGTGGAATCGCAACAATGTGCCAGGCGTCGGTTAAAAACTTTTACAGAGTCGTTAGGGGAGCCCTTAAATTTATCAATAATCTCATCATCAAATTTTGTTTCGGATAGCTCGCTTGATTTTAATTTTGACGCGTAACGGATTAGGAATACTTATCAAAAAGGCACAATTCACGAGTAGCACGAATCACATGTATTTTACAGTCACCGCACAAGAACAATAATGTACAAATAAGTGATTAGACCAATAAAGAACAAGTAATGAATAAAGTATGTAAAGTCTGCACGCACGCCTTTTAGCTCTTATTTCAGTAGAATGGTTAAACGGTTGTAAGTCGTTTAACCCGAGTAAATTGTGTGAATTTAACGCTGTCGCAAATCTCTCTTTAAACCTCTTATCTCTCTCAAATATGTTGTAATACCGACCATTAGCATCCTCGCGCAACGGTATTTATATCGCTGCGCGGGGCGAAGAGCATGAAGAGACAAGAGGGGGAGAACGCTCGCGCTTGTCGCCACGGAACAGCGCTAGGCGCGAAGCGAGCGAGCGCCCCCCTACTATTGAATCCGCAACATTCCGCCCGCCGCGGCATGCGTTGCATGGCGCAATTATAGACAAAGAGACGCGCTGTTTCCGTGAAGTCGTATGTTTAACATAGGAAGTGCCGTGGAGAAGTGAAAAAGTAACGAGTGTAAGGGTAAAACAGCGACACAAAAGACAGGAAGGGATGCGAGGTTAATCTTCCTCCGTGGCTGGAGGAAGCAAGCAGATTTTCGTGATCGGCCTCGTCAACGTAGTCGTCGCAGTCTTGACCGAAACGACGCGCACCTGTTGATCGTCGCCCTTGAAGGTAGCTGTGATCCGTCCGAGTGGCCACTGAGACGGGGGCGTCAGTTCGTTTTTGATGAGGCACAAGTCCCCAATTTCCAAATTCGGCTGCGTCGTCCGCCATTTGTTGCGCGCCTGCAGCTGGTGCAAATACTCGGACGACCATCTTGCCCAAAAGTGATCCCGCATCTGTTGAATCAGGTGCCACCGTCGCAAGGGAGAGATTTTCACGGTGGATAGGGAAGGTTCGGGTAAGGATTTCAAGGGAGCGCCGATCAAAAAATGTGCCGGTGTGAGCGCATCGATGGAATCCGGATCGTCTGTAAGCGCAGCTATCGGTCGCGAGTTGAGGCAGGCCTCTATCTGTGTAAGCAGGGTCGCAGTTTCCTCGAAAGTTAACGGGGTACCGCCCGCGACTCGGCGCAAGTGAAATTTAAGCGATTTGACGGCAGCCTCCCATATGCCGCCAAAATGAGGAGCTCCTGGAGGGTTGAAACGCCACGATGTCCCCTCTTGCGAGAGTTGGAAAGCGACATCCTTCCAGTCCAGTAGTGCTGCTTGGAACAGCTTTCGTAGCTCCTTGCTGGCGCCGACGAAGTTCGTCCCCTGGTCGCTATAAATTGCTGTGCAGCTCCCCCGTCGAGAGATGAACCGCCGGAAAGCGGCGAGAAAGGCAGCGGTGGAAGCGTCGGAGACAAGCTCGAGGTGCACGGCCCTGGTCGCTAAACAGACGAAAACAGCGACATACGATTTTCTTGGTGCGTGACCTCTACCGGCAGCTAGTTTTGTAGCCAAGGGCCCAGCATAGTCAACTCCAGTGTTTGTGAATGGGCGAGAGGGCTGCGCGCGGGGAGAGGGGAGATTACCCATTCGCTGATGCGCCGCCTGGGCGCGCCAGCGACAACAGACTATACAAGCAGCAATCACGCGGCGCACCGCGCGACGTCCCGCCAATATCCAGTATTTTCGGCGTAGAGTTGCCAATGTTAGCTGAGTTCCGCCGTGAAGTACCCGGAGGTGTGCATCCCGGATGACGAGCGTCGTAAAGTGTGCCCTGGCAGGAAGTATCGCTGGATGTTTTTGCCATTCATCGAGAAGAGAGTGTTTCAGACGACCCCCCACCCTCAGCACGCCATCGCCATCCACAAATGGCGCCAGCCTGGATGTCGGTCCACGAGTGATCTGGCCGCCACCTTGCAGTATTTTCATTTCCGTGGTGAAGGTTGCCCTTTGAAAGCATCGGAGACAGGCAAGTAGAGCGTTATTTATTTCATTTACCGAAAGACGATGCGATACTTGCGCGTTTGTGCTTTTGTCCCTCGCTGTTCGGCAAAATCGGAAGCACCAGCCAACCGTGCGCAGTAACCTACCGAGTGTTGAATGCTTGCCGGCAAGATTCTCAAAAAACGAGCAGTTAGTAGTGGTTGTGAGACAGGTCATTCTCGTGGTGCGAACCTCCTGGTCCGTAGTAAAATTATGAACCGAGTGATGATCATAATCATATGACCTCAAGGAAAGGAAGGGAGGACCCTTCCACCAAAGCGAATGGTCACGCAGTGCGTGGCTTGCCATCCCTCGAGATGCCACGTCAGCGGGGTTTAAAGAAGATTTTATGTGTCGCCACGAGGCGTCTGGAAGTGACGTTTGAATATCGGACACCCGGTTTGCCACGAACGTCTTCCATCTCGAGGAGTGACCATGCAGCCAACTCAGCACCACCGTTGAATCCGACCATAAATTAATGGAGCAATTTTCCAAATTCAAGTTGTTTCTGACACCGAGAGTCAATCGTGTTAGAAGTGATGCAGCGCAAAGTTCAAGCCGAGGCACAGAAACCTGCTTCAAAGGAGCGACTCGCGTTTTTGAAGCAACGAGTGAAATAAAAGGCATTGCATTTGTGTGAGAGGAGCGCAAGTAAATAACAGCAGCGTATGCTCTCTCTGAAGCGTCAGCAAAACCATGAAGCTCTGACCTGTTATTGTCAGTACGGTTAAATAACCAACGAGGAATTCTCACGGAGGAAAGTGAGCGTAGTTGCTCATAGTAATTCTGCCAAAAGTGTGCTTGTGGAGGGGGGAGCGGTTCATCCCATGAAAGTTTTAGCAGCCACAACGATTGCATGAAGATTTTGGCAGTAATAATCACTGGAGCGAGAAACCCCAGTGGGTCGAAGAGACTTGCCACTTCCCTAAAAACGATACGTTTCGTTACCGGAGATTCTATTTTGCGTGGCTCAAACGAGAAATGAAACGTATCCTGTGACGAGTGCCAACGGAGGCCAAGAAGAGTGGAAACGCAATCGAGATTGCAGGCAAGTTCAGGGTTTTCTTTACGAGCTTCGAAGGGAAGTGCTTCCAGTAATTCCTGTTTATTGGACGTCCATTTGTGTAAAGTGAAACCGCCCGCCTTGAACAACAGTAACAGCTCTCGCTGTAAAGCGAGAGCCGTCGAGATGGAGTCCGCTCCAGATATGACGTCATCAACATAGACGTCATTGGATGCACACGCGGCAGCCAACGGAAAAACATGCTGCTCGTCCTTGCACAGCTGCTGCACTGTGCGAACAGCGAGGTACGGGGCGCAGGACATCCCATAGGTGACTGTAAGCAGTCGAAAGTGACGTGGAGCTTCTCCAGGATATTGCCGCCATAGAATGCGTTGAAAATCACAATCTTCTGGAGCAAGTCGGATTTGCCGATACATCTTTTGGACGTCGGCCGAGAAAACTACGGCATGTTTTCGCCATCGTAGCAAAATAGTAAATATTTCCGGTAGTAGATTAGGGCCAGTATGAAGCAAGTTATTGAGTGATACACCGGACCTTGTTTTTTGAGAAGCATTAAAAACCACCCTAAGTCGCGTGGTTGAGCTAGCATCGCGCAGCACGCTATGATGCGGCAAGTAGTATGCCGCCCGAGAAGATTTGGAATCCGATGGAACGGGTTCCATGTGCCCCAATTGAAGATATTCTTCCAAAAAGGACTCGTATAAGGATTTTAGTGCCGGCTTACTCTTCAATCGCGCTTCGAGTTTATGAAGTAACGCCGTTGCGGTGTCGAGCGAGTTGCCCAATTGGGCCGGGGAAGAAGCGAAGGGAAGACGCACCTGATATCGTCCAGTGGTGTCGCGGGAGTGTGTGGAGCAGAAGTGCTGTTCGCACTCACTCTCCGCCGAAGTAAATGTACGGGGAGGATTGGCTACCTCCTCCAGTACCCAGAAGCGTTGTAGTGATTCAGATAAGTCTGTATCGCGAGTAACGCATTGCAAAGTAGCCGCTTCACGTCGTGAAGGGTTCGAGTAAGAAGTGGAGTTGCAATGCCCAGTGAGAATACAACCTAGAGAAGTACATTGAGCCACCGGACTGTTCGGAGGACCCTTCCGGAGGCCCTCAAGAATTATTTCCGAGTAGATATCAGCTCCTAAAATAATGTCCACACTCTCTGCCGAGTGAAAGTCGGGATCGGCTAATTCCAAATCCCGCAAGTGAGCGAGAGACAGCGAGGCGTTAGAGGTCCGAGTGGGGGAATAAGAGGACAGGCGCGGCAGCACGTAAGCCGTTGTGGAAAGGGTTTCAGTAGGTGCGCGAGTAGAGGAGAAAGTGAGCGTCACGCTTCCCCTTGTGCGAGCTCCCGTCGAGCCCACACCCAGAATTGGAAACCGCGCGGTTCTTCGTTGGAGCTTCATGGTTTGCACAAGATTCTCGGAAACAAGGGACACTTCGGAACACGGGTCAATTAAGGCTCTCACAGCAACTTTCTCGCCCCGACTTGATTCTACCATAATTTTCGCGGTCGCGAGAAATATAACAGATCGTGGTGGAAAATCTGACCAGGAGGCTCGCGCACAGTGCGAGGTCCTTGAGTCCTCCACGCAACCTGGTGGAGAGACCTGTCGCGAAGATTCCTGCTCCGATTTTACATGTAACATTGTATGGTGCTTACCTACGCACAGTTGGCAGCGCTTCGTTGATTTGCACAAACGAGAGTGATGATTTCCGAGGCAGTTGAAGCACAAGTTTTTGTCCGCGGCCAATTTCTTCCTCTCGAGCGGGGACATCCCTTTGAACTTAGCACAGAACAATACGAAGTGTTGACTGAAGCACAGCGGGCACTTCGCACGTCTTTCTTCGGTGACCGATGCGGTGTGCGTCTTGAATCTCGCTGATCTTGTATTATATTTTAGAGATGACCCGGAGGAAGGCGAAACTGCAGCATCCGAAACAGCTTCTTCGACTGCTTCCAAGGCACGCAGGTGTCCAGTGAGGAACAGCTGTAATTGTTCGAACGAAGGCGGATCCGTAGTGGCACCGATTGAAGATTCCCACGCCAATCTTGATTTGACGTCCAACTTTTGTACCAGCCCGAAGACCAACCAGTCATCCCAGTGCTCGACTGGCCGGCCAAGGGCTTCGAGTGACTGAACGGCGTCCAGCGTGCCGTTCAGAAGAGGTTTCAAGCAATTGGCTGACTCCTTCCTCATGGACGGTAATGAGGAAAGAGCGGAGAGATGCGACTGGATTAAGATCCGCAGATTTTCGTAGCGCGCCGCGATAATTTTCCACGCTCCAGTGAAGTTGGCCTCTGTGAGGCGTATATTTTGAATGAGTTGAGCGGGCTCGCCAGACAAACTGAGTTTGAGATGGTGAAATTTCTCCACCCCGGAGAGTTGCTTGTTCTCGATGACCAGTGAGGAGAACAAATCGCGATAGCTTGCCCACTCTCGGTAGTCACCCGAAAACCGTGGCACGTCAATGCGTGGGAGCGATCGCTGAGGCGGATTGACCGTGGGAGCGGTCGGCGGTTGCTCCAGAGGTTTACGGAGGTCCAGCAGTGCGGCTTTGTTAACAAGATAGGCCTCTTCACACAAAGCCAAATGATCCGTTACGAAATATGGCCAGGTTGCGAACTCGGGGGTCACAATATCCAACAGCTGGTCGTGACCCTCGGTGAAGGTGTTCCAATTCTTCTCCAGCAGTTCGAGCCGCGACGTTACCACTCCTTCGGTAATTTTAGCGGCTCCTAGCTTCTTCATATTCGTAACGGTGTTGGAAATTCGCTGGTAAAGCGAAAGCTGTTTGTTAACGTATTTTTCCATTTGGTTTGAACGTTAACAACAAGTACACGCACTTGACTTGCGGGCGAGGTCGAGTCGCCAAAAAAAACGTCGAAAGTAGTTCGAATATTCGTTCGACCCCGATTATTATTGCCTTGCGGGCGACAGTTTTTCGCGCACTTTAGCCGTTAAGCTGATTTATGTAACGGGCTTATTTAAAATCTATTTTACTCCTTTTATTAATTCCGTCCGTTAAACCATCCGGCTCGAAGGACCAATGTTTCGGATAGCTCGCTTGATTTTAATTTTGACGCGTAACGGATTAGGAATACTTATCAAAAAGGCACAATTCACGAGTAGCACGAATCACATGTATTTTACAGTCACCGCACAAGAACAATAATGTACAAATAAGTGATTAGACCAATAAAGAACAAGTAATGAATAAAGTATGTAAAGTCTGCACGCACGCCTTTTAGCTCTTATTTCAGTAGAATGGTTAAACGGTTGTAAGTCGTTTAACCCGAGTAAATTGTGTGAATTTAACGCTGTCGCAAATCTCTCTTTAAACCTCTTATCTCTCTCAAATATGTTGTAATACCGACCATTAGCATCCTCGCGCAACGGTATTTATATCGCTGCGCGGGGCGAAGAGCATGAAGAGACAAGAGGGGGAGAACGCTCGCGCTTGTCGCCACGGAACAGCGCTAGGCGCGAAGCGAGCGAGCGCCCCCCTACTATTGAATCCGCAACAAATTTATTTTTTACCTCTTCTTCAAATTTCTCCCAATTTGCCTTCTTAAGATCATAAACTTTTTCCTTATGCCAATTATTAATGTTATTTCTAGATTCCAATAAAATTTTAAAAGTGATCAAATTATGATCGCTTGTAGTGCAATCAGGACTTACCCTCCATTCAGCTATTTCAGCAATAAAATTCGAAGTAGCAAGAGTGAGATCAATATTCGACTCACTATCCGGCGTAACGAAAGTAGGCACATTGTTCGGTTCGTTCATAATTATCAATCCATTGGCGAAAATAAATTCCTCCATAATTCTTCCACGTTCGTTTGTCTCACGCGAGAACCACAGCTCTGACCATGCATTCGAGTCAATTAATATAAGGACCCTCTTGCCCTCCAGCTTCGACATCCAATCATCGACCAGATCAAGAAAATTCCTTAAAGGCTTGGAGAACTGACAGTAAACATTAATTATGTAAAATTCCATAAATCTAGTAATTACTTGAAAACACATAATATGCTCATGATTGCCCGAAAGTAATAAAACTTCAAAATATTCTGTATTTAAGACCGCCGCAACCCATGGGTAGCCTCCCAATGGCTGTAAAATTTTAAAAGTGGGGGATGAAAAACCCCGTATAATGTTTTTGTAACAATACGGTTCTTGAATACATAAAATATCCAATTCACGTTCTTTCATTATTACTTCTAGATTGGAGGCGGCTGCGTACGATCTTTGTGCATTTATATGACCTATCCTCAGCTCCATTGAATCTTGCTTTTATAGATCTCCAAATACTTCAAAAACTCCGGGCAATCTCTATTCCGAACATTATGACTAGTATCTTTTCTTTTGGCCCTTATACAATTTACGCATTTAGGCTTATCTTTGGAAGTACACTTATCTTTTTCATGCTCCTTAGATCCACAAAATTCACAGATCTGATCCGAGGCATTACACACTTTTGCCACATGACCAAAACCATGGCATTTAAAACATCGCACAGTATTAAAATATTCCTTAATCTTGTAAGCTCTCCAAGCCATAAAAACTCTACCCTTAATTAAAAGATCTCTATACTTAGATCCTGGAACTTGGACAATCCAGTTAAGTCTATTACCATCTCTGGTTCTAAAACTATGAACGAACTTAACCTTTTCTCTTATCTCGTTTAATTCAATTTCCGACTCAGTAACAAAGTTCTTATTTATAAAATGTTCTCTAATTTCCTCCATTTTAAGATCTTTATCAACGTCATAAATGATAATTGACGGGCAAAGCTTTTTAGGCTTTTCCACCTTCAATCCTATTTTGTCCAGGTCACAATTCTTTATCATTTCGACGTCAACTCCACTCTGCACCTCCAGAACCATCCCTTTCTTCTTCATCTGTCTGATATTTTTAACTTTTATTTTACTCTCAACCTTTTTAAGTTTCTTTATAATTTCGTTTTTAATCTCATCATTGTTTCTCTTTTCAGTATCCTCATTAATGGGCTTAATAAGTAAAACCTCACAAGCATCATTTCTTTTTTCAGGACTGTCACCCACACCAGAGGCACCAGGCGAACGTGATGCAGCTTGTGCGTAAGTAAATTTTGGAGTCTTATACATCTGTTTAGTTTTTAAAACCTCATTTTCTAAAATTTGCTGCTGTAGCCTGCTTTCCAAAATCGACCACTTATCTAAAATAAATTTAATACAGCCTTTGGTAATTTTATTGTTTTCGTTAAATAAAAACTCCTCCAATTTTAATCTTTCCTCATGAACTTGTTTTAAACCTTCATTTGATTCTTTTTCTTTTATTAATTTCACAGCTGCACCAATGTTTTCAACTTCCAAATCTCCAGTTTTTCTCCTTTTAATTCTTAACGACCTGCCATCAAGTGGTTCATCCGAGAGGTGGGACGAAGCAGAACTACGCCTGCTATGTCCCCTTATTTGTGCTTCCGAAAGCATCTCAATCTCCACACTACACTCCTCGCTTCCTTCTCCCCCCCTCCCCGTTTGTTTTTTAGTTTTAGTTGAATCCATAACTGAGTCCCACGAGTGTGGTCGGAAATAAAGGTCGACCGGGGCAGAGCCGCCTTACCCCGGCAAGGCTTAAATAAAACCGGGTGCAGCCATGTTCCCGGAGTTTGGCCGCTAGCGACCGGTGCACCCACCGGCCACGCTCCGGCGCAAAGTCCGGAGCGCACCCCTTCGGCGCGCGCCATACCTTAGGGTGAGGGATTTTTTATAGAGGTTGTCATCCTCGCGGTCCGGCCGGTTAAGGCAAGACCCCCGTTCCAGCGAAACATGGCCACTGGTTTACGGTATGCTAGAGCTCGGGTGACCCTGGGCCCGCTAAAGCCCATACTGTGTCTGGCCCTGACCCGACCGGAGTCGGTTCAGGAACAGACACAGCCCCTGAGGGAAGTAGATAGGGACAGAGGGAATCTCGTTAATCCATTCATGCGCGTCACTAATTAGATGACGAGGCATTTGGCTATTTTCTGTACCGGTCCTTTCGGTCCGATATACTTCCGCGCAAGTTTCCGCACCAGCGCGTAAGGTGCTTCTAGAACTAGTCAACAATAACAATAAGTATATGTATATATACGGGCCTACTTTCTTGCGTCCACTGCCATGAGACCTGCCCGCGGTTCGTGGAAAAATTAGGAGCGGGGACCCTTACGGGAGGCGAACTTAGCCACACCGAGGTGTGTTGTCAGGGAATGCCGCGCGAAGGCGTCGCCCCGGGCTCTCCATGCTTAGAGCCCGCCCCGCGCCCTGCTACACAATAGTATAGCAGGACTCGCACCGCTCGGTGTAAAAGGCCGAGACGGGCTGATTATTACTTTTCTGCTGGCAGCTGCTTCGTCAATGTTTGTAAATGTTTCATCTGGCTTGCGCCTCGTCGGTAGTAAAATTTTATAGAGTCTTTGGGCAGTCCCAAGCTGAGACATACTGCCCTGTTCGTCCGTCCTTCCTTAAAAGGAAGGTGGAGTTCCAGGGCAGCGCCGTGTGGACTCAGTCACCTGAAATAATAATGTAATTAGACTTGTGCGGCTTACGCCTTGTCTTATGTAAAATATTTTAGTAGCTTTCTGGCAGTCCCAGACTGAGACATACTGCCCTGTTCATCCGGCCTTCCTTAAAAGGAAGGCGGAGTTCCAGGGCAGCGCCGTTCAGCTACTGTCATGGAATAAAAGAATAAATAAATAAATAAATAAATAGGACATTCACATAATAAGTTAACATTTATCATTAGTATGTCGATCATGATATGTGATCGTAGTCTATAAATTCGTTAGCTATTTCGATCGACGAACGGAGGGCTATTAATGAGGCCGTTAGACAGTCTTTTCTTCCGAGCCCCAGGACTTTCATGCTTAGTTTTGTCGCATTGGGTATAGCTCCTCTGCATCCCACTACTACTGGTATAACTTCTGCCCTTACACAATTCATTTTAATTTTTAGGTATTCCGCGGTGTCCTTATATTTTCTTTCCTTCTCTTTGTGTGCCTGGGGGAGATTTTCACGGTCCTCATATCGGACCGTGACATCTACTACATAAACCGTTTCATGGTCTTTGATAACCAAATCTGGTTTACGTAGCTCCCCCAGCACATTTATAGTTGGCTCTTCGAACACCGCGCAGTGACTAGGCATCTTACTTTTCACGAGCTTGCAAATCTCGTTGTGCCTTCTTATTCTATGGGCCTTTGTGTGGATGCAATTCCCCAATATATGTCCCAGGGTCTCGGCCTGGGCGCTACAACGTCGGCACTGGACGTCTAAAGTCTTCTTAGCTCTGTTCAGCGCTACTTTGGTGCCGAACGTATTAGTCCTGAGCTTGAGCGCGTCCAGGTATCTAGACGGCTTTAATAATTTAGGGTTATATAGCCATTCATTCCCTATTTTGTCTCCAAAGAATTCTTTGATTCCTTGTCCTTGGGAGACGAGTTGTCTCCATCGATCCGTTTCCTTCTTACGGAGGGCCTTCCTTGCTGCCTCAATCTGTTCTAGTGTTATGCCTGCATCCCAGTCGAGTTCCATTGATGCTGCATATTTACGTATAATGTTCTCCTGCCCCATGAGCGCTTGCCTTACTGCCTCATCCTCCGAGGCCTTCATTTTGATGGCGCTCCTAATTTTGGCCAGCTTGACGATACTCTCGACCCTCTGGACACCCAATCCTCCATGGCTTTTGGCTGTATATAAAATTCCATCCGTGGTGGATGGGTGGAGGTGTAAAATGCGTTTAATAATTTGCCTTATATCCTGGTCCAGCCGCCTTAGTGTGCCCAGAGGTGGAGAGTCCGCCACCAGTCTGTGAATGTATCGGGGCAGGAGATATGTTCGAATCAAATTTATTTTTTGGTACGGTTTTAGTTTCATTGTACCTACTGTTTTCGCTGCCTGTATAATTTCTTCTATTGAGGAGCCTCGAAGGCCCTTCCACGGATCGAGTTTTATCCCTAGGTATTTGACTGTTGCCTCGGGATCAGTATACGGGATGGTTGTTCCACCCATTTCGATTTTCGGATCGTTCATAAACCAAGTTTTGTTGCTTTGGACGATCTGGAACGCTGTGCATTTAGAGGCCGCTACACTCATACCCAATTCTTTGAGGTAGTTTGTCAGCATTTTGTTTTGTTTGGCGGCCTCCTTCTTTGTTTTTGCCAGCAGGACCAGATCGTCCGCAAATGCTATGATGGAGACATTCTCGTCTCCCATCTGTATGCCCTCCGTCGTCCCATCTATTTTCCCTATTATAGGGTCAATTATAATATTAAATAATATGGGCGATAGTGGGTCGCCTTGTTTTACTCCCCTTTGTAAATTCATTGTGACCGTTTCGCCGTTCCTGCATGTTATGTCGGTCTTGCAGCCGTCGTACATCCTACCTATGTATCGAGCGGCTGCGTCGGGGATGCCTTTCTCTTTCAAGCAGCTTCCTATCACACTGTGGGGTACTGTATCGAATGCTTTTGTGATGTCTACTACTGTTATTACACCACCACCTTGTTCCTTCATTATTGACAGGGCGCTACTTAGGATGGTTATGTTTTGTTTACAACCATCCTCTTTTGTGAAACCTTTCTGTCTTCGGTTCACATTTACAATGTTTCTAATTCTTCGGTCGATCATTGCCGAGTATATCCTGCTTATTATGGAGCCTATCGTAATTGGCCTCCAGTTATTCACGTCTTCCACGCTTTTCCCTGGTTTAGGAATAAGCGTGGTTCTGTGCTGCTTCCATTGTTCTGGATATACCCGGCTCATAAGCAGTAGGTTAAATAGTTTAGCTATTATGTGTAGCGCCCCGTCTTGCCTAAGATGCACCTTTCTGATTCCATCTAGGCCTGCTGCCGTATTCCCTTTGATCTTTTTAAATTTGGCAACTATTTCCCCCAGTGTGATGGGCGTCCACACCTCTTCAACGCCTATGCTGTTTCTATCACTGTCTCTGCTTCTCCTTGTTCTTTTCAGTTTAACTTGGGGTCCTGCCACCCCCCAGAGATCTTTATACAGTGTGGCTACCTCTTCTTTTGGAGGTGCCTCGACTTTGGTTTTGTCTTCTGGCGCTTGGCCCACTATCGCCCAGTCGACTAACTTGGAGGGACACTTTTTGGTAATTCATTGAGCCCTTGCATACTCGTATCTTTTCTTTTTCGTACTCTTACTGGCTCTGTGTGTCCCTCCTCTCTGGTCTTGCCTGTTTCCTAATTCATTCGGCCTGATGCCAGTTTCAGGGTTTTCGCGGACGCCGCCCTTAAGTTGTTCTATTATAGTTGTGATTATCGAGTCGACGTCCGCGGGGAGGATCTGTCTCCATTGCGCCATGTCTTGTATTTTCCTCTCGACAGTCCTTAATGGATGCCTGTCTTCGAGATCGTTGGCGATTATGTATCTACGGAGGGGATCCTCCCATCTTTCCCTGCCGATGCTCAGTCGGGGAGCTTCTTGCGTGTCTTCTGTCGCCGTCTCGTAGATGGAGCTCCCCGACGATCCTTCATCAGCATTTTCTTCTCTTATTCTATTTCTATTCCTGCCCCCCGCGGGTAAGAGCCTCCTTTTATCACTTATTTGCTTACAAGTTTTCTGTGGCAGGAACTCCCTAATCCTGACATTAGGGTATTTCTCCCCTCGGAACCTCCTGTCGAGTACGATCAGGAGGTCCACCTCTTCTTTAGACCAAGCCGAGGCTCTATTGCTTGGTCTGTCCCTGCCACTTTCGCATTGTTCCATTCTTTTCAGGTTCCGCGCCGACGGGTGTTGGTGCCTTTCGTGTTGGGCTAAGCCCCTCATGGTCCGGAATGTTCTATCACATATTGTACACTTTGTTGTTCCTTCACCCTCGGCTTCCTCCTCTGGTATTGTTCCTGGGCAGTGTGGCCTGTGACAACGCCAGCCATGTAGCTTATCGAAGCTCTTGTGGCAGGCGGCGCACCTCCACACTGCCTTCTGCCGAGGGTGTCTTTCTCCCATGTGCTTCATGAGTTGCCCTTCATTCATGAAGCACGTTTCCGGGCCCTCCCCGACGCAGAACCTGCATTTGATATACCCGCTAAGGGGCAGGTCCGTTATTTGTGCCGTCTCAAGTCCAGGTACAAAAGCAATGTCGTCATCATCGGTCCTCCTATCCATTGCGGACAAGTCCGCCACAGGGGCTCCAGGACCAGGGGCCCCTGTGTCCGAGGCTTCATCTTCTACTATTACTCTATCCATAACTAGATTTTTTTTTGTGATCCTATGCATTTGTTCATATCCATATCCACTCATAACCTTTGTGTTTGCCTGTTCGTCTGGGCATAGCTGTCAGAAGGGCAGGCGGGCCATGCCTCAGGCGGCGCTCTAGAGTCCGCTGGGGATGTGGGCGTCGCACTGCCTTCAATTATTTCTAAGTGCTGGCGGCGTATTGCTTTGCGCCGCCGGGGCAAAAACAGCACTGGGCTGTGCCGTTAAGCCCCGGCAGCACATCGCTCCGCGCCGCCAGATAGGTGGAATTTCTCAGAATTCTTTCTAAGTTCCAGCGGCGTATTGCTTTCTGACGCTGGACCAGCGGCAAAATGCCAAGTTCCAGCGTCGTATTGCTTTACGCCGCCGTGCTAGGCTAGCGTTGTTTGTGCCTGGTTCCTGTAGATCGTCCCACATCCCCAACGTGTTTTGGGGTACTAAGTGCCCCATAAGTCACACCATCTTTCGCTTCTTGCTATATGCATAGCATTCTATACTAGTATTACTGTATTGTACTACTGTATTATATGTTTCTCCGCCGTCCTGCGGCACGCCCCTCCTGCCATCCAGCTCGGGTAGGTGGGGTCGCCAGTCCCCAACGGTGCTGCCCCTCACCGCCCTGCCTTAAGAGAGTCATAGTTACTCCCGCCGTTTACCCGCGCTTTCTTGAATTTCTTCACGTTGACATTCAGAGCACTGGGCAGAAATCACATTGCGTCAACACCCGCGGGGGCCATCGCAATGCTTTGTTTTAATTAGACAGTCGGATTCCCCTAGTCCGTGCCAGTTCTGAGCTGAGCGTTGAATGGCGGCCGAAGAGAACGACCACGACGGAAGATCCGCCACGGAAGCCTCGCAGCAAGGAAGATCCGCGGGAGGCCAAGGCACGGGACCGAGCTCGGATCCCGGTTTCGCAATAATGCGTCCGTTCACCTCGCACAGGCCCGGCACGTCGGCCAAACCCACTTCCCGACCAAGCCCGACACGCCCCGCTCCTCAGAGCCAATCCTTATTCCGAAGTTACGGATCCAATTTGCCGACTTCCCTTACCTACATTAATCTATCGACTAGAGGCTCTTTACCTTGGAGACCTGCTGCGGATATGGGTACGAACCGGCGCGACACCTCCACGTGGCCCTCTCCTGGATTTTCAAGGTCCGAGGGGAAGATCCGGACACCGCCGCAACTGCGGTGCTCTTCGCGTTCCAAACCCTATCTCCCTGCTAGAGGTTTCCAGGGAACTCGAACGCTTATACAGAAAAGAAAACTCTTCCCGGATCTCCCGACGGCGTCTCCAGGTCATTTTGGGTTACCCCGACGAACTCTCTCACCGAGGGCCCGATTGGTATGCGGTTCCGCTGCCGGGTTCCGGAATAGGAACCGGATTCCCTTTCGCCCGACGGGTGTGTTTCTCTATCATATAGATTATATATGTTTTAGGACACCTCATCTACATAGGATTTCTCTTAGGGCTTAGGATCGACTGACTCGTGTGCAACGGCTGTTCACACGAAACCCTTCTCCACGTCAGTCCTCCAGGGCCTCGCTGGAGTATTTGCTACTACCACCAAGATCTGCACCGACGGCGGCTCCAGGCAGGCTCACGCCCAGACCCTTCTGCGCACACCGCCGCGACCCTCCTACTCGTCAGGGCTTCATGGAGGACGGCCACCCGAGGGCGACGCGTCCCTCCCCACTTGCCGCTGACGGCGGAGTATAGGCGCGACGCTTCAGCGCCATCCATTTTCAGGGCTAGTTGCTTCGGCAGGTGAGTTGTTACACACTCCTTAGCGGATTCCGACTTCCATGGCCACCGTCCTGCTGTCTTAAGCAACCAACGCCTTTCATGGTATCCCATAAGCGTCGACTTAGGCGCCTTAACTCTGCGTTTGGTTCATCCCACAGCGCCAGTTCTGCTTACCAAAATTGGCCCACTTGGCACTCTGATCCAAAATCTCGTGGCTTCACTATTCAAGCAAGCCAGAGATCTCACCCATTTAAAGTTTGAGAATAGGTTGAGGTCGTTTCGGCCCCAAGGCCTCTAATCATTCGCTTTACCAGATGAGACTCGCACGCGTTCACAGAGGAACGAGCGAGTGCCAGCTATCCTGAGGGAAACTTCGGAGGGAACCAGCTACTAGATGGTTCGATTAGTCTTTCGCCCCTATACCCAGTTCCGACGATCGATTTGCACGTCAGAATCGCTACGGACCTCCATCAGGGTTTCCCCTGACTTCGTCCTGACCAGGCATAGTTCACCATCTTTCGGGTCCCAACGTGTACGCTCTAGGTGCGCCTCTTCTCGCAATGAGAACGAAACGCCCCGGGAGTGCGAGGCCGCATCATAACGCGGCCCATCCTCCCTAGGTCGACGCTGAGGCCAACCTTCACTTTCATTTCGCCTTTAGGTTTATGCATCCCAATGACTCGCGCACATGTTAGACTCCTTGGTCCGTGTTTCAAGACGGGTCCTGAGAGTACCCAAAGCAGTAGCGTCGCCGACCGGTAATTCGAAGCTTGGCCAGTCCGAGGACACCGCCTGCTAACAGCTGGTCAGGCCCGGGGACGGCACCGGGTCCGAGCCTCCGGGTTAAACTGACCTAGCTTGCGGCGGGCCTGACGCACATACATTCAGAGAATGGATTGGTTGCGGCCCGATACCGTGCGAGTACCGTCGTGCAGCCGGCCAGGCGACCGAGGGTCTGACGCGCGTCCCCTTGCGGCGACGCGGCAGGCGCCCACTCGGGCCGTAGACCGACACACAACGGGTCGCGACGTTCTACTAGGGGAGAAGTGCACGACTACGTTACCGGAACATTCAGGCCGAAGGCGGCGTGCCCCTAAGATGTAACCACGAGGGCACATTCGGAACATCGCGCGCCAACGGGAGCCAGCCTCGTTGACGATGAATCTCCCCATTCGATCTTTTGGGTTTCTCAGGTTTACCCCTGAACGGTTTCACGTACTCTTGAACTCTCTCTTCAAAGTTCTTTTCAACTTTCCCTCACGGTACTTGTTCGCTATCGGTCTCGTGGTCGTATTTAGCCTTAGATGGAGTTTACCACCCACTTAGGGCTGCACTCTCAAGCAACCCGACTCTAAGGAGAGATCCTCCCGAAACGCGTACCGGTCGCTACGGGCCTGGCACCCTCTACGGGTAAATGGCCCCATTCAAGATGGACTTGGACGCGGTTCGACGCCACGGGATAAACGGATCCTCCCGAACACTACATTTCCCGGCGGCAGTACCGCGGGATTCAGTGCTGGGCTAATTCCTGTTCGCTCGCCGCTACTAAGGAAATCCTAGTTAGTTTCTTTTCCTCCGCTTAGTAATATGCTTAAATTCAGCGGGTAATCTCGCCTACTCTGAGGTCGTCTTGGTACGTTATCGAGAAGGGTACCGGTAAGGTACAAAAAAAAAAAAAAAAAAGAAAAAAAAGAAGAACGGAAAAAAAAATGGAAAAAAAAAAATCGCGCGAGACGCACGCTAGACATCCAAGAAACCGGGAACTTTTAACGTCCGTCCACTTGCGTTAGCAGGTTAGATATATTATATATATCTCCTTGCCTTTCACATTTCGGGGACTGGACGACCGGTTTTGGATGCGCGGTCTCGGCGATCGGCAAAACTAAGGGACGCAAACCCGGGGCGACCAATTTTATATCGTCCGTATATATTTGTCTGATATTGTTCGATAGGGCCTCGCCAATGAGTATCTGATGTTCTCTGGTTCGATTCACCCGTCGTCCCGTCTGTAAGAATGATTTTTGTTTCCTCTTCCCTTAATCTTCGCCTCGGCACAACGCGAACGCTCCACCGTACAACACAACACACTTCGTTCGAGACTCCGTACGATCGAACACGCCCACAATCGGGGTACCGAAACGTCGGAAGCAGAGCGCTAACTCGCAAACACGCGTAGGCAAGCTCCGAAGCACGGTTGGCGAAACGCGCGGACTTATCCTACGAACGTGGCTGGGTGGTCAACGGCGCGGCGGGCAGAGAGGCTGAGGGAGAGCGAGACAGGCGAGACGAATTGTACATCCCGTTGCAGTACTCGTGTGGAACTGTCCCTTCTCTCTCTCACTTTCCTCTCTCGATAACCGCACGGCGCGCATCGACCGACATCCCAATCATCAGCGTTCGAGGATACCGCTGCGTAAAACACCACCGTACAGGGAGACCTGGCACTAGGTGAAACGAGGCACGTCAAACTTCCAACGACGACCCACTCGATATGTGTGCACATCGACGCAAGAGTATATATATGTGTGTGTGTGCGTGTGCATAGGTTTTGCGAACGGTGCCAAGGAGAACAGAAAAGATTCTCACAACCATTCAATAACGACGGGAAAGGTGAAACACCACCTCCCAAAAGATACCTGGGGCCCTGTGTATCGAACATCAGGGACGATCCGGTCGCTCTCCTTCGAGCCCTTCCGTTCTGCCGTGCTCTTTTTCCAAATTTCATTCTCCTCAATTTCCTCTCCTCTCTCTTTATTATTTTCCTTCACTTCTCTCTCGCGGACAGAGTTTCAATTTCGCTGTGGAAATCTGTTCTCTCGGTCGCGCGCAAAGATTCGTTTCGGGCGACGTCGGGAGCGCGGTCTTTAAATGCGTTGGCATCCAGAACAAAGCGACCGCTAAAAGAAGCCGCAGTGCACCGGGGCCAAACGCCCGCGACAAACGCCGACGAACGTCCAACAATCGCTCGTACGTCGCGAAAGTCTCAACATTCCCCACTTTATTATAATCATCTCCTTTCTTCCATCCCAAACGCCCGAAACCTGTAACGTTCTAAGGCTAACGAGACGGCGGGGATCCTTCGGAATGGGAAAAGAAACGGGGGTTCACGTGAGCGAACGCAACGCAAGCAGTATTTAGTTACGTTAACGACCCTCAGCCAGGCGTGGTCCAGGATTTGGAATCCGTGGACCGCAATGTGCGTTCGAAATGTCGATGTTCATGTGTCCTGCAGTTCACACGTTGACGCGCAATTAGCTGCGTTCTTCATCGACCCACGAGCCAAGTGATCCACCGTTCAGGGTAATCGTATATAATTTTATTCATATTGTGTTTTTGTTTCAATCCCTCTGGTACTTCGTTTCGAAATAAAC
>OX637850.1:14650694-14663194 GCA_951802695.1 Nomada ruficornis
AACCCGAACCATATCTAATGATGGGTAAAAGAACTGCACTATATAATATGTTTAAAATGTGACTTTTCAACCCCCAACTTTCTCTTGTAACTCTTCTTATTGACATTGTAAATTTTATTATCTTTTCTCGAAGGTATTTTGCATGCTCTACAAATTTTAATCTTTCGTCAATTATTATGCCTAAGTATTTTGTTCTGATTGAATATTTGATTTTTTCGTGATTAATTTTAATAATTGGCATTCTTTCTCGGTTAAATTGACCCTTCAACAATACTGCTGTGGTTTTACTCATCGAAATTTTCAATTTATGTTCCTCACACCATGTTGTTACAATGTCAATGGCTATTTTGGAGAATTGTTCCAGTTCTGTTCTCGAATTACCTTTAATTGTTATCGCTAAATCGTCAGCATACGCAATGCAATCAACATGGGAAGAATCAATGTCTTGTTGTAAAGTATCTAAAAGAGGGTCCATACACCAGCCCCACGCCATGGGGCCCGTGACAGAGCCCTGAGGACATCCTTTTTTCATTTTTTTGCTCACTCTTTCAAATTTTGACTCTACTATCATTTTTCGATGTTTAAAATAATTTATTATTATATTTATCAGATTTGTACTACATTCAGCTTTAACTAATCTGTTTATTATAGCAGGCCACCAAAGGCAATCAAAAGCAGCCTCAATGTCGATGAAGATTCCTAGAACATATTTTTTGTTTGTATTTAGAACACCTAATTTAAAGGCAACAAGAGCATCTTCTGTAGATTTATTTGGTCTGAAGCCAAACTGTCTTTGGTTTTCCAAGTTATTAGTTCTATACTGTTCATTTATTCGTTTTAAAATAATTCTTTCAAAAATTTTGCTGATTGCTGGTAAAAGTGCGATCGGCCTGTAGGAGTTTAATGAGGATTTATCTTTATTTGGATTTTTTAAAATAATTTTTAATTTTGCAACCTTCCATTGATTGGGAAATATTTCATTTCTGAAACAATTGTTGAACAAATTTAACATTAGAGTTCTGTCACTATTCCAGACCTCAGACAACAATTCCGCCTGAAAAAGATCTAGACCAGGGGCCTTGTGTCGTTTACATTTTTTGATTGATTCTGAAATCTCGTCTTCGGATATATCTGGCTCAAGGTTACAGTTAGAGTATTCTTGAATTGCTAATCTTGTTAACTTTTGTCCATTTGTTTCATTTTCTATATTGTCTTCAGGCACGCATTTATTTAAAATAGCTTCTACTGTTTCTCTCCATCCCTTTGTAATTTCACCCGTTGAAAGTTTTACAGAGCAGAAAAATTCATCCTTTCTAATTTTGTTTCGGACGATTTTGTAAATTATACCCCATGGGTCTTTATTACCCACCTTAGTAACGAAATTCTTCCAGGTTTGAGTCTTTAACTTTTTAATTGTGCCAACATATTTGTTTCTAATTACTCTATATTTGTTTGTGAAATCTGGGATTAGATTGTCAAAATTTAATTTTTTGGCACGTATTAATTGTTTTTTGGAATTATTCACTTCTTTTCTTAAGTTTTTCAAGTTATCATTCCACCATGGGACAGAATTATTATTTATACGTGTCTTAGGGATGGAATTCTCACAGCACAATGTGAGCGTTTTATTAAATATTTCCACCGCTACGTCTGGGTGTTTATCTTTTAAGTCTTTTATTTTGTTTTCATCAAATTTTTCTTTTAAGAGTTTATCGAATCTTTCCCAGTCCGCTCTTTTCAAATTAAATGGCTTTACTTTTTCCCAGATTTTATTTCTAATATTGCTTCTCAATTTTATAATTTTGAAAAATATAAGATTATGGTCACTTGTGGAACAAATGGGCAAAACACGCCACTCACGAATAAAGCTTGTGAAATTTGAACTAGTCATCGTAATGTCGATGTTCGACTCTCCATTACTCGAAATAAACGTAGAAATATTATTAGGTTCATTGATAACATGTAAATCATTGGTAAAAATAAATTCTTCAAGAATCCTTCCTCTCTCATCTGTTTCACCCGAGTGCCAGTTCTGCGATTTACTATTAGAATCCATGGTAATTATAAAATTTTCTCCTTCAAAATCTTTTAAAATTCTATCAACATGATTCAAAAATGGAGCCAATTGCAAAGAAAACTGACAATATACATTTATAATGTAAAAGGAAAGATTTTCAGTAATAACTTTAAAAAACATAACGTGATCACTATAGCCCGAAAAGGTTAAAATTTCAAATTTATCATAATTGACCACGGCTGCTACCCATGGGTGGTCGCCCGTGGGTTGAATTTTCCGTAGATTCGGGGAATTATATCCCCGAACTAAATTCTTATATATATATGGCTCTTGTATTAATAATATATCTAGTTTTAATTCCTGCATAATGAGTTCAAGATTCACAGAAGCAGCCGTAGATCTTTGGGCGTTTATATGAGCAATCCTTAGCTCCATTTAATCTTAGATTTATATATCTCCAAATATCTTATGTAATCTGGGCAATCTTTACTTCTTACACTATGACCTGTATCTTTTCTTTTAGCCCTTGTGCAATTTATACAAATGGGATTTTCTTTCCTTTTACACTCCTCTCTTGTATGTTCCTTGGAACCACAAGTTTCACATAATTGTTCTTGTGAGCTACAATACTTGGCAATGTGACCGTGTCCGTGACATTTGTAGCATCTAACTGTATTATAAAATTCTTTTAATCTATATACACGCCATTTCATAAAAACTTTACCTTTGTTAATCAAATCCATATAAACATAGTTGGGTAGTTGAACCACCCAATTTACTTTACCTTCTTTTATCTTAAAACAATGCCTAAACTCAATTTCATCATTTGTATCTTGCATGTTTTTTATTAAATTAGAAGATAAATTTTTACTAACAAGACTTTCCAAAAGTTCTTCTTTTTTATAATCACTTTCAACATCATAAATAATGATTGATGGATTTATCTTTTTCGGTTTCTCTATTTTGATTCCGACTTGCTCTAAATTACTTTTTTTAATTAGTTCCACATCATTTTTGTCATTAACCTGTATCACAATACCTTTTTGCTTCATTTGACGGATACCTCGGACTTTCAGAGTCTTACTAGCATCTTTTAGTTTTTCCAAAACATCTTTTTTTAGTTCATCGTTATTTCTCCTGTCATCATCTTTATCGGGTTTTAATAATACAACTTCATAAATTTCTTTTCTTTTCAGATTATCTAGATTAGTTTTACTACCACTAGGTCCAGGGAGATTTGTAGCCGTCCTTGAAGTCATCTGAGCGTAAGAAGCTTTTTGTATTTCATTACTTTTTTCTCTCGTTTTAAGTATTTCATTATTAACAATTTCTCTCTGCAATCGATTTTCCAATACAGCCCATTTATCCAGAATAAATTTAATGCTACTTTTCGAAATCTTATTATTATCGTTAAATAAAAATTCCTCCAACTTAATTCTTTCTTCATAAACTTCTTTTAAAATATCGCTTGTTTGGTCTTCTTTTGTTAACTTTTTAGCAGCATTTATACTTTCAGCGTCAATATCTCCTGTTTTTCTCCTTTTTGCTCTGGCCGAAGACCTGCCCTCAGATGTATCTTCCGAGAAATGGGACGAAGCAGAGCTACGCCTGCTATGTCCCCTTATCTGAGCATCAGTAAGCATTTCGATTTCGACGCAACATTCCTCTTCTCCTTCTCTCCTCTCACCACCAGTTTGTTTTGTTTTATTTTTAAGATCCATTACTGAGTCCCACGAGAAGGTCGGAAATAACGGTCCACCGGGGCAGAGCCGCCTTACCCCGGCAAGGCTTAAATAAAACCGGGTGCAGCCATGTTCCCGGAGTTTGGCCGCTAGCGACCGGTGCACCCACCGGCCACGCTCCGGCGCAAAGTCCGGAACGCACCCCTTCGGCGCGCGCCATACCTTAGGGTGAGGGATTTTTTATAGAGGTTGTCATCCTCGCGGCCCGGCCGGTTAAGGCAAGACCCCCGTTCCAGCGAAACATGGCCACTGGTTTACGGTATGCTAGAGCTCGGGTGACCCTGGGCCCGCTAAAGCCCATACTGTGTCTGGCCCTGACCCGACCGGAGTCGGTTCAGGAACAGACACAGCCCCTGAGGGGAGTAGATAGGGACATAAGTCGTATGTGATTTAACGTGCTGTACCTGGCGCGAAGCCCTAACCAACACGGCCCCCATGGGCGCGGGATTGAGATACGCTCAATCAGCGCGCACTCAGGGAAAACCTCCCCGGGTGCTACCTATTAACCCTGGGTTGCAAGCCCCATGGATACCCAAGGTAGGGTCGAGACCTTTCTATATCTCTACCGTACTCTGGAGGACGGTGCCCGAACTGTATTAGCGCAGCTCCCCGCCGAGACGTCGGCGCCTCTAGCCTGCGACATAGGCTATACCACTGCCCCCGCGAGTCCAACCCTTACGGTCGACGACGGAGGGGCAACCACCCCTCCGTGGGCTCACTGTCAACCCCCGCGGTACCAGTGTTTGAGCCGTACTGGTCATACTCTTCGTGACACCTTCATGTGCCACTACCCAAGAGATTCTTGCCAACCTCGGCCTGGGTTGGGCCAGCTCAGGATCGAGGAGTCGCCACTCTCCTGGGGCCCACAGGAATCAGCCCTTGGCCTTTTAACCTGTGGATTCCCCCCCTGCGACCTCAAGACATCATCCTATAACCGCCGCGTTAACTCTCGTCTCCTTCTAAATATACTTACAGCGAGTCTGCTGAAACATTCATACTTTTCCTTGCATTCTAAAACACCACTCACGTCAATCACACCACTCTCACTCACACGCACACCACATTCATCGAGATCACGCAAATCACCATATCTGTTACATTCAGCCAGCACATGCCTCCAGTCCTCGCGCGAAGCCCCACACTCGCACGCTTCACATTCAGTCAACCCTCGATCATACAAAAATGCATTCAAACTGCCATGACCAGTTAGCAAAAATGACGCACTAGTATTCGGCTCAAACATATAATTTCTCTCAGCAAACCTGACGTTAGGTATATACTCGTAAGTCACTCGTCCATTCACACAACCATCCCATCTGCTCTGCCATATACCATATATCCTTTCATTCACCTGCTTCAAACATGTGCCCAGTTCCATTCCAAACACATCCTCATCAGTTAAAACCTCATTCACGCCCAATGACACACCATGCTTGATCTTAAATATCATCGATCGTCGAACGCATTCGAGGTCCCAGGGTAGGACCCCCATCAGCACCTGCATTGCTTCTGTAGAAACGGTTCTACATACATTTAGACAAGCTTGCATCACTACCCGCTGACACCTATTGATGAGCCGCCTTCCATATTCAACTTTCATCACATCGCTCCACACACTCGCTCCATACATTCCACATGCCACGAATAAGCCTTTATATAAGATCCACATCGCTCTTTTCCTCATTCCCCATTCACACTTCAACACTCTCCTCATTCTACCAACAACATGCACAATCTTCTTCCGAACATACTCCAAGTGCACTTTAAATAACATCCTTTCACTCATCCATATACCCAGATATTTCAAACACTCAACATACTTAACCAACTTCCCATTCATACGCACACTTGGCCGCCTTGTACTGGCGAGGATTCCCTTCATCAGCATAGATACAGTCTTGCTTTCTGACACACTCACGCCAACAGATTCACCCCATTCACACACCATCCTCATCCATTCTGTGCCACTGCTTTCCAAATCCACCCTACTCTGGCCTTCAACAATCAATAACAAGTCGTCGGCGTATGCCACACACTTACATCCCGAATCACTCAGGCGCCACAGGAGCCTGTCCATCATCAAGTTCCAAATGAACGGACCACAGACAGACCCCTGCGGACAGCCCCTTACAACATCCTTCCATACAATCTCATTCGCTCCTCTCATGCATGCCTTCCTATTGCTAAAGTAAGACATCCATAGCCCAGTCTCGTCACATTCAATTTCATTTAGAACCTCAAACACCTTTGGCCACTCAAGATTGTCGAACGCACCCTTAAAGTCGACAAATATACCCAATACATACTTACTCACACTCACACTCACATACTCTTTCGCCATCATCCACGCACTTTCAGTCGATCGTCCCCTACGAAATCCATGCTGGGCCTCATTCATATTCACATTCAACTTGCACTCTAATCTCTTGATCATCATTCTTTCAAGCACCTTCCCCAGCACAGATAACAGGCTAATAGGTCTGTATGACGCAGGCTCCGACCGAACTCTATCTGGGGACTTCAGGAGCACGATAACCCTTGCTTTCTTCCATTCATCCGGGAAACACTCATTCATTAAACACATATTATACATTTTCACAATCCATTCCGGGATCGCCTTCCATACTGCCCTCATCATTTCAGCAGTTATACCATCAATGCCGGGCGCCCGCTTCAACCTACATGCACCCACAGCTAGATTCACCTCGTCCCATTCAAAACTCCTAGCACGCATCGAACCACGCAGACCGGTTCCCCTTTCACATACCATACTGGTACTTGGGAAGAAACTATCCATCAATACACTCGCACATTCTTTCCACGTAGTATAAGATATACCATTCACCCTTAACGCAGTCAATCTGTTTTTAACATTTTTCCCTCTACAAAGTCTATAAACCGGACCCCAAGGGTCCGCATTCACTGACTCCTGAGCAAACTGTCTCCAACTGTCCTCTTTCGACCTCCATATCGCTCTCTTATATTCACTCATCCATTTCTTATGCTCCTCGATTCTCTCAGTCACATTCACACCATTTCTGTTCCGTGCTCTTTGGAGTGCTCGTCTAGATCTCCTCACTCTTTGCTTTAATTTCATCAGTTCTCTATTCCACCAAGCTGCCTGCCTAACATCCATGCTATTATTATTTTTCATATATTTATCGTTCGCTACACACATCCATTCCTGTATAAGTTCTGTCGTCTCATTTACACTCATCTCTTCACACTTCCCAATATCATGCATCCTCGCACTCTCGATTAAATCATTCTCATACTCATCCCAGTCCACATTCACTTGTTTCCACGACTTCAACTCACCTATGTCATTTACATCATCATTACCGTACCAGATACGCATCAATATTACGTTGTGGTCACTAATGCCCCAGTCATCCTTCACCATCCATTCGATACGGCACCCGGCGAAGGCTGTACTAGCCAGAGTGACATCAATGTCACTCTGGCCCCTCGGTCCCGAAAAGGTATACCACTCACTCGGTTCATTCAAAACATTCATACTACTCGCTATAATCCATTCTTCGAGTATTTTACCACGCACTTCGTTCTCACTACTACGACCCCCTCCCTTACTGTACCATAAGGGGGAGGCCCCATTCGCGTCCATTCCATACAACACACGCTTCCCTTTAGTATACACATTCACTCTATCCATATACGACAGGTATGGCTCAATATCTTGCCCGTACCTACAATACATTGATACAACATACATCTCACCGAAGTCCCCTTTCAGCCACACGCACACTCCATACTCATCCGTACACTCCTGCACGCACACAACCTCAACGCGCGGATCATTCACAACCACAGCCGATTTACCATTCTCACACATATACACATCACACGCAGCGGGGAGTCCTCGTATACTCCCACGAGACACATACGGCTCCTGTATCAGGGCCACACTCACACTTCGTTCATTCATCATGATACCCAGATCACACATCACCGCATACGCCCTTTGGCAATTAAACTGCACAATATTCACACATTCACTAGTCATTACTAATTCTCATTCGCTCTCTCTCAGCTATCCTCACATACTCCGGACACTCCACAGCCAGAACAGAGTGGTCAGCCTTTCTTCCTTTCATTTTACAATTTCTGCATACGCACGCATCTTTGCACTTATCCTTCAAGTGCCCCGGTTCTCCACAGTTCTGACACAATCGTTCGTTGACCGGGCACTCCTTCATCATGTGCCCGAAGGCAAAACATCGGTGGCACCTAAGCACATTCAAAAATTCCTTAATTCTACATGCTCTCCATCCAACATATACTCTACCCTCATTCATTAACACCTCATACACACTCTTATTCATTTCGACAATTACATTCCCAACATCCGCGCCCTTCTTGCCATTCCGACTTATAATTCTCACTCTGTCCCTAAATTCTACCTCAGACACACTACATACATTCTTCACATTCTTAAGGTACAGCTCATCAATAAAAACATCACTGGCCACCTCATTTGGCACATCATACACAATCATTTTGGGCCCAACTTTCTTAGGGTAATCCACCCTGAGACCTAGTTCACCAAACTTCGGGCAATCCTTAATTAATTGGACATCTTTAGCACTCGCTGCCTCGATAGCCAAGCCCCCGCTTCTGGTTTTACGCACAGCTCTCACACGTACATTCAGACTCTTACTCACATTCTTCAACACACTGTCTTTTACCTGCTCACTGGTCATTTTAACATTCTCACTCGCTGATTTGACCACTACTGCATACGTTTTCCCTTTCTTTCTCTCATCAACTGTTTTCAAGGTTCCAGTCACACTCATACTAACTCCAGGCACACTCCTATCAGTCACACCAGCTCCAGTCACACCGGCATAACTTCTACCATCATTCACTCTCACTCTTTCAGTTACTCTTTCAGACATTCTTTTTTCATATTCGATTATTCTACCTTCCAATCTTTCATTTTTCATCAGCATGCGCATCATTAGCTGTTCATATTCACTTACACACTTAAGCAAAAACTCGCTGGCATTCTTAGAAACTCGGTTCGTTTCAGTAAATATAAACTTCCTTATTTTATCAGTCACACAGCCCATTTGGTCAATCTCATTCACACATACGTTCACACCCTCAGTGGAGCCAGAGGCGACTCCCTCAGTACCCACAAATCGTCTCTTAGACCCGCGCAAGGGACTAGCACTCCGCCCCCTTGTCGCCGTCGATCGCCTCGCACTAACATCGCGCATTTCGCTATCCACTACCCCTATATCCCCCAATTTAATTGATTTTGCCATATTATTCCCACGAGCAGGGACGAAATCAATGTCACTCCCCGGGTGACGCCCTTTCCAGGGAGAAGGCTTCTACACTCAAGATTCGCCAGATGTCCTGAGGTTGGCCGCTAACGGCTGGTGCACCCACCAACCACGCCCCAGTGCCCTCGACTGGGACGCCCCTCTTCGCCGCGCGCCATAGCTTGGGGTGAGGGATTTTTTATAGAGGTTGTCATCCTCGCGGTCCGGCCGGTTAAGGCAAGACCCCCGTTCCAGCGAAACATGACCACTGGTTTACGGTATGCTAGAGCTCGGGTGACCCTGGGCCCGCTAAAGCCCATACTGTGTCTGGCCCTGACCCGACCGGAGTCGGTTCAGGAACAGACACAGCCCCTGAGGGGAGTAGATAGGGACAGAGGGAATCTCGTTAATCCATTCATGCGCGTCACTAATTAGATGACGAGGCATTTGGCTATGTATCAATACGGGCACCGTGAGGAGAAGTATGGTTAAAACTAATCCACGGTTTTGGGTCCGTATTGACATTGCTGGGCATTTTTGATCTTTGGTGTTTCTCACCCAGGACATGCGCAAAGGAGACCTCCCGTGAGGCTCAAATAAATAATGCGCTACATTCATGCGTATATACACACTCACCCAATACCCACAGCAGCAACAGTCCCCGGCGCCGTTAGTCTCCTCGATGGATGGTATCGCGTTGTAATGCGATTGAATCTGCGCCAGTTCATCCACGAGCCCCACAGCACCCGAGTAGTTAGACTCCTCATCTGGGACTTGGTAAGCCCCAGATGACGGAGCTCCCTTTCGCTCTGGGGACTCCAAACTCCTCGCCAACTGATCGTTATGGCGGAAAAAGCGACATTTTCTTGTGTCACTCCTGCATGGGCTGCAACAAGCTGTCTTAAGTTGGAGACTGTCTCATACTTGTTCACCTTCCGACCATGAGCCAGATCCAAAGCCTGTTCGCTGGATACTACCTGCGCGTCTACGACGACCGCGACACCTTCCCTTGCGATCGTGAGGTCTGGCCTTCGGAGCCCCTCGGACGTGGAGAACCCAAGTTCTTCATCCACCGTCCATCCCTTTTGTCTTAGAAATTCAGCGGCTCGACGACACACATCGTTGTGTCGCAGGATCCGCCCACCGTGCGTTCGGAAGCATCGCTGAACGCAGTGCGACGGGGTTTCCTTTTCAGGGCACCCCGCGCGACAGCGAACATCGCGCCCCTCGCGCCCGCGGGAGGTCCTCACTCGAGACGGTAAACAGTTGGCGCGTACGTGGTGGTAGTGCACGTAATCAGCCCCTGGGATGGCGGATGAACCCTCCGCCACCCAGTGCGTGCTCAGTGAACTAGCAGCGGACTCACGTAGCCCACTGCCGTCACAGGAGCCGTGCAACGCAGCAGCACAACACCGTCTGAGTTCGGCGGTAGTGGAGATCCTCTCACCTCGGAAGAGCATCTGTGATTCACACCAGACAAGCTGGCGTGCAACATAAGTTGACTCAGCAGATGCCCTGACCGGGGGGAAGGAACTTCCACATAACCGCTGGAGTCGCTGATACTTCAATATAGGGATTAAGATCTTAAATAGGGGTAATCCGAGACCTCCCTCACGTATAGGCGCATGGAAGTATCCAGAAGGGACATCATGGGGCAATCGTAGCCATGTGCGTACCGTGTTACGCACACGGACGTCAGTCGCCTTCAGAGTCCTGGCACTCACATTTCCAACTATCCAGCGGTGGAAAAACCGTGGTAGAAGGCAATCCCGGAGCAACCGCAACCTTTGTTGGGGTTTAAGCGGTGCCCGGGAGAGGCGAGCCAGCGCAGGCTCCAAAGGGACCGGCTCTACGTGTTCCCTAGTACCCTCATATTCCGTTCCCAGGTACCTCCAGACGTCGGTCGTAGACCTTTGCGGTAGGGCTACCCCATCGAGGTGGAATGATGGGGTAGTGATAACCCTAGTTTTCTTATCACGTCCGGACGGTACAAGGGACAGAATTCCGGTCTTCTTGGCATTGATCTCTAGCCCAGATCGTTTAAAGGCGTTGACAAGTCGATTCAGATTCTCCTGCAGGCCCATAGGTGTTTTGGACAGGAGGACAATGTCGTCAGCATAGGCGAGTGCGTCGATCTTGACGCCCCCCAGTTCGAAACCAACGTCCTGTGAGAGGGTTTCTATTGCTCTATCTACCACTAGATTGAACAACAGAGGCGATAGAGGATCCCCCTGCCGCACACCACGACCTAAACGAATAGGCGCTCCACAATCCCCTTGGGGTGACTGTAAGATTGTGGTAGCCTCGCTGTAGACCGACCGCACATACTCGAGGAAGGAGGGTGGAAGACCCACCTCCTCGGCTGCTCTGAGAATGGCCCTGTGTGAAACCGTATCAAAGGCTTTTGACAGGTCCACACAGGCGACATGCACTTGTCGGCTCATCTTGCGGGCCTCTCTCATCACCGTCGTGAGAATCGTCACATTCTCGAATACACCATCGACGGGACGGAAGCCACGCTGGCGCTCATTCCAGATGTTGAGCCTGGTCAGTCTAGCAGCTAGAATTTTATGGAACTGCCTAATCGTGACGGAACCAACACTCAGGGGCCGATAGTCGGCAGGTGTAGGCCTGTCCGGCATGCCAGCCTTCCTGAGGAAGACCGTCCTGGTCGAGGACATACGCGCAGGTACCTCTCTTGCAAGGAGGAGCAGATTGTAAAGTAGTGCTCGCACCGCAGAGGGAACTGACTTCCACAGCCGCGGGGACACACCATCCAATCCTGGTGCTGAACCAGCCCTTACGGCGTGCTTCTCAACATCTTTCGATGTGATCGGCCACCATAGGGAAGACAAGTCAGGTGGAGGAGAACAGTCCTCATCACCTGCGCTCTGGCCGGTGCCTTCAAGGTGTATACCCCGGGCAGTCGGACCACTGGTTCTTGTGTACCTCACGCTGGACGGACATCTGGGGAGACCCGTATTGTCCCCATCGGCAGGACTGGCTCGCTCAATGAGCGGACGCCAGTAACGTTCGAATTTGCCGAAGGACGGGCGATTCCCTTCGATGTCACCTTCCAGTATCTTACTGAGGCAAGCGCGCAAGTTCTTTCTAAAAAGAGTCTGCGTCTCGGCATACTCTTTTCTGCGCCTCTCCTCCCTACCCTCTCGCTTAGTATCAGGACGACGCTGCTTTTGTCGGGGGTTGTGACGAGGCCGCCTCCTCTCTCCTTCAGGAAATACATCACTTAGCCATCCGGAGATAGCATCAGCAACTGCATTACCCTCAAGAGCTGACTGTGCTATTTCGCGCAGTCGACCAGCCTGAAAGCTTTCGAAACGCGCCGTTTGCTCAATGAGCCCCCGGATCGCGTCTCTCAGCCGCTCCAGATCTTGTGGAGGATCAGGACTTGGAGGAGGAACGCACATGTTGGGCGAACTGATGGTCGAGGGA